>CM045748.1:24475359-24512859 GCA_024760905.1 Plotosus lineatus | reverse complement strand
AAGTAGGACAAAGCGGTTTGGCGCTGAGTGAGCGAGTGACTTCATTTTCTTCTTTCTACATTGATGCTCATGGGAAATATGGGTCATTACTGTGAAAAACAATTGTACAATGCAGCTTTTCATCCTGGAACACACTGCTTTACTGAAGACTTCATCCATCACAGGAGAATGACCTTTTTAGGTTTAATACAATTCTTTATCTCTTACAGATATTAGGTCTTATGTATTTAAAAAATGGCACACAACATTCACAAAAGCTAATTTAATGAAAATACACAACATGCTTGTTTTATTATTATTATTATTATTATTATTATTATTATTATTATTATTCATTGTCTTAGACGCTTAATCCTAATTAGGGTCACAGGAAGCCTGGTGCCTATCTCAGATACTTCTGGGTGAAGGCATGGTACACCCTGGACGGCTCGCCAGACCATGACAGAACCAACACTCACAACCATTTACATTCACAATGCAAGCCTTCCAAACTCTCCTATTACACATGTTCATATAAATATTTCTATTATCAGGTGATTTTTCTGAAAGTTTTAAAGTTGTAATTTACTTAAATCCATTTCATGGCTAACATTTCTCAGTTTAAAAAGACAACATGAATCTGTCAGTTCATATGAGGATGGTTAATGGAAACAATAACAGTAAACCAATATTAAATTCATTCATTCATTCATTTTCTGAACCACTAATCCTAACTGGGGTTATAAGGAGGCTGGCATCCATCTCAGCTGACCCTGGGTGAGGGCAGGGTGCATTCACACAACTATTCATACTCACACCTAAAGGCAATTTAGAACAGCCAATTAACCTATTGTGCATGTTTTTGGACTGTGGGAGGAAAGCAGAGTACCTGGAGAAAACCCATGCAAACACGAGGAGGACATGCAAATGCCACACAGAAAATATCAAGCTGGGAATTGAACCCAGGACCTTCTTACTGTGAATCGGACATGCAAACCACTACACTACCACGCCGCCAATTATTATTATTATTATTATTATTATTATTATTATTATTATTATTATTATATGTGGCTTATTGGACTTCTCAGTGATTTTGTAAAAAGTTTCAATAGTTTTTTTTTTCTATTACAGCAGTATGTTAAAAAAAAAAAATCATAATTTGTTTCCCCCCAACTCTTTATTTTACCCCCTCGTTCTTCAGTTCAGTTTATTTTCTGTAACCGCTTAATCCTAATTAGGGTTTCAAAGAGGCTGGTGCCCATCCAAGCTGACTCCAGGTGAGGGCAGAATACACCCTGGACAGCTCGTCAGGCCATCGCAGGGCGGAAACATGCTGACGGTTTTGCAGCTACTCTTGTCGAAAGTCAGCAATGGTTCTTTTACATGAACCTCACACCATAGATAGTGAGAGACTGGGCCGGCCTTTGATAATCCAATTAGCTGCACTGAGGCGGACAGTGACAACTTTGCGGAGAGTGGGACTCGGACCCCCAACCTTTGGATCAGCGATCCAGCGCCCTGTACCACTAGGCCACCACTGCCCTCTTCAGTGAATGTACTTCCTTAAGTGAGCAGAAAATGAGCAGTTCCTTACTGACTATGTTTTGGCTAATAGCTGTATAATACCCCCATTTCACTGGATTACGGCATGCAAGGATCGTGGTTGAAAGGCACGGAACGCAGTCTATGGCAGAGCTTCAGCATTTTTACACGGAAAATGGGGGAAAACTCTACGGAAAAGTGGAAATTCTTATACCCCCATTTCACTGGACTACGGCATGCAAGGATGGTGCAGCGGAAAGACGCGGAACGCAGTCTACAGAACAGCTTTGGCATGTTTACACGGAAAATGTGTGAAAATCCTACGGAAAAGTGGAAATCCTTACACTCTCGGAACGTTCACAGCATGTGCAGAACAGGTACGCCAAAGTGAGCCCACGGAACACTCACGGATTTTTTTCCGTGAACGTGCTTTTGAACATGTTCAAAAGCATGTTCACGGAATATTTTGGCCTGCTGGAAGCATACGGAAGTGGAGGAAAACTTGAGGAATAACTACAGAATCACAGAGAATGACACGGAAGATGAGGGAATAATTGCGGAACGTTTGCGGATGACAACATTTTTGCTTCCGTAAGTCTGCCGTGCTCTACTGACATGGGGGTATAAGATACTACATTTAGTATCGATGTTGGGTGCAATGGTGGTCTAGGGTGCTGGATCGCTGATCCAAAGGTTGGGGATTCGAGTCCCACTCTACACAAGGTTGTCACTGTCCCCCCCAGTGCAGCTAACTGGGTTATCAAAGGCGGGCCATGTCTGTCACTGTCTATGGTGAGAGGCATGTAAAAGAACCATTGCTGACTTTCGTAAAGAGTAGCTGCAAAGTCGTCAACGTGTTTCTGTCCCTTGCTAAAAAAAGGGTTGTGACAGGAAGGGCATCCGACGTAAAAACCTCTGCCAAATCAAACGTGCGAATCAGATGATTCGCTGTGGCAACTCCCGAGTAAAAGGGAAAAAGCCGAAAGGAAGACAGACAGACAGACAGTTAGTATTGATGTTGTGATTTCGTGAGAGTACTGATCAGCAAGCTGGAGTTTGAATCCTGGTATGGAAATGCTGTCATTCCTGAGCCCTGAACCCCCATTAGCTCAGCTCAAATGTAAAATAATACCCCCCAAAAAAAAAAAAAAAAAAAAAAAAAAAAGTCAGTTTCATTGTAATGCTAAGAAACCCGATCTTTGTAAAAATGGTGTGTTATACTTTTACCTTTTACTCCAGAATGGTTGTACAAAACACACTGAGTTCTGAATAGAATGCAAATGATTGATTAGAGAGTGGATTTGGAAATACAGTAATTATATACAGTATATACAGAGACAAAAGAGTGTGTGTGTGTGTGTGTGTGTGTGTGTGCGCGTGCATGCGCGCGTGCGTGCATGTGTGTGTGTGTGAGAGAGAGAGAGAGAGAAAGCGAGAGAGAGAGAGAGAAAACCATGTCTGTTTGTTTGTTTAATTTTCTGAATGGTAAAGGGAGGTAAAGGTCTCTTCATGCTTGACAGTTCTACAGCTGAGCTTAGAATCCTTCAGTCTCATAGGACTTAACACCTTCTCACTGAAAGAGCACAAAGCACAAACCACCTGGTTTGATAAGCTTGTGTATGTATGTGTGTGTGTGTGTGTGTGTGTGTGTGTGTGTGTGTGTGTGTGTGTGTGTGTGTGTGTGTGTGTGCACGCGTGTGTCTTTTTGGGTGACACAAGTATAAAATTGATATAAACAGATGATGAAATGTAAAATGAATTTTAATAATTATAAAATCCACGCTTATAAATACAGGAAAAGCATTCATGTACTGTAAGTGGGGTCGGTGATGTAGTGGCTAGGGTGTTGTGCAAGTTCGAATCACAGTTAGACCCCCACTGTGCTAAGACCCCTGGGCAAGGTCTCAAACACAAGTGTGCCTCTGTTCACCCAGCAGTATAAATGGGTACCAGTAAAAATATACTGGGAAGGGAACCCGAGATGGACTAGTGTCCCCTCCAGGAGGAGTTGTACTCCTGGTCGCTTCACGCTACGGAAACCGGGGATAAGCACCGGCCTGATGAGCCACTATGGCTTGGGTGTAAAAAGCTCAATGGACTTTACCTATTCATGTACTGTATGTCAGTGCCACACTATTTTATACATAATTATGATAATTTATAACATTGTTATTTTATATAAATAAAGTATAAGGGATTTATTTTACAAATTTTCACATACTGCTAATCTAATGTTCATCAGTTTAGATTTTAAACAGAATAATGTGTGTGGGTGGGGTGGGGTCCCGGAATGGCTTATTTCCAAAAGCATTAAAAATATTAATAATGAAATAATAATAATAAATATACAAAAAACAAATAGCAGGTTCACAGCAGCATCATATGCTGAAGATTATGTAAAATTGTTGTGAAAATTCATTCATAAATGTATTAGGAGTTGGGATAGAAACCCACACTGACAAAGTCCGTGCTTTGCTTAGGAAAAGGACAAAACATCATTTTATATAAAATTAAAATCGCATGTATACAATGGAGTGGTGTCATTAAGATTCTTTTAAAGTTTGCTTGAAATAAATAGACTGGTTGGAGAACAGTTGCGGGTTAGAAGTCAGTGTGACAACAACAACGCAAGACGACAAACAATAATCCTACATATAGGCGACAATGAGTGTCGCCCAGCTTTACTGGCAAGGGTCACAAAAACATGATCTATTGTTCAAATGTCATAAATCCATCTCTGATGACAGAAGAAAATATTCTCCAGCAGGTTATAATAAATCCAATAAAGCATTGTTTACAGTCATGGTGAGCAGTATTTCAATTATTATTTAATTAAGTATTTCAATGCACAATAAGGATACGGCTCACCAGGGGACCATGTGATACAATATTCAGTTTGTCAGTGGATTTGCCAATTCGATTTGTATTGCAATTCTGTTTAGATAACAGTTCTGTAAGTATCTTGATTCAATATCACATTTTTATACATTTTTGGAGACAATTATGAACTCTTGAGTCATGTAGAAAGTCATACTACTAAAGCTTTAAATCTTAAAAACTTTACAGGTATTTAAGAGCTGCACACCTGGATTGAAAATGAGTAATTAAATGTACCGTACTACTTAAAATATATTTCTGCCCTTAAAAAACAAGAAACACAATTTAAACAATACCAAATTACAGGGATCCCTTACTTTCCACGGTTAATGTGGTGTGGACCGAGACCCCCCCCCGTGACCGCCAATTTCCACGAAGTAGGTTCGACCCCGCTGACTGTATATAACATTAATAAATACATATTGAACACTATAAATGCTTATAATAACAATTAAACATTCAAAAATAATGCATAAGATGTAAATAAAATATAAATACAGACGCTCCCCGACTTACGTTTTTAATTGGTTCTGGACAGCCGAACGTAAGTTCAAAGTGAATGTGAGTTGTTACAGTGACGTGTGACATATGATGTGTGACAGATGACGCTCATACTGTACTATACATCCATAAATACCATTGCCGTATCTCATAAAACACCCCTAAATCAATTATTATAAACATAACATTGTAAAATCATATCAAATATATCAAATAATATCAACTTAAATTAAATTCAAACAAAATAATTTCAAATTGATAAATTTTAATCAAATTCACTCATCAAATATCAAATACAATATCAAATATAACCTTGAACATTCTCTATGATGCGATCTTTCTGAATGTAAATGGTTCAGATGGTCGACGGATGGTCATATGACATGAAGCTGAGCCGACTCACTTTACATGAAGCTTTAAACAGCCAATAAACGCTTACAATATGTGAGGCACACAACACCGAAAGGAGTGCACTTACTGAAAGTAGTTTACTTTTTACTTGCTTGAAACAAAGCATTGGTTATGCGGTCTTTCAAGTTAGCAAGGGCCCTGTTGAATTTGTTTAGTACTCAGCCTGCACTGATGTGAGTCAACAGCAGAGCAGAGAGTGTTCTCTTTCTTGGGTTATCATTCATTTTACGACTCTCTTTGCTTAACTGAGTATGCATGGTAGATTGCGCCAATCCGAGCAGATAGTTCATTCATCTCTGTGTATGAGACTTACACCCATGCTAGTAGGCTTACGCTTCTGACCAACCATATTTGCTTCGGGTTATAAAAGTCCACAAAACAGTTTAAACACAAAGATCACAGAGACGACGTCTTAACACAAGAGTAACACGCTATATAACTGATATATATATAACTGATATATATATATATATATATATATATATATATATATATATATATATATATATATATATATATATATATATATATATATATATATATATATATATATATATATATAAAACTGAACTGGAAAGGAAGAGGGGCATGTTCAGTCTATCATTCGTAAACAATGGACGCAGCGTCATTACGTCAGCATACTACGTAGGTACGTCTAAACTCAAAATGTGACTTATAAAAAAAAAAAACGTAAAATAGAAAAAAAAAACGTAGAACGTAAGTCGGGGAGCGTCTGTACACACACATACAGACGCATATGTGTGTACACACTCAGATGTGCACCTTACACAAAAATGTAATTAGTTTTGTGGGGGGGGGGGGGATTTGGGCTGGGTTTTTTTTTTTTGTTGTTGTTTGTTTTGTTTTGTTTTTTTGCATAATTGGCCTTGTTTTACTTTATTTTTGAAAAGCTCGTGATGTACTGAAGCCGCAGAAACCGAATCACTAAGTAGCGCAGGATCGCTGTACTTCAAATGCAAAGAATAAAAATAGATTTTGTAGCCAGCATGGCAATGCATGAATCACCGTCCAAAAGAATTGTGATACATCGTTGAATTGATTTTTTTCCTCATCTTTAATGCACAGCGTGCGAAGCTTTGATGTGGATTCACTTCAACAACAGGAGACACAGGGCTCCACTCTTGTAAGCCAGAAACATATCTGAAACAACCATGAACATACAAACAGGAAAACTGTAAAGTTGAAGATTTTTAGATTTTTCTGCCATAATTCAAAACCAAATAGTTCAGATTCAAAAGATTGTTTCATAAATTAGTGCTTTAATACCAACATGCACCACATGCACTGTTTTTTTTTTGTTACAGTGCCCCACAGGCAGGATGTAAGCTAGAAGAGAAGGAGAGATTCTGGAGTGAGTTAGATGAAGTGATGCAGAGTACCCCCAGAGGTGAAAGAGTGGTCATTGGAGCAGACTTCAATGGACATGTTGGTGCAGGCAACAGAGGGGACGAGGAAGTGATGGGCAGGTTTGGTATCCAGGACAGGAACACAGAAGGACAGATGTTGATCGATTTTGCAAAAAGGATGGAAATGGCTGTGGTGAATACTTTCTTCCAGAAGAAACAGAAGCATAGGGTGACTTATGAAAGCGGAAGTAAGAGCACACAGGTAGACTACATCTTGTGTAGGCGATGTAATTTGAAGGAAGTCAGTGACTGCAAAGTAGTAGTGGGTGAGAGTGTTGCCAAACAGCATAGGATGGTGGTGTGCAGGATGACACTGATGGTGAGAAAGGTGAAAAAGGCAAAGGTAGAGCAGAAGACAAAGTGGTGGAAGCTGAGAAAGGAAGAGTGTCGTGTTGTCTTCAAGGAGGAGTTGAAACAGGCTTTGGGTAGTCAGGAAGTGCTTCCAGAGGACTGGACAACCACAGCCAATGTGATCAGGGAGACCGGTAGGAGAGTATTTGGTGTGTCCTCTGGAAGGAAAGTAGATAAGGAAACTTGGTGGTGGAATGAGGAAGTGCAGGAGTGTGTACAAAAGAAGAGGTTAGCCAAGAAGAAGTGGGACATTGAGAGGACCGAAGAGAGTAAACAGGAGTACAGGGAGACACAGCGTAAGGCGAAGGTAGCAGTGTCAAAGGCCAAACAGAGGGCGTATGATGACTTGTATGATAGGTTGAACAGTAAGGAGGAGAAAATGATCTATACAGGTTAGCACAGCAGAGAAATAGAGATGGGAAAGACGTGCAGCAAGTTAGAGTGATAAAGGACAGAGAGGGAAATGTATTGACTGATGACAGAAGTGTGCTGGGAAGATGGAAAGAGTACTTTGAAGAGCTGATGAATGAGGAAAATGAGAGAGAAAAAGAGTAGAAGGGGTGACCGTTGAGGAGCAGGAAGTAGCAAAGATTAGTAAGGGAGAAGTGAGGAGGGCATTGAAGAGGATGAAGAGTGGAAAGGCAGTTGGCCCTGATGACATACCAGTTGAGGTATGGAAGTGTCTAGGGGAGGTAGCAGTAGATTTTCTGACAAGAATATTCAACAAGGTCTTAGAAAGTGAGCAGATGCCAGAGGAATGGAGGAGAAGTGTGCTTGTGCCCATTTTTAAGAACAAGGGCGATGTACAGAGTTGTGGCAACTACAGAGGGATAAAGTTGATGAGCCATACAATGAAGCTATGGGAAAGAATAGTGGAAGCAAGACTAAGGGCAGAGGTCAGCATTTGTGAACAACAGTTTGGTTTCATGCCAAGAAAGAGCACCACAGATGCAGTGTTTGCTTTGAGGATGTTAATAGATAAGTACAGAGAAGGTCAGAAGGAGCTGCATTGTGCCTTTGTGGATCTGGAGAAAGCATATGACAGGGTGCCGAGAGAAGAACTGTGGTATTGTATGAGGAAGTCTGGAGTGACAGAGAAGTATGTTAGAGTGGTGCAGGACATGTATGATAGATGTAAGACAGTGGTGAGGTGTGCTGTCGGTGTGACAGAAGAGTTCAAGGTGGAGGTGGGACTACATCAAGGGTCAGCTCTCAGCCCCTTCTTGTTTGCTATGGTGATGGACAGGCTAACAGATGAGGTTCGACAAGAATCTCCATGGACTATGATGTTTGCAGATGACATTGTGATCTGTAGTGAGAGCAGAGACCAAGTGGAGGAAAATCTAGAGAGGTGGAGGTATGCCCTGGAAAGGAGGGGATTGAAGGTTAGTCTTAGTAAGACAGAATACATGTGTGTGAACGACAAGGACCCAAGAGGAACTTTGAGGTTACAGGGGCAGAGATAAAGAAGGTGGAGGATTTTAAGTACTTAGGCTCAACAATCCAGAGCAATGGAGAGTGTGGAAAAGAGGTGAAGAAGCGCAGGCAGGCAGGTTGGAATGGTTGGAGAAAAGTGTCCGGTGTGATGTGTGATAGGAGAGTATCGGCAAGAATGAAGGGAAAAGTGTACAAGACGGTGATGAGGCCAGCAATGTTGTATGGTTTAGAGACAGTGGCCCTGGGGAAAAGACAGGAGTCAGAGTTGGAGGTAGCAGAGATGAAAATGTTGAGGTTCTCTTTGGGAGTAACGAGGATGGATAGGATCAGAAATGAGTACATCAGAGGGACAGCACATGTTAGATGTTTTGGAGACAAAGTCAGAGAGGCTAGATTGAGATGGTTTGGACATGTACAGAGGAGGGATAGTGAGTATATTGGTCGTAGGATGCTGAGGTTGGAACTACCAGGCAAAAGGCCCAGAGGAAGACCAAAGAGAAGATTTATGGATGCAGTGAAGGCGGACATGAAAGTCGTTGGAGTAGGAGTAGAAGATGCAGAGGATAGGGAGAGATGGAGGCAGATCATTTGCTGTGGCGACCCCTGAAGGGAACAGCCGAAAGGAAAAGAAGAAGAAGAAGAAGCACTCTTCACGTTTTTTTTTTTTTTTTTTCCTAAAAACAAATAAATTAATGCTTTTTGGAAGCTTTATTAATAATGATGATGATGATGATGATGATAATGATGATGATACTATTTTTTATCATCATCATCATCATCATCGTTATCTTCCTCTCAAGCCGATGTCGGGCCGTGGGGCAGCAGCCTAGCAATGAGGTCCAAGACGTCTCTTTCCCCAGCCACTTCTTCTAACTCTTCCGGGGTGACCCCAGGGTCTCTTCCTGGTTGGACATGTCCAAAACACGGCACCAGGAAGGGGTTCAGGAAGCATTTTAACCATATGCCCAAGCGACTTCAAGTGGCTCCTGTCAACATGGAGGAACAGCGGTTCTACTCTGATCTGCTTCCAGATGGCTGAGCTTCTCACTCTATCCCTAAGGAAGAGCCTCGCCACCCTGCAAATGAAGCTCATATCAAGTTTTTATCCACGATCTTGTTCTTTTGTTCACTACCCAAAGCTCATGACCATGGATGAAAGCTAGAAGATTGACTTGTGAATTGAAAGCTTTGCCTTTCAGCTCAGCTCCCTCTTCACTATAATGGACCGGTACATGCTCTGTTATACAGCAGATTCTGCACCGATCTGCCTGTCGATGTTCAGCAGACTCTTTCCCTCACTCAGCGAAAACAAATTCAACCTGTTGATACCAATGGGGGCCAAGCTCTGGCTGCAGTTGTACAGAGACCGAATGGCCCAAAGCAACAAGTCCGGTACACCATACTCCCAGACCACATCCCACAAGATATCCCGAGGGAGCCTTCTCTAAATCCACAAAGCACATGTGGACATATTGGTCAACCTCCCAGGCCCCCTCCAAGATGCTGTAGAGTATGTAAAGCTGGACAAGAGTGCTGCAGCCAGGATGAAAACCACATTGTTTCTCCTGAATCCAAGGTTCAGCTATCAGTTGGATCCTCCTTTCCAGTACTCCTGCATTCACTTTCCAGGTAGGCTGAGGAGCGTGATTCCACGATAATTGGAACATACCCTTTGGTCTCCCATCTGGCCCGCCCTAACCTGACTGCTGGCTCAGGAGTACCACAGGCCAATAAGACCTGATAGGTCTTCTTTTTCAGCTGGTCAGCCTCCCGGTGTCCAAAACGGAGTTCAGGGGTTACTGCCACAACAGGCACCAATAATGATCATTGGTCCACAGCTATGGCTGTCACCTCGATAATGAAACCAAAGCACATAGCCCATTCATATTCAATGTCCCCTGACTCTTTTGGGATGTGGTTGTATCTCTGTCAGAATTGAGAGTTAAAGGCCCCTCAGACAGGAGACTCCACCAAACATTCCCAGTACACCCAAACTACACATTTATGCCTGCCAGGTATGGAGGGCTGCCTCTCCCGCTATCATGATGGTGGTGATCAGTTGACAGTTTAGCTCCTCTCTTCACCTGAGTGTCCAGAACATGCATCTACAAGTCTGGTGACATGAAAGTATTATTATTATTATTATTATTATTATTATTATTATTAATACCAAGGTTGGGGGTTCGAGTCCCACCCTCCACAAGGTTGTCAGCTAACTGGGTGCAGCTAACTGGGTTATCAAAGGCGGGCCATGTCTCTCACTGTCTATGGTGAGAGGCATGCAAAAGAACCATTGCTGACTTTCGTAAAGAGTAGCTTCAAAGTCGTCAGCGTGTTTCTATCCCTTGCAAAAAGGGTTGTGACAGGAAGGGCATCCGACGGAAAAACTTCTACCAAATCAAACGTGCGAATCAGATGATTCGCTGTGGCGACTCCCGAGTAAAAGGGGAAAAGGCGAAAGGAAGACAGACAGACAGACATACATGTATGTATAAGTCAGTGAGGAGGGGTCGAGCCTACTTTGCCGAAATCGGCGGTTGCAGAGGGGGTCTTGGTCCCCATTAACCGTGGAAAGTGAGGGATCCCCGTATTACTACTACTACTACTACTACTACTACTACTACTACTAGCAACGATGACTGAAAAAGTCTTATGGAAAACCTGAAGGTTTGCCTGCAGCTTGGTTCAAGTCCACCAGATATACCCATGGTTGTGAGGACAAGTGTGGTAGGCATGTAAAAACACCATTCTCCATCACCTGTGGCTAAAAAGTAAGGGCAGGACCTGTTCAAATGTTTAAAATCAAATACAGCAATTACTGATGTGAGTGGCACTGTGGCGTAGTAGTTATCATCTGGCCTCACAGCAAGAGAGTCCTGGGTTTGGCAAGGATGTTTTAGTGTGGGGTTTGCATGTTCTCCCTGTGCTTGCATTGGCTTCCTCTGGGGACTTCCTCCAGTTCCAAGGCATGCACATTAGGAACAGTTAGAACAGGAAGAAACAGTCTGTTTCAAATTGCCCCTAGGTGTGAGAGCCAGTATGAATGGTGTTGTGCGTTGGCTCTGCGATGGACTGGTTAAACTGTTTAAGGTTTACCCCGCCTTCACTCAGAGATGGCTGAGATAAGTTTCCAGGCTTCTCGTAACCGTAATTGAATACGAAACACGACTCATTCTGGAAATGTTTGAATTGTTAATCAGACTGTTGCACTTTAGAGGTAAATTGTGATACTCATGCAAAATACAGAACTGTTGGCAGGTTTGATTTTATATATATATATATATATATATATATATATATATATATATATATATATATATATATATATATATATATATATATATATATAAATTTGTTCAAACACCACTGGTTATTGTGGCAGGACATGATTGTTTAGACAAAAATAAATTGCTGTATAGCTCAAGCACAATGTAAAGAAAACATTGACTTAAAGAAACGAGGAGTGACCAGCTAGGCTGCCAGTTATGAGGTAAAAGATTCCACTGAAAGATGAAGTAGAACATATGACGCAGGATCACCAGTGCAGCATGCTCGCCTAATTCGAAGGGAAACAGGTGCTGCAACTGTTATTGGTTTTCCACACGGGATACAGCAAACATTCATTCCCCCTTCGTTTTTAATGAGAACTGGGCAAGCAAGCAATGTGGCTCAAGCAGTATAGCAGTAAAGATGATCGAATCTAGCCGGACAGTCGCCTGAGTCAAGTACACGCCCTAGACCTCAAAGGCTCTCTATTAAAAAAGCTTATGTGCTGTTGTAACCAGACTCAGAATCAGATGCCTTTCGTAAAGGCAAATTAAAGTCAAACTTAATAAATGCTTCCATACATTGTATATGAAAAGATGTATGCAATGGTAAATATGGAAGTAATTTGCATGACTAATGACGGCTTAGAACATTTGTTCATATAAATGAACCAATGCTTTGTGTGAGGTATGTGAACATCACCGTGTATTATGTGTAGATCTGCCTAGTTTTATTTTAGTCAGAAGTTTACTAGTTTATATTTGACTTATTAATTTAACATTGGGGCAAAACATAGTGGTTATGTCCATCTCACAGCAAGAAGGTCCTGGGTTCGAGTCCCAGCTTGGGCGTTTCTGTGTGGAGTTTGCATGTTCTCCCTGTGCTTGTATGGGTTTCCTCCAGGTACACCGGTTTCCTCCCACAATCCAAAAACATGCACAGTAAGTTAATTGGCTGTTCCAAATTGCCCATAAGTGTGATTATGAATGGTTGTGCGCATATCAGTCCTGCGATGGCCTGGTGAGCTGTTCGGGGTGCACTCTACCCTCGCGTAGAGTCTGCTGAGATGGGCGCCAGGCTCCCTATGACCCCAATTAGGATTAGAAAAGGTAAAGTCCATTGGACTTTTTACACCCGAGCCCAGTGGCTCATTAGGCCGGTGCTTATCTCCGGTTTCCATAGCGTCAAGCAACCAGGAGTACAACTCCTCCTGGATGGGGCACTAGTCCATCACAGGTTACCTTCCCAGTATATTTTTATTGGTACCCATTTATTTATACTGTTGGGTGAACAGAGGCACACTTGTGGTTAAGACCTTGCCCACAGGTCTTCGCACAGTGGGGGTCTAACTGGGATTTGAACACACAACCTCCTGATCATGAGCGCAGCATCCTAACCACTATGCCACCAGCCCCACCAATTAGGATTAAGCTGTTCAGAAAATGAATGAATGAATGAAATTAATATCAGTTTACTGTTATTGTTCCCATTAACCATCCTCAGATGAACTGACAGATTAATGTCGTCTTTTCAAAGTGATAAATGTTAACCATGAAATGGATTTTAGTAGATTGCAACTTCAAAATTTGCAGAAAAGTCACCTGATAATAGAAATATTCATATGAACATGTGTATTAGGAGAGTTTGGAAGGCTTGCATTGTGAATGTGAATGGTTGTGAGTGTTGGCTCTGTCATAGTCTGGCGAGCCATCAAGGGTGTACCCCGCCCTCGCCCAGAGTTATCTGAGATGGGCGCCTGGCTTCCTGTGACCTTAATTAGGATTAAGCGGCTAAGAAAATGAAACTTCACTTTCAATCGTAATGAAATAAAAAAAATTAGTCACTTAAATGTGCAATTGTTCAATCACATTCTCATTATCCAATCGAGGAATAATGAGAAACTAAACAGCAAAGCTAACTCAGGTGCAGAGCTTGAGATCTGAATCTACACATTTCCAAGGGCTTTCACCATAATGGTTATATTTTGGCTCGTCCTTCTGGACCGAGATGCCAGAGCAGACCGAGCACCTGCTGGAGAGATTAGATCCCACAGTTGGATTGGAATGTCTGTTTTTCCTCCATGAGGAGCTGGAATCAGTGGGTCGGGACAGAGAAGTCTGGACTGACCTTCTTAGCCTCTTGCCACTGCAACCATCATGAGGAAAAATGCAAGGAAATTAAAAAAAATATATATATATATAGAGAGTAATAATTAAAAAAGCAAACAAACAACTAAAATGATTATTATTTGTATTGCTTTCCATTTTGATTTATTGGGAAATACCTTTTATTTTGCTAAGCATTCATACTTGTATTTACTGAGGAACCCAAAAGACCTTTCTCCCGCTGCGTCAAAGCTCTGCTAAGAGCTACATGTGACCTTTCACATGCGAAGTGGAGACAGATTTGTCACCTGCTGTGTGAAAAACCCTTGAAATGGCACACAAAAAATCCTTCTGCCAATTAAATTGTCTTATTTGTTAGCCATCGGCATGTAGGTAGCATTACTATTACTCAAGCCTGGTGTGTATGTGTGTGTGTGTGTGTGTGTGTGTGTGTGTGTGTGTGTTATGACTCTGGAAAACTCATGGCACACTCAGTGATGCCATGCAAAAGCTGGTACTGCATTTATATCTGGGGTGAGGATATTCGGGACTCCCTCGGCTATTTGCATAATACCCATGATGCTTTTCGTGTGCCTTCGCCATTGGCTAGGAGGTAGCTGCATCTCCATAATACCATTGATGCTTTTCGTGTGCTTTCAATCCATTGTTCGTCACAGAGTTCTAACACACGTAAAGGTCAAAGTTACTGTTGTTTCGTGAGTTTTTTGAGTGTGCTCATTGCAACTTTATTTTACATCATTCATCATGGGTCCCAAGAAAGTGATTCCCGGTGCGAGTGAAAAGAAGAAGCGGGCTCGTGGCATGCGGTTGAGTGATATCGCAAAGATATATGGCCAAAACTCGTCTACCATCGGTATGATATTGAAGCGGAAGGAGGCCTTAAAATATATACTTTTATAATTTTTAAAGGGTTTAGGGGGTAGTATTGGGGGCCTTGCAATGAATCAGGCCTTTTACATGTAAAATGCTACTCAATTTGTGAAAAAATCAGGTTATGAAACCAGTTCTGGAATGGATTAATTTCATAAGGTAAGGTATGACTGGATATGATACCCAAGTATATAAGCTATTTATTTATTTTTTCAGTCATGGTTGGTGGCGCAGGTAGTAAGTCGGTGACTACCTGTATTGCTGTCCTATCATGTGACACCCAGCAATTAGGAAGGGTGAGAACAACCATGTGACCCCGAAGTGACCAACTTCATCATTACAAACTGCAGCACATGCATATGGAAACAGCCAAACAGATTCCCTGTATACATGAGCTCACAAACACATGAATAGCTGCTGAATGCTTCAAGTGTCAACATGATGAGTGCATGTCATTCATCTCTCAAATAAGAGCTCGGCCAATTAGCTCATGGATGCACTTTGATGATGGCCTTTGATCATGTGGGGTATTTCACGAGATCCAATTAAACAATTTCCATCTCCAAAAATTATGTGTTTGTTTTTATGTTTTAATTTTTTAATGCGGGTTAATAGATTAATGTAGTGTACTTATTGTATACAATCGCATTACTGTACTTACGAGCAATAAGTGTAGTATGTCCCCAAGTTTCTCATACAGAGAGTACTATACAACGGCGTGTGTGTGCGCGCGTGTGTGTGTGTGTGTGTGTGTGGGTGTGTGTGTGTGTGTGTGTGTGTGTGTGAGGGGGGTGGTTACAGTTTTTTCTTCGCTACTAGCAGATTGTAGAATATAAAAGTATTGGTTCTGACAGTTTTGTACAGTCTGCTTGCACTTCATTAAAGGGATGAAGTTATTTTTCCTTAATTGGGTGGTGCTTGACTTGGCTGCCATGAAGTACCATTTCCATCTCATGAAACAAGTGGAATTATCAACAAACATGGCTGTTAGAATCTTATTTACAAGGGCTCCCTAAAAAATCTGTGTTTCTGGCACTTGTCCATGGTCTACTTGAGAACATTCGGGTGCAAGAGAAACAGAAATAGATAGTCTCTCTCTCTCTCTCTCTCTCTCTCTCTCTCTCTCTCTCTCTCTCTCTTTCGCTCTCTCTCTCTCTCACACACACACACACACACACACACACACACACACACACACAGAGTGAGGGAGTGTGTAATATCAACAGCATACTGTAGATAAGATGTTCCCTCTTGTATTAATGTCTGTACCCAATTAAACAAGGCACTGCTAAACAATAGCAATATTCAATGCTCTCATTGATGCCATGCATTTTGAGCTCCTTAGCATTCAAGACTCTCTGCACGAAACTGGATCTTCACATAAAGCTATTCACACAGGGGCAGTGCGAAAGAAAGGACAGCAGAGGCCCGACTGCACGGCTTTGTCCTGAGATGCACAGAGGAGGAGTCTGTGATAAAGTGGGAGCGAAGAGAGCAAGAGAAAGGGGGGAGAAGATTGTGATCTCAAAATAATAGCTGGGCGGAAGGAGCTAGCCAGGCCAGAGAAGTGGACACCATGGTGGGTTAATAGGGCATGAGGCAAACTGGGACACTGGCCAGTAAGCTTGGCCCAACATCACATAGCCTACATCACAGGGGCAATGAGCAAGGCATAAAACATGCCAAGGATCCTGACAGTGCCACATGCCCTGCACAGAGGCACACGAGCCTAGGTCAAGTCTGAAATGCCTGACGGGTTGAAAGAGTGGGGGAGAGGAGAGCAGATCTGTCAGGCTGATCAGACATGAAAGTTAATTTATTTTTTGCTTAATACCGGTCGATGGTGTTGACCTTGGTAAAAATTGAGGTGTGATGTGAAACTGTCTGCTGTCAAAATTACAGCAAAGCAGTTGTCACAGTGCAAAATAGCGAGAAGCAAGAGAGGCGCATAGGAAATTGGGAACTAAACCAGTGTGTGCATGTGTGTGAAGAGAGAGAGAGAGAGAGAGAGAGAGAGAGAGAGAGAGAGAGAGAGAGAGAGAGAGAGAGAGAGAGAGAGAATGGGAATGGGGAGGGAGGTGATAGCTTCAGGGCTCGGTCTAATGCCGTGTACAATAATGAGACTGTAACTAAAGGATGCTGTTAAATCCAAAATAACCCGCTCGAAACAACTGCTGCCTTAAGCTTGGTCATATATTATGCATTCTGTGCTTAATGTGCCATACTGTCAGCAATAAACACTCCCAACATATAAAATAAGCACTAGACCATACAAACACCTGTCCGCGTGAAGTAGCTGCAGCAAACTGTCGATCAGATCACTTGGTAGGAAATCAGGACAACATCCTGTTTCTATTGTTGACACTGAATGCTCTATTCTTATCTCCTTGGGGCTGATTAATTTTCTATAACAGTTCATCTAACGGCAGTCCCTGCCTACAATGATTATCATTTTAATCCTTTATCTTTTTCCACTGCAAATTTCACAGTCATTAGTATAGTCTGACTTTATTTCACGTTCATATGGTAAAGTTCATTCATTCATTTTCCAAACCGCTTAATCCTAATTAGGGAAGGGAGGAGACTGACGCCCATCTCAGACAACACTGAGCAAGGGCAGAGGACACCCTGGACAGCTTGCCAGGCCACTGTAGGGCAGAAATAGGGTGATGGCTTTGCGACTACTCTTGACGGAACCTCTCACCACAGACAGTGGCAGACATGGCCCGCCTTTGATAACCCAGTTAGCTGGACTGGGGGACAGCATTGGCAACTGTTGACACTAGGGCTTGAACCCCCAACCTTTGGCTCAACGACCCAGCATCTTACCACTGGGCCACTACTGCCTATGGTAGTTATTATTATTATTATTATTATTATTATTATTATTATTACAGTGGTAACACACCTTACGATAATCCCAGCAACAAAAAATATAGGTTGCGAAAAACATTTTCCAAAATTTTTGTCTCTGTATACGAAACATATTGTCCTTACAAAATGCACCATTCAAACATTCAAACGCACCATTCAAACATTCAAACAATGCACGAGCTGCTCTCCCATTGACTATCTTCCAATATCACACCCCGTTGGCCTCCCACTGGCTAGGAGGGATGACGCAGCTCCCTCCCATTGGCTATCTCCCAGCATCCCGTGCCGCTGACCTCCCATTGGCTAAGAGGGATGATGCAGCTCCCTTCCATTGGCTATTATGGAGCACCCATAATGCTTTTTGTTGCAAGCACAAAGTTACTGTTGTTTCATGAGTTTTTTGAGTGTGCTCATTGCAAGTTTATCTTTTGGCTCAGGCTTTTAACCTTCCATAAACATTTGTAAGATTACAACTCTGCTAGAAAGACATGGTCAATACATGCGTGCACACACACACACACACACACACACACACACACACACACACACACACACAAACACACAGACGTGCATGTGATTCCCAGTGCGAGTGAAAAGAAGAAGTGGGCTCGTGGTATGCGGTTGAGTGATATCGCAAAGGAATATGGCCAAACCCGTCTACCATCGGTATGCTATTGAAGCAGAAGGAGGCCCTAAAAGGTATACTTTTATAATTTTTAAAGGGTTTAGGGGTAGTATTGGGGCCTTGGAACGAATCATATGTTTTACATACAAAATGCGGTTCAATTTACGAAAAATCCAGGTTCCGAAAAAAGGCTCTGGAACGGATTAATTTCGTAAGGTGAGGTACAACTGTATTATTATTATTATTATTATTATTATTATTATTATTATTATATTAGTAGTAGTATTTATTTTTTTAATAGACATATTTATTCAACATTTTTGACAGAAATCACCAGTGTTATCAATCAAAGGTAAAGTTTTGACTGTTTTTCAACATGCATAAATCTTTATGATGGAAGGTTTGGTTTTTATTTATTTTATTCTTATACTGGTGCACGTACTTCACTGCAAATGCATTAATTTGACGAACTGCTTAATCTTTTTCAGGTCCTGGACAGGCTGGAGCCTATCTCAGCTGACACTGGGTGAATTCTGCGTACATCCTGCACAGCTCATCAGACCATTACAAGGTCATCAGGTTTTAAAAACAAGAAAAAGAAGTAACAAAATGAGGGAAAAACTGTATTACATAAAATATACAAAATGATCTGCAAACTTAAGAGAAAATTTAGATTTGCCAAGAATTTACGTTTTGAAGCTAATTAAGGACTGAAAGGCTTGACGTAAATTAAATGTGGTCTAATTAACCCAAACTGGTAAGAAGACATCTTGTTAAAAATTATTTTGAGAAAAAAAATAAGCATATATTGCCTTAAAATAGGATATTTTATATTTCCTTAGAGTTCAGTTTTTGCAATGTGAACACAGAGATAGAGAAACAAAATCAGACAATCTCCTGGAGAGAAAACTATTTACCCTCTTGGCATGCTATTCTGTGCAAATTGTGAAGTAAATTTTCTGAATTTATTTAGTTATTTAGAGAGATAAAGAGAGCGAGAGAGAGAGAGAGAGAGAGAGAGAGAGAGAGAGGGGGGGGGGGGGGACATGGTGCATGCACATGTCTTTATCTTCATCATTTCATCAGTTCATTTTCTGTAACCGCAACCGCTTCATCCTAATTAGGGTCGCGGGGAGGCTGGTGCCCATCCCAGCCAACTCAGGGTGAGGGCAGAGTACACCTAGGACAGCTCGCCAGGCCATCGCAGGGCGGAAACACGCTGACGGCTTTTCAGCCTACTCTTGTCGAAAGTCAGCAATGGTTCTTTTACATGCCTCACACCATAGACAGTGAGAGACATGGCTGGCCTTTGATAACCCAGTTAGCTGCACTGGGGGGGGGGGGGGGGGCAGTGACAACCTTGTGGAGAGTGGGACTCGAACCCCCAACCTTTGGATCAGCGATCCAGTGCCCTATACCACTAGACCACCACTGCCCCGTCTTTATCTTCCTTGCTATGAAATTCCAAAATAAGATCTAGTGCTATCAATTACCTTCGAAAGTTAAACAACTATTTAGGTAAGATCCACCTGCGTGCAATCTCAGTGTGTGTGTGCGTGTGTGTGTGTGTGGTTAATGAGAACCGAGGACACACACACACCCTTCCCACGTGACCGCTGATTTCTGCGAAGTAGAATCGACCCCCCCCCTGACTGATGTATACATCTTTATTTCCTAAATTAAAAAGTTTCTCTTCTCATCTCTAAAAATGTTTACATGTTGATTCTCTCAATGGTTGCTGCATCTGAAATCTGAAACAGGCCATGTTTGGTGAATCCCTGAACATGCTGGACAGGAGAAAAACATTTTCAAGTATCCGAGCTCAAAGAGTAAGGGAGGCTTGAACAAGGGTTGATCTGGGTGAACAATTAAAAAAAAAAAGGGATAGAAAGGAGACTGTTCAACTCCCGTATGGTTTTTCTTTATGAGAAAGGTTCACCCTATATACGCATTATATGCATATATAATATCAATAAATACATATTCAATACTATACATATTCAATGCTGTAAATGCTTAGAGTAACAATTAAACATTCAAAATAATGCATAAGATGTAAATAAAATATAAATACACACACATACTCACATGCGCACCTCACATAAAAATGTAAATAGTTTTGTTGTGGGGTTTTGGGTTGTTGTTTTGTTTTTGTTTGTTTGTGTTCTCTTTTTTTTTGCATAATTGGCCTTGTTTTGTGGCATTTTCCTTAACTTTTCCCCTAATTTCCCTTAATTTCCTTTTTTTTTTTTTCAATGAATATTTTTGAAAAACCCATGATGCACTGAAGCCGCAGAAACTGAAACACGAGGCAGAGAGGGATAACTGTATATACACACCCTGGTTCTGAAAGATCCCAGACTCGACAACACTACTATTTTGTTATATGAAGAAATATGTATATGTATTTTTATTGCCTCTTAGATTGCATATTTATGTCTTGCAGTTATGACAGCCAAATTTCCCTCAGGGGATTAATAATGTCATCCATCCATCCACCCATCCATCCATCTATCCCTGTCTGTCTGTCTGTCTGTCTGTCTATCTATCTCTCTCTCTCTCTCTCTCTCTCTCTCTCTCTCTCTCTCTCTCTCTCTATCTATCCCAGAGGCATCTCCAGCGACACCATGAAGCTCCTCAAATAGATAAGGACATGGGCTGTCAAGAAATATAAATCAGGAATGGGT
Organism: Plotosus lineatus; assembly: GCA_024760905.1. Lineage (NCBI taxonomy): Eukaryota > Metazoa > Chordata > Actinopteri > Siluriformes > Plotosidae > Plotosus > Plotosus lineatus. The sequence goes on along the minus strand of CM045748.1, from coordinate 24,491,882 downwards.
TGTAAAAAAATCTCATTGAGCACCATTAAATCTATCATTACAAAATGGAAAGAGTATGATACCACAACAAACAGCAGAGATTTGGGTATATGTCTACACTCCACATAGCTGGACTTTACCGAAGAGTGACCAGAACAATCTGCTTTAAAGCATCGCTTACAGAAAATATATAAATAAATAAATAAAAATAAAAAGCACATTTAGGGTCCAACAACAGGCATGTTGGTGATTTCCCAAACATAAACATTGGAAGGACCAATTTTTCCATGAAGGAAAAATTCCTTGCCTGGCACAAACACCTCTCATCTCACACACACACACACACACACACACACACACACACACACACACACACACACACACACACACAAAACTACCCACACTTTCAACAGTGAAGCATGCTGGTGGCAGTATCATGGCATGGACTCAGAAACTGGTCATAACTGAGGGAATGATGGATGGTGCTGAACACGGGCAAATTCTTGAGGAAGGGAAACTCTTGAATGAGATAGAGCAGTATTGCTTTGTAAAATGTTGAGCAATCTCAGTGGCTACATGTGATAAGCTCAAGTGTCATATTTCTGGAGACTTAACTGTAATTGGACTGCAGTGGTTGGCTCTATAAAGTACTGACTCTGGGGGAGGGGTACTTATGCATGCTCAAGATTAATTCATTTATTTATTGGTACTATTATTTTATTGTTTTCTTCACATGAACAAATATATTGCATATATAAACATATAATAATATATTAATAACATATAATAACAAATATATTGCAATATTGCATTTCAATATTGTTGGCCTGTTATGTAACTTGACTGATTACACCACATCCCCCAAATAACAATTTGAATTTAATTTTGGAATGAAATGGGGAAATACTTTTGCAAGCAACCGAAACCCCCTCTGTCTCATAGAAATACACCACACTGATCTTGTCTCTAAAAAAATGTGATACATACACCCCTGCTCACAGCCAACAGTGTGTGACAGCAAAGTCCTTCATCCTGACGAGCCCCATTGGAGCCTGAAGCTTCGAACAGACAGTCAAGAAAATGATTCACCCACCTCAACATTAGCCTGTGCTCTGATATACCTCACTTCTGACTGACCTGGTTAATGCCCACTGAGCTGGAATCAGGAGGGCAACAAGGTCATCAACCTAATGAGCCGGTATTCATGGGTCAGGAGATACCAACTCCAAATCAAACACTGAACACTATAAGAGCAGATAAGGAAAGTTATTTTACATATAATAAAATCAGAAGCAATCAATCTCTCTCTCTCTCTCTCTCTCTCTCTCTCTCTCTCTCTCTCTCTCAGACACACACAAGCACACATACACACACATTTCTCAAGTGGATGTGCCATGGCACATGGCCAAGGTGGACATTCATGCTAAATGCTGCTAATGGTAGCCAACTGACTGGGTCTGAAAAAAGCAAGAGTTTGCAGCAGAGAGAGAGAGAGAGAGAGAGAGAGAGAGAGAGAGAGAGAGAGAGAGAGAGAGAGAGAGAGAGAGAGAGAGAGAGAAACAAGGCTCTATCTTCCAATTCACCTGTGAAGAGATGCTAATTCCGTTTGTGTCCTTAGCCAGCCCTTCTGCCCCAAAACCTTCCTCAAGCCAAAAGCACGATGGGGTGAAGAACAACAAGGTGGCAGGTAAAGGAAGGTTTTGTGAAGTGTGTGTGTGTGCGCACTTGTGTGTGTGTGTGTGTGTGTGTGTGTGTGTGTGTGTGTGTGTGCGCATGTGTGTGTGAGCACACGCTACCATGTGAATGAGACCATGCACGCTTCTTTTCAGGTTTTATTTATCATTTATTTATTTGTTTATTTTGTCTGACATGTCAATGCGAGGTATGAGAGATTATAAGAAAAATCTGAGGATAGTACTACTCTCTTAAGACCAAAAAATACATATACACGATTTCATCTTCAGCTTATCTCCAGTGCCCAGGCACGATTATAAAAAGAACTTCAGCCAAAGGAAAAAAAAAAAAAAGTCAAAAAAGGACAATGGATGATAATTAACAGTCATTAATAGTAATAATCACGGATGGTTGCTAATTAGGGGTCAGTCAGCGTTATGCAAATGCGGAGGATTTTTCATTCGCCTTTGGCCACGTTAACATATTTTTGACAGTGTAAGATCTTTCTTCATTACATAAAACACATAATTTACTTTTCTCAACGTAGCTCTTACTACTGGACTTATAGGACTATGGACCTCATTGCAATCTGACCATGTGGTTGACTTCGCTTTGCTCTCTATGTGGTGGAAAATTGCTCATACTTTATCAAACTGAAGGTAAATCATCATTAAGTTGTTCATTAAAAAAAAAAAAAGACTAAACCTTTGCAGAAACAGAGAGAAAAAAGAAAAAAAAGACTATCACACAACCTTCTAAGTTTCCATGACAAAGGGAAGCTCCTTACTTTATTTCTGAGTGTGATAATACATTGGTGGATTATTCATATTTTGTCTTGGAGAAAAGTGTGTGTGTATATATGTGTGTGTGTGTGTGTGTGTGTGTGTGTGTGTGTGTGTGTGTGTGTGTGTGTGTGTGTGTGTGTGTGTGTGTCTATGGAAAGGTCATGAAAGCTGAATGTGTTATTGATGCTCATTAACCTTGAAAATAACAACTCCATAATAATAATAATAATAATAATAATAATAATAATAGATATGATAAGGCCCATACCAGTGTCTCTTCTTCTTCTCTAAGACTTTCAGTTTTTTTTTTTCAAGGAAATTAATTAGTATATAATTGGTCAGTTTGAAATAATTAACCGTTGCCTCGTTTTCAGTGCTTTCTCTCTTTAAACACACATCTGTACCTACTGGTTCATCCTGAGTGCCTATTGTCTTACTTCGGTTTGTGCTTCAGTCATTGACATGAGGTGTGAACATGTCATCTTTTTAATACACTCTTCTTTTACTTTTAGATTTTTCCCTTTTCCAGGGGTCGCCACAGTGAATCATCTGATTTGCATGTTTAATTTGGTATAGGTTTTTACGTCGGATGCCCTTCCTGACACAACCCTTTAGCAAGGGGCAGAAACACGCTGATGGCTTTGCAGCTCCTCTTTACGAAAGTCAGCAATGGTTCTTTTACATGAACCTCTCACCATAGAAAGTGAGAGACATGGCCCGCCTTTGATAACCCAGTTATCTGTGGGACCCTGTGAAGAGTGGGACTCGAACCCCCAACCTTAGGATCAGCGATCTAGCACCCTTTACCATCAGGCCACCACTGCCCATCTTTTTAATACACTCGGTGAGAATACTTAATGTTAAACATGGCACGCAAATAAAGGAATCAAAACTCGACTGTGTCTAATGTCACAAAGAGTATTAAACAGAGCCGCAGTCAAATTTAAACTGACTCAGATTTATTGTAGAACAATAACATGACAATACTTACTGTACAAATTCAACACCTGAAATGTCAGATAATTTAACCATGATTTCATTTCTTTTCTGTGTATTTGTGTAAGGATAAAGCAACGAGAACAAACACTCTCTGGGTATTATTATCTCCACTATATTTCCATATTTCATCTTGTAATGCTTATCTGTCATTATGACACACCCACACACACACACACACACACACACACACACACACACAGAGAGAGAGAGAGAGAGAGAGAGAGAGAGAGAGAGAGAGAGAGAGATTATTTTCCATTGTTACCCTGGGACTATTAACCTTTGAATGTATAGAAAATAGACACACACCTCCTCCATACTCCATACTTAGACACACACCCCTTCCACACAGAGCAACAGATTAATCATAAGATGTTTATAAATACAGGGATCCCTCATTTTTCGCGGTTAATTGGGACCGAGATCCCCCCACCAACTGCCAAATTCCGTGAAGTCGGGTCAAACCCCTGACTGACGTATAAATACATGTATATGTGTGTATAATATCAATAAATACATATTCAATGCTACAAATGCTTATAATAACAATTAAACATTCCAAAAAGTGCATAAGATGTAAATAAAAAATACACACATGTACAGACGCACGCACAAACACTGAGAAGCGTGTTTCACATAAAAATGTAAGTAGTTTTGTTGGGGGGTTTTGGGTCGGGGTTTTTTTTTTTTTTTTTTTTTTTTTTTTTGCATAATTGGCATTATTTTTGGGGCATTTTCCGTAGCTTTTTCCCCTATTCTTCCTTAATTTCCTTATTTTTTCATTCGATTAATATAAAAAAAAAAAACAAAAAAAAAAAAAACCGCAATGCACTGAAGCCACATGAATTGAAACACAAACACTTTCCACCAACCCTTACACATCTTTCTTTCCTTTTGTTGTATTACCACCCCCAAGTTTCTTCCATGTATGTGTGTGTGTGTGTGTGTGTGTGTGTGTGCGTGCGCGCGTGTGTGTGTGAGGGACTATTAAATAAGTATTGATGGACTATCAATTCTATCCAGAACACTGATTCCATCATGAAATTGCACTCATGTGTCAAACTCACTTTCACTGAAGACTCTAAGTCGGAGGAAGCATTCACTGAATTCAAGTTGGAATCTCAGGAGTACATTTCTTTTTTTTCCCCTGCCAGTAATTACAACAAAATGCTGTAAAAGGTCAATAGAGTTATGTTGGCACTCAGGTATGATTGTATTATACTAAAACTGAATAACACAACATTCGGCATGTCTCACATTTTGGGTTTCCGTTATGAATGGTGATTAGTGAACGATTGTTGGGAACAATTTGCTATGTTGTTTGAAATCCAATGATTTTTTTTTTTTAATTATAGGTGAGAGTCTGGAAAATTTATTTTTATATACAGTAATCCCCCACCACTTCACATTTCCTACTTCACGTCCTTGCAATATCGCGGGATTTCCCATCGGGAAATTAAAAAATTAAAGATTATTTAAAATTCACAAGCACTACATGTACATTCAACTACGCTACCCAACATACTCTGTTCTATTGCTTGACTTGAGTGTTCTCTGATTGCCTGTGAATCCAGCAAGCTAATTGGTCGAGATTATATTTCCCAGCATCCAACACACCTTTCCTCCCTCATGAAACAATTACTTTTATTGAGCTCAGCTGAAGCACTGGGGTTCGGGAAAAATCGTATTCACCGTAATGGTGAGGGGAAAACAAAAACCAAAATCACTGGGAGAGTATCAACACACAAACTTGTCAAGCACAGAACTATTTATAGCGCGCTGATGGCTGAGTGAATTCAGGTGCGCTCTCTGGATTTCGCCTGCAGGTCACAGCCACGCCCCTCACCAGCGCATGCAGTGTGTGTGTGTATATATATATACAGAGAGAGAGAGAGAGAGAGAGAGAGAGAGAGTTAAACCAATGAAGCACCAGTGCAGCCAGTGATTCTCCTTCTCGACGTGGCCATGGATTTGTTATTTATAAGGTTTGTTCTACAGTATTTATATACTGTATATTTATTGTCATTATAAGGTGTCTAATTCATTTATATATTAATACACATTGCCTGTATGACATTGACATGCATAGAACACTTTAAAATCAACTTCTATATAAATTTTATATAATACATAGGTGGGTGGGTGTCCTTAAGAAGCGGCAGAAGTCATTTTGTGGTTTTTCACATTTCGGGATGGGGGCTGGTCCCCATTAACCGCGAAATAAGGCAGATTACTGTATCAATAATTCAATCACTCATCTTCAGAACTACTTTGTGTGTAATGTAATACCGTAAAATGATAGAATCTATTTTACCATAAATTACCATAAGAATCACTTATTTTATTCCACTGATTACGAGTGAAGCTAAACCAATGTGGAACACCCCCCTGTGATGAAAGTCATTGACCTGAGTTGTCCAGTGCAAGTAAACAATCAGCAAGAGACATTTTAAGTAATAAAACTCCCCAGATATACTAAGGCTCTTACGTTTGACGGGTTCCTTTTGGAGAGACGCTGCTCACGTCCGTTGTTATCCTATGACTTTTATGAACGGATTCAGTAGGAACAGTGTGCGGTTTTAGACATTATAGCTTGGGCTTCATGCCAAGTAGTTCGGTCTAGAGGTCACGCCAATAGCAGGTAGGTTAAAGTGGTCTTCACGGACTATTGAATTGCGTTTGAAAGGAAACATTTTTCAGAAAATGGCCTATGCTGATGTCATGTTATGCTTTCTATGATTTCGGTGCTTGTTTTTCATACAGCAGTATGCTTTGCACTCTGACATTTTCCAGGCAACACATCTCAGCACTGGTCGATAAAGTGTTATCTGTTAGACGGGTGCACCAATTTAGAAGTCAACATGTCACCATGTATGCCTAGTGGTAATAGCAGTGTGATAGCACTCACATACTTGACAAGAAGCAAGGGCTGACATTGCCTGACAGAACCACTGATGTCATATGTGATCATTTTAAAGAGCTAGCAACACAAATTTACCACAAGTACCCTTTAATCCTAATAGAGTCATGGGGCAGACTCTGGAAAAGGTGGGGTACACCATATATTGCATGAAGTTTGTCGCAGGGTCAACAAACAATGAGTTACAGACTCTTGCCCCAAGGGCCAACTTAGAACAGCCCTAGTGCATGCTTTGTGAATGTAAGTGGAAACCAAAGAATCACGCAGAATCGCACACAAACATGATGAGAACATACAGACTTTGCACAGAAATTCCCTCGCTGACCCCAGGGCATAAGCTCAGGATTTTCTTGCTGCGAGGTGAATGTGCAAATCACTACGCCACCACGCCAGCCTTTATAACTATTGTTATTACAATATGGATTATTATTACAGTGGTACCTCGTCTAACGAGTGTCCCTTATAATGATTTTTCAATGATATGAGCTTTGAACAAAACTTTTCAACTTTTTGAACTTTCAAAAATCTGCTCCGTCAAACAGGCAAAAATTCACTTTCCAAGCTCTCCTCGAAATGGCTTTTCCGTGCCGATTAGCCTCGTATTCTTCCGTGTGTATTGCTCCGCACTCCGAGAACACCTTGCGGAGTGCTTCTCAATTATTTTATGTGATGCCCCCTCTAGGAAGAAAAACATTTCACGACATTTGCACTTCATATCATTTACTCGATGCTTTTTCCCTACACCATAGTGCAACAATGAGAGCGCCACTGCCAACTACTGTAGTGGATGTGCAATTACACTTAATTCTAGTACAGTATGGCAAAAAATCATGTTCCCCAGGGTCATATGTGCCTCTCTGGCATCACACCGCAGCACTGGTCTTGTGGGAGCTCACCATGAGCCATTCTTCGCTGGCATTCGTAGCGTGCACACGCACAAAATTCTCCTCCTCGTCCTCTGTTACACACCACCTCCTGGCTGCCCACGAGACATTTTCGCTGCAGTCGATGATCGGAAGGGTTAGTTGACTTATTGTTTATTCTTGTTTTATTATCATTTATTATTAATTATTATTAATGTTAATGTGCATGTATTATTAATATGACATATTTATCATTTTTACATGTTTATTTTTAATATATTAGGTCAAGTATTCGTGTTTGTGACAGGTTATATGAGTTGGGGAGGGGGTTGTAATGAATTAATTGGTTTTCTGTTATTTCTTATTGGAATAATTGTTTCTTCTAACAAACTTTTCGGCTTACAAGCTCGCCCTCGGAATGGATTAAATTCGTTAGCTGAGGTATCACTATATTCTTCTTCTTCTTTTTCTTCTTCTTCTTCTTCTTCTTATTATTATTATAATAATTATTATTATTAATGTTTTTTTGAATAATAATTTATGAATAATCAATTTTACAGTGAACATTATAAAAAGGTACCCACCTTACAGTGTAGCTTGTTTGTCTAAAAAAAGCCCTGAGAAGTACTTACAGTATTTTATGGCAGTGCTGACTGAGCAGATCAGAATACAGAGGGAGAAGGACGATATTGAGATAGACCGACTGAGAGAGAGAGAGTGTGCTAAAAGAAGAGAGCAAGAAATAAGGATGATAACTTTTGGTCTGTCATATCGCTGTGAAAAGAAAAATATAACATCGCTGTGCCAGGGCAGAGGGTTTTAATACTACAAAAATAAATATAGTGGGTACGCCCTGCACTATAGTTTAGCAGCATTAAAACAGAGTTGTAGGTTTGGACTGTGGTGCTACAACACCGCTGATTCTGCTTGATAATATACATAGAGATTTTGCAAACTGCATTTTTACTCAAGCCGAGCATTGTATTGCAGCCAACACACACAGCGGTTGCCTAGGTAACCCCACAGGTTGTATAAAGAGACAATAGCAAAAAAAAAAAAAAAAAAAAAAAAAAAGAAACAAGAGGTGGATCTTATCTAGCCCGTCACATCAAGGGATTAATTATCTCTCCTGTTTGGCTAGAAAATAAAAAGTAAACTAAAAGAGAGACGAAGGAAGTGTGTACAAGAGGTAAAAAAACAACACAGAATGTTTTAGCTGCGACACCATATTAGGATTCTAGCCATAGCTGACTTCGATCATTGTCCCTGAAAAAAATCCAAAACGAGACTCTGGCATGTCCACTGAATACTTTCACTAATCAAGCAAGGGTTGGAAATTAGCCATGACACAAAAGAATAAGAAAAAAAAAAATCTTCTAGTGAGTGCGTGTGTGTGTGTGTGTGTGTGTGTGTGTGTGTGTTTCAGAGAGTGAGTGTGTGATTAACACACACACACACACACACACACACACACACACACACACACACACACACACACACCCTCGCTCACACACACACACACACACCCTCGCTCACACACACACACACACACACACACACACACACACACACACACACACACAGAAGCAGGCCTAAGCACACACAAGAATTAGCCAGACACTAAAACAGACAGACACAGAGAAAGCGACATAAGAACACAGACAGACAGACAGACAGACAGCCAGACAGACAGGCAGACAGACAGACAGACAGACAGACAGACAGTGCTGGAGAGACAGACATATAAAAAGAAACAGCCAACAAGAAAGTGAGATAGAGACAAACGCAGTTTGTTTGAAGACAGACAGAAAGATAGAGGTGGCTAGACAGATAGAGAAAGAGTCAGGTAGGCATCTCTATCCAGCTGTATAGCCATGCGTCAAACTCCACCTGCCATTCACAGCTTATCTTCTCATAAAGGGCTTGATGCTACAGCGGTGCTAATGTTTTCCGTTGTCACCAGTGTGGCCTCATTTACGCTGTGAATGATTGTTTTTTACTGAGACTGCTTGCTCTGAAAGTCCTTTAGATGTGTGCTTGACAGAGAGTGCAGCTGTGCAAGTGAACGTAAAATAACTTTAACTCCTAATCGTACGTGTCATTATTTCTGGATCATCTTACAAAGATATGCTTCTTTTCTTTCAAAATGTTGGGCAAGAGCGAGTCGCTGTGGCATTTCCTCCTTAGCAATAAAGAAAATCAAATCGCCTCTTTTTAATTTGTACGGTTCCTTCTCTTTTCTCTGCAGTCTTCCAGATGCTCTGCCAGAGAGCCGTGGGACAGGAGCCGCCTGTATTTGAGGTCAGGAAGCAGAGGAACACCTGCGTCTCTGGCTAATGACGCCTGCTGCGACAAAATGTGTCGCCAAGTGCATTTGCTCTTCCGGAAGGCAGCAATCGGCCAAACAAACAGAGCTGACTGTCTAGGACCACTTCCCCTCGGGATGTTATATCCAGCATGATGGATTGCTAGCATGACTAGCCACTTCCCGCTGATCCGTGGCTGAACAATGCATCAACAGGCAAAATGGGGGAAAGACAGAGCAGTCCAGCCGAGAGACGTGGGGTTGGAATAAATGTCACAGACTAAAATCTTCCCCTCGGTGCATTCCACCAGGATATCGGCCTGTAAACAGTAATCTAACACACATCACCTCTGGTCTCTAAACATAGTCTGACTGTGCGCATGAGGAAGGAAAACCATTACAACTGAAACTCATACCAGCATTTGGAGTCCTAGACTACATGTCATGCAGTAATGTCTTCACTCTGCTGACTTTTGATCATCCACGGAAATAATTACGAATTCAGTCAAAAACTTTCGTAAACTAAATTTTTATACATTTCAATACAACGCATGATTATCATTTTATTATGCAGTCGGCCCTCTACTTACGAAATTAATCCGTTCCAGAGCCTTTTTCGTAGCCTGGAGTTCTCGTAAGTAGAGGCGCATTTTACATGTAAAATGCGTAATTAGTTCCAAGGCTCCCAAGACTACCCCATAAACCCTTTAAAAATGAGAAAAGTACACCAATTTTGTATGAAATATGTGTTCAAGTAAAAGAAAATTATTTATTAAACCATTTAAACATTTTATTAACATATTAAACCATTTTATTAACATATGTATTAATTAAACCATTAATAAATATTTTTTATTAACACACACACACACACACACACACACACACACACACAGTCAAAACTCTCTCTTTTTGGTGTATTTTCCTGAATGTGAGCTCCGCCCACACGCAGCGCGCAGCCGACAGAGCATTTGAGAAGGGATGTTGTATTTAAAGTGAAATTACAGTACTTGTTTGAAAGATCAGAGGTCCCGATTCAATATTAACTTGCTTCCTTGTGAGATCGGAGGTCTTGTCCCATGGAACACTTTGCTTTTCATGCCTCCTTCTGCTTCAATATAGTTCCGAAATAATCGCCTCCATCGCTGTATTTCCACTTTTAAGGTCTCCTTCTGCTTCAATATCGTCCGGATTGTTTTCAATGTCACCGGGAATCACTTTCTTGCGGTCCATGATGAATAACGAAACATAACGCTGCAATGATCAATCTAAAACAAAACTCATTCCTGTTCAACTCTCCTTCATGTGTGTGACAAACAGGAAGTATGGGTACAGGAAGTATGGATACAGTTCAGCTGCCTCCTGGCCAATGGGGGGCCAGCGGGGCGGGATGTTGAGAGACAGCCAATGAGAGAGAGCAACTTGTGCATTGTTTGAATTTTTGAATGGCATATTAGAATTTTTGAATGGCGCGTTTGGGGATTTTCGTAAAAAGAGGTTGTTTTCATAAAAAGAGGATGGAAAAATAGGAAAATATTTTTCGTATTCAGAGGTTTTCGTAAGTAGAGGGCCAACTGTATTCACTATTTTATTCACTGAATATAGGTAAGGTAAGTCTGTTGGGTTTTTACATTCAAGCCTAGTGGCTTAGCCTCGTGGCTCATCAGGCCAGTACTAATCCCCGGTTTCCGTAGCATGAAGCGACCAGGAGTTCAACTCCCCCTGGATGGGATGCTAGTCAATCGCAGGTTAACTTCCCAGTATATTTTACTGGTACCCATTTATACTGCTGGGTGAACAGAGCCACACTTGTGGTTGAGACCTTGCCCAGGGGTCTTAGCACAGTGAGGGTCTCAGTGGGATTCGAACTCACAACCTCCCGATCATGAGCGCAGCACTCTAACCACTACGCCACTGGCCCCTCTTCACTGAACACAGGCTAAATGTTAAATATCATTCTAATGTATTGTTATAGCTCTTTATAATCATGGTGTATAGGTTTAGTGCTGATGTTGAATGTAGGGGTGTTTTCTTTAAACAGAATAGTCTGTCTATGAATCATAGAGGTCAAGCAGTTGATTAGACGGGTGAATCTGTTCATCATAAGGATCCAGTTGTCAATCATATGGATTTCCATGGTAATCGTAAGGAGGTAGGTCTGCACTGCTGTTTAGTTATAGTCAGTCATGCTAAAGTCCCTGTTTGCACTCAGGACTGATAAACTCTTCTGTTTACTCATTATAGTGTTATGAGCATTCTCTCTCTCTCTCTCTCTCTCTCTCTCTCTCTCTGTTTGAATGTCTCTTTGTTGGTGTACATGCTAATTCTGAAATACCAGTGATCCTGATCCTTCTGCTCTGAATCCTGTAAATATGTCCTACATGTGCTACGACTGGTTGGAGTCCTCGCAGTAAAAATATTTACATTACAGCTTAAGATAACCAGTAAATTCATTTTAAAATGTAGTGATTTTTTGCTCTATTTTTAGGTATATTCATTCATTCATTCATTCATTCATTTTCTGAATGGCTTGATCCTAATTAGGTCATGGGGATGGTGGGCCATCGCCAGGCCCTCACAAGGCAGAAACGCGCTGACGGCTATGCAGCCTACCCTTGTTGAATGGCAGCAATGGTTCTTTAACATGAACCGCTCACCATAGACAGTGGGAGACATGGCCGGCCTTTGATAACCCAATTAGCTGCACTGGGGGGACAGTGACAACCGTGTGGAGCGTGGTACTCGAACCCCCAATCCTAGGACCAACAATCCAGCACCTTTTACCACCAGGCCACCACTGCCACCCCAGTAGTGAATATGAGAGTGGGGCTTAAACCCCAAAACTTAGAATCAGCGATCCAGTGCTCTTTACCACCAGGCCACCACTGCCCTCTCATTCATTTTCTAAGCTGTTTAAGCCTGAGTAATGTTACAGGGATGCTGGCGTCCATCATGTAAATAATGAACAGCTCATCAGGCCATCACAGGGTAACACACACACACACACACACACACACACACGGACAATTTGGACAGCTAATTAGCCAATTGTGCATGTTTTTGGAGTGTGGAGAAAACTGGAGAACCCAGAGGAAACCCATGCAAGCATGAAGACAACATGCAAACTTCTTGCTGTGAGATAATAATAATAATAATAATAATAATAATAATAATAATAATAATAATAATAATAATAATTATTATTATTATTATTATTATTATTATTATTACCACCAAGTCATTCATTTATTCATATCAGGTTTCATCTAAATGAGGATGATTTTTCCTTTTGAATCTGATTCTGGTTTCTCACTTGTATCGACTGAGGGTGTTTTTTCCTTTCCACTGTTGCCACGGGCGACTCATTAGGGATGTATAGGATGTTTCGAGAAATGCTTAAAATCATGATTTTAATTATTTTTACTAAAATTGTTTTACTGTACAATCTTAAGCTGCTTAGCAACAATGACACCTGTAAAAACTGATTGTTGATTGTTAGGGTGTTGCTGGTAACTGTTGTGATGTAGCTGATAGTCACGGAGGGCTCGCTGATGACCTCAGGGAATCGAGCTGTTTAATGTTTGGAGTTTTTCTGATGATTGCAGGGGTGATGCAGCTATATGTAGTCTATGGAGCTGTTCTATAATCATGTAGACCTTCATGATTAAAAGATAGGCCCTCATGATTATCGTATAGATTCGGTAGTTTTTTTGTTGTTGTTGGTGGTTTTATGTTTTTTTTTTTTTTTTAAATGAGACATACGTATCCAACAACTCGACAAAATCTGTGATAGTCATATGCTTGCCGAGTTTCAGACAAACTGAATGCATTCTTTTTGTTTATTATATTAAAACTTAAAGCTAGTAATGCTTAAAAAGTTTATCCCTTCAGGCAGAAAAAAAAAACAAGGTTATGAAATAGCCTTGATAAAACCATTTCCATGTGTTTTTGGTTAAATATATTCATGCTTTCCTAAAACAGAAATGTCAAAGTGTATTATTTGCAGAAAAAAAAAAAAAAGATTTCTTATCATGTTTGCTCACTTCCACAATTCAGAGATACTAAATCTTAGTCAACAGCACATCAAAACACAAACATCATTATCACACATAGCAGTTGAGGCTGCTGTGTCAAAGGCAGTGTGTGAGAATGCTTTCAACTTCTGTCCTCTGATACCGGATAAAAAAAAGAAAAAGAAAAAGAGTAATTCCTCAAACACAGAGGTTTAGATTTTCTTTGGAAACACACACACAAAAAAAAAAATCCAAATATTTAATAATTTGTACTTTAATGTGTTGAATTAATAAATAAAAAAAAAAATGTTAGGGGCAGAGCTGCACATGCTATTACGCTAGAGACCTTTTTGCTTATAGACTTAATGACTTTGGGGCAGTGGTGGCCTGGTGGGAAAGGGCACTGGATCGCTGATCTTAAGGTTGGGGGTTCGAGTCCCATTCTCCACAAGGTTATCACTGACCCCCCCCCCCCCCCCCAACACACAGACACACACATATACACACACACACACACACACACACACACACACAATGCAGCTAACTGGGTTATCAAAGGCGGGCCATGTCTCTCACTGTCAATGTTGAGAGGTTCATGTAAAAGAACCATTGCTGACTTTCATCAAGAGTAGCTGCAAAGCCGTCAGCGTGTTTCTGTCCCTTGCTAAAGGGTTGTGTCAGGAAGGGCATCCAACATAAAAACCTATGTCAAATCAAACATGCGAATCAGATGATCCGCTCTGATGACCCCTGAAAAAAGGGAAACGCTGAAAGGAAAAGAAGAAGAAAAGAAGATAGGCTTAATGACTTCATGCAACCATTTGTGAAGCTCTTACATTCTAACCAGCATGTAGCCTCTCCAAACACACACACACACACACACACACACACAGAGAGAGAGAGAGAGAGAGAGAGAGAGAGAGAGAGAGAGAGAGAGAGAGAGCTATAGCTGTGCAGCGAAAACAATAGGTGATCATCTTCAGACCTTCAACCTACATTATTTTGCTTACTCTCTGTAATTGTGAACATTTATGGTGGAACAGCAAATATGTCAAAACATTATACTTGCTTGTGTAACACATTAACACCAAAAGCACGTCATTTTGAAATTATATGAAAGATAATTATATTAATTTCTACCACAGTGCTGTTGAGTTCTTAATTCTGTTTAGTCGATGGGCACCGATTCATTTTCTAGAAGCGCAACACTGACAGTAGTTCTGGCTGCAAGGCAGGTCACAGGTTAATATTACTGCTCTTGTTTCCATAGTAACAGCTAATTCACAGGGATTTGTATAGCAGATGCTGAATATAAGACGGATGATAAATAAATAATTTCAAACATGTGGTGATATTTAACAAAGGGGAAATTATCATAATTGAAAAAGAGTGGTTTTCTATCAAGAAAACATTTATTTAAAGTTTATTAAAATGAGGCTCTAATATCAATACCAGGGTTCGACCAAAGGAAAGATGAACTTTTTAGGGAAGATTTCACAACAGGAAGTCCCATTGGGGCACTCCTGTGCATGGTATTTTCCTGCGGCATGGACAATGTAACAAATAGGCAAACAGACCCTACATGGTACTGGAATTAATTATCCATGTGGGGACTACATGAATGTGACCAGAACAAAAAACAAAGAAGAAGAAGAAGAAAAAAATCTCATTTGAAATATTTATGATAGCTGGGGAGTGACACTTTAAGGAAACTCATGCCATTTGAAACAACAATTCAATTCACATTGCAGAGTCATAGATCATCATCATCATCATCATCATCAGAAAACTTTATTGATCCTAGAGGAAATTTCGTGCACATAGTTGCTCCATATAAAGTAAGAATGAGATAAAGTATTGGTAAAGAAATATTAAAGCTAAATTTTATATATATTTTATATATATAGCTTCAGATTCTGCAGCTTCAGTGCATAGCAGGTTTTTCAAAAATATTCATCAAAAAAAAAAAACGAAATTAAGGAAAAAAAGGCAAAAAGTTAATGAAAATGGCACAAAATAAGGCCAATTATGCAAAAAAAACAAACAAACAAAAAAAACAACCCAAACCCCCCCAACAAAACTAGTTACATTTTTATGTGAGGTGCTCGTCTGTATGTGTGTATTTATATTTTATTTACATCTTATGCATTATTTTTGAATTTTCAATTGTTATAAGCATTTATAGCGTTGAATATGTATTTATTGATATTATATACAGATATACATGCATGTATACATCAGTCAGGGGAATCAATTCTACTTCACGGAAATCGACAGCCAGGATGGGGGGACCACGGAAAGTGGGGGATCCATGTGGGGGATCCATGCTTCTCAAATAGTGGGGTGTGCTATGCCGGGGGGGGGGGGGGGGCATGCTTTTCTGGAATTTTGCGAAGAATTAAGTGTAATTGCACCTCCACTCCAGTAGTGTACAGTGACGCTCTCATTGTTGTGCTATGGTGTAGCGGTTTTTTGCACGAGCAAACGATATGAAGCGCAATAATAAAGATACAATGTTATGCAGGGGTGTACTAATAATTTTACAGACAAATAATACTATATGCTCGCGTATATGGTGTGTGTGTGTGTGTGTGTGGGGGGGGGGTGAAATGTTTTTTTTTTCCCCTTCCTTATGGGGGGCAGAAAATAATTGAGAAGCACTGCTGTATAGACATATACATGGACCTGTGATTCCTTGATGAGCTGTCCAGGGTGAATGAATGAATGGATGAATGAATACATTTATTCATTCATTTTCTGAACCACTCAATCCTAATCAGGGTAGCGGGTGAGCTGGTACCCATCTCAGTCGAATTTGGATGAGGGCGGAGTACACCCTGGACGTTTTGCCAGGTCATCACAGGGCAGAAACACACTAATGGCTATGCAGCTACTCTTTTCAAAAACTCAGAAATGGTTCTTTTACAGCCTCTCACCGTAGCCAGGGAGAGACATGTCCAGCCTTTGATACCCCAGTTAGCTGCACTG
>CM045748.1:24395359-24470359 GCA_024760905.1 Plotosus lineatus | reverse complement strand
AAGAAGGGGCTGAGAGCTGACCCTTGATGCAGTCCCACCTCCACTTTGAACTCTTCTGTCATACCGACAGCACACCTCACCATTGTCTTACATCTCTCATACATATCCTGCACCACTCTAACATACTTCTTTGCCACTCCAGACTTCCTCATACAATACCACAGTTCTTCTCTCGGCACCCTGTCATATGCTTTCTCCAGATCCACAAAGGCTCAATGCAGCTCCCTCTGACCTTCTCTGTACTTCTCTATTAACATCCTCAAACCAAACACTGCATGTGTGGTGCTCTTTCTTGGCATGAAACCAAACTGTTCTTCACAAATGCTGACCTCTTCGACCAACAGTAGTTCAATTTCCACCAGCACCCTGTTGGTTAACAGCACTGATGGCAGTTGTTATTAACCCGGGCCTCGACCGATCCTGTATGAATTTTGTTTTGAACATTTGCATGATAATTTTGGCAGAAGTTTTACGCCGGACGCCCTTCCTGTTGTAACCCTCTGCATTTATCTGGGCTTGGAACCGGCGTGAGGGAGAGACACTGGTTTGTGCCCCACCCCTCATGGCTGCATTGTTGGTAGCTCTTTAACATGAATGATAAAGAGCATCCAAACAGTGCATTATACCAGCCTGAAGAGCTTGCAAAAAGGAGAGTGCAACTCTGGGTGTATTAAATGACAAAAAAGAGCAACAACTAGATAGAGTCATGAAAGCTTACTGCAATCCAAATCAGCAAACATTACTCTAGAAATAACCTACAGTAACCTGAATGCTTTCCATGATACAGGCACAAGAACTCAGAAAACT
Organism: Plotosus lineatus; assembly: GCA_024760905.1. NCBI lineage: Eukaryota > Metazoa > Chordata > Actinopteri > Siluriformes > Plotosidae > Plotosus > Plotosus lineatus. The sequence continues at coordinate 24,469,552 of CM045748.1, read as the reverse complement.
TTTCGTTTGTAGCGTACAGTGATCCCTCGCTACTTTGTGCTTCAGTTACTGCGGCTTCAGTGCATCGCGGGTTACCACAGCGAGTCATCTAACATTCAAAAACAATGCATAAGATGTAAATAAAATATAAATACACACACATACAGATGCGCACCTCACATAAAAGCATAAGTAGTCTTGTTGGGTGGGTGGGTGGGTGGTTGTTTTTTATTTCTGTTTGTTTTTTTTGTTCATAATTGGCTTGTTTTGCAGCATTTTCCTTAACTTTTTACATATTTTTTCCTTAATTGCCTTTTTTTTTTTTTTTCGATGAATATTTTTGAAAAACCCGCAATGCACTGAAGCACGAAGTAGCAAGGGATCACTCTATAAATCATGCATCAAGTATATATATATATATATATACACACACACACACACATATACATACACACACACACACACGGAAGGGCAGTGATGGTCTAGTGGTATAGGGCGCTGGATCGCTGATCCAAAGGTTGGGGGTTCGAGTCCCACTCTCCACAAGGTTGTCACTGTCCCCCCCAGTACGGCTAACTGGGTTATCAAAGGCGGGCCATGTCTCTCACTGTCTATGGTGAGAGGCATGTAAAAAAAACATTGCTGACTTTCATAAAGAGTAGCTGCAAAGTCATCAGCATGTTTCTGTCCCTTGCTAAAAAGGGTTGTGACAGAAACGGCATCCGACGTAAAAACCTCTGCCAAATCAAACGTGCGAATCAGATGATTCGCTGTGGCGACTCCTGAGTAAAAGGGAAAAAGCTGAAAGGAAGACATATATATATATATATATATATATATATATATTAGGAGAGTACTTGGTGTGTCCTCTGGAGGAAAGTAGATAAGGAAACTTGGTGGTGGAATGAGGAAGTGCAGGAGTGTGTACAAAAGAAGAGGTTAGCCAAGAAGAAGTGGGACATTGAGAGGACCGAAGAGAGTAAACAGGAGTACAGGGAGACACAGCGTACGGTGAAGGTAGCAGTGTCAAAGGCCAAACAGAGGGCGTATGATGACTTGTATGATAGGTTGAACAGTAAGGAGGGAGAAAATGATCTATACAGGTTAGCACAGCAGAGAAATAGAGATGGGAAAGACGTGCAGCAAGTTAGAGTGACAAAGGACAGAGGGAAATGTATTGACTGATGACAGAAGTGTTCTGGGAAGATGGAAAGAGTACTTTGAAGAGCTGATGAATGAGGAAAATGAGAGAGAAAAAAGAGTAGAAGGGGTGACCGTTGAGGAGCAGGAAGTAGCAAAGATTAGTAAGGGAGAAGTGAGGAGGGCATTGAAGAGGATGAAGAGTGGAAAGGCAGTTGGCCCTGATGACATACCAGTTGAGGTATGGAAGTGTCTAGGGGAGGTAGCAGTAGATTTTCTGACAAGAATATTCAACAAGGTCTTAGAAAGTGAGCAGATGCCAGAGGAATGGAGGAGAAGTGTGCATGTGCCCATTTTTAAGAACAAGGGAGATGTACAGAGTTGTGGCAACTACAGAGGGATAAAGTTGATGAGCCATACAATGAAGCTATGGGAAAGAATAGTGGAAGCAAGACTAAGGGCAGAGGTCAGCATTTGTGAACAACAGTTTGGTTTCATGCCAAGAAAGAGCACCACAGATGCAGTGTTTGCTTTGAGGATGTTAATAGAGAAGTACAGAGAAGGTCAGAAGGAGCTGCATTGTGCCTTTGTGGATCTGGAGAAAGCATATGACAGGGTGCCGAGAGAAGAACTGTGGTATTGTATGAGGAAGTCTGGAGTGACAGAGAAGTATGTTAGAGTGGTGCAGGACATGTATGAGAGATGTAAGACAGTGGTGAGGTGTGCTGTCGGTGTGACAGAAGAGTTCAAGGTGGAGGTGGGACTGCGTCAAGGGTCAGCTCTCAGCCCCTTCTTGTTTGCTATAATGATGGACAGGCTAACAGACGAGGTTAGACAAGAATCTCCATGGACTATGATGTTTGCAGATGACATAGTAATCTGTAGTGAGAGCAGAGAACAAGTGGAAGAAAATCCACTTATAAAATATATATATATGGGTCACTGGTGATCTGGTGGTATAGGGTGCAGGATCGCTGATCCTAAGGGGGTTCGAGTCTCACACCCCACAAGGTTGCCACTGTCCCCCCCAGTGCATCTAACTGGGTTATCAAAGGCTGACTATGTCTCTCACTGTCTATGGTGTGAGGCATGTAAAAGAACCATTGCTGACTTTCGACAAGAGTAGCTGCAAAGCCGTAAACGTGTTTCTAATAGGGAGTCGGAGTCCCCTGAGGCAGTTTGTTCACCGTAATGTTTTGGTACCTCCTGCAGCGGCACTGGAACCCAGTTGTATCGGCATTTGCCCTTCCATTGGATCCTTCTGGTGGCGCCGAAAGGGGGGACTTGCTGCTTGGGTAAGAGCCCGTCCTCCATTACTCCCTACCCTGACTCTGCGCACTGGAGAGTGATACCAGCCGGGATACCAGCCAGAGCGCAGCCATAGTCCTTTGGGACTGACGGAGGCCTACTACTACGACTACTATACTGTATGTGACGATAAGCGCCCAGGCCGCTTAAAAAAATTAGCGTGGGTGGGTGCTCATTTAAATGATTACCAGCGGAGTGGAACCGTAAGTGCTTATTACCATAAAGGTGGAAAACATGAATAATAACAAAACAATAGAAGCGTTTTACTGGTACAGTGGGCCCTGTACATACGAAATTAATCCGTTCCAGCGCCTTTTTCGTAATGTGGAGGTTTCGTAAATAAAGGCGCATTTTACATGTAAAACATGTTTTGTAGTCTGGTTGCTACGTGCTGAGGTTCAGCTTCAGGCAGGTGTTTAGGCTTCCATCTATTACACGTGACCGCAGGTTGGTCTTTTGATGCTTTTCAGGCGTGAGAAGGATTGCTTGCGTGCGCATGTGGAGCCAAACATGGTCAATATGACAGGATTCACATCTGCAGTGTTTATGTGACAGGAAGCGCATCCCAAGTTTTGGCAATCAGCTGTTCTGTAGGTTGAAGTTTTTTCATGTCTGTCCATTTGTGTTTTGCTTGGCAGCACTGCTTGGCTTCTTGCACATGAGCTGGTCAAAACGAGGGAAATTTCCCTCTTTACCCAGAAACAACTCACGCAGGCTGTTGCATATAATCCAATAAAATTAGAGTTTCAAGGTATCGACCCCGCCCACACACTGGAGTACAGGATTGGCTCTCCGCTGCGTGCCGCAGCAACAAGTGGGTTTGAAAATAGATTGTATAAAAAGAAAATTGTATAGATTGAAATGCGTGCGATTTATTTATGTTTTATTTGATGGCTTTTTTCTATATTTTTATTTAAAGGACAGCGAAATTATGTATTAGTTATTCTGTTAAGAAAGGCCATCTGATTTATCTGAGAGCCAGATACAATCATCAAAAGAGCCACGTTCCTGACCCCTGTTATAGACATTCCCCAGCGGCAGGGGGTCTTGAAATACTGTGTAAACTCACTTTTACAGGCAGTGAACGCCTCATTTTACCGTTACAGAGAGTGATCGAATAAAATTGGTAAATTTAATCTACTATTTTGCTTCCAGTCCACATGGGCAGTTATTAGACTTAAGATAAAAAACCCTGTGTGAGTGTGTGTGTGTGGGGAGGGGGGCTTATTGGAGCAGGGCACTTATTACATCAAATACGGTGTGTGTATATATATATATATATATATATATATATATATATATATATATATATATATATATACACACACATACAACTTAATCCCAATTTGCTATAATGGATTGCAATATTTTGTATTCATTGGTAGCAGTAGTATATATATATATATATATATATGTATATGTATATATATATATATATATATATATATATATATATATATATATATATATAGTCATTTGGTTTTGCAGTAGTTATGCATTTCCAAATCACTTTTCTTTTAAAGTGACACGTTGCCTCTGACTCGTCATGCAATGACACAGAAAATACCTGATTATATAAACCAAAGCACACAAGAAATCAAAAAGTACAACGTAATATAGTTTTTCACTGTTTCTTCAATTCTATCCACTTCCTCTAACTCAAGTTCTCACCTTTTATTTCTCTTCTCGCTACAAGTCATTGCATTGCGCCAATTTGAGACCTTCTGCCCTTTTAGAGATTTATCTTCCTTATAAGCTCAACACCATCTCCACGCCTCACTCTACAGACTCTCGCATCATCTTTGTGGTACATTAAAGAAGTGAGAACTTTAAACAACTTCCATGGCTTAAAGTATACCTTAGAACCAACCACCTTCCCCCCCACATACAATGCAGTTCTACTTTGACACCGCCCTCTCCTCTTGAGCAACGCTCTTCTTCTTATCTCTGACGGGCCATTCCTACTCCTGCGGTGGTGCTGCTCCTGCTTTTAAAGGTGTCGACGTTTTACAGGTGCCATTATGATACAAGCCCTATCTGTGCACCCCCTGATTAGGGCTTCAGTGAAAGTGCACTGGCCTTATTGATCCCTGGAAGCAGAGTTCACGATGATAATTGGCCTGTTGAGAAAGTCCTGCTAGCTGTTGAGCACAGATTGGGCCGGCTGAAGATAAAGATGAAAAATGATTTTTATGTATTAGGTGCATTTTATTCTGGGAGCAGAATAGTGCAAGAAGACCGAGGCGTGTGTGTGTGTGTGTGTGTGTGTGTGTGTGTGTGTGTGTGTGTGTGTGTATGTGTGTATGTGTGTGTGTGTGTGTGGTATCAGAAGAAGTGAGAAGCTGGGACACAAAAAGAAAACTGCAGATACATCATTCATTTTCTGAACCAATTATACTAATTAGGTTCGTGGAAAGGCTGGCACCCATCTCAGCCGACTCTGAACGAAGGCAGAGTACATCCTGTACAGTTCGCCACGCCCTGGCAGGGCAGAAACAAGCTGACGGCCATGCAGCTACTCTTAACAAGGTCAGCAATGGTTCTTTTACATGCCTCTCACCACAGACAGTCGGAGGCATGGCCAGCCCTTGATAACCCAATTATCTGCACTAAGGGACAGCAGGGACAAGCGTTGACAGTGGGGCTTGAACCAGCTAACCTTGGGATCGGTAATCCAGCACCTTACCACCGGCCCACCACTGCCCAGACACATTAAATCAAAGGAAAGAAAAAAAAAGAATTAGGCTTAATGGTAGGACCTGGTAGAGTCCACACTGGAGCATCAGAATAAATGTGTTGTTTATTCACTAACAGGGTCTGTTGGCCTCTCATGGCATTTGAAAAATGTGCAGATCATTTTTCAGCAGAGCGGGCACTGTCGGACCTCATACTCAGGCCTTAGACCCGCAGCTGTGCCAAACACATTCAGGTCATGTAGTAAACGAGCGAACTAACAATTTGCTAAATTATGTAATTTGTAATCACAATATGTTGAATAATCTGGTCCAATAAAAAGTATCAGGCATAGATGGATATTTGAGTCATTATATCATGTGATATTACAAAGCACAGAAAGGACGGGTATCATATTTAATTTTGGGAGAACAATCAACATTATGAAAAAGGTTTACATAACTCGAGATATAGATGCCCACAGAACAAACCAAAGGTGACTGTGGTGCGTAAAACTTTCCGAAGACGAGGACGAAATCAACAATTAAACCCATACTAGAGTAGCTGATACCAGATAGTCAGCAAAGGAGGCTTATAAATGGTTTTTGGTCATGTGACTTCTTGGCGAGCGGACACAAGCTCTGCACTATATTGGAGTTGTGCTTTTGCTTTTTGTTGGGCTACTGTTTTTTTAATCACTGAGAATGGAAGAAACAGATTTTAAACGTCTTAAGATACATTGAGAGTCTTTAGATACTCCTGCTTCAGCCTGGCATCTGAAAGAAAAACTGGATTAATTGAAAAGACTTGGATTCACTGAGCTGGTCTGGTTCAGAGACTCTGAAAAATCGGCACGCGTGATTTAAACAGACATGACAAATGCAAGTACATCGGTACCTCGTCTCACGAGTGTCCCTTATAACGATTTTTTTCATGGTATGAGCTTCGAACCCACCAAAAATCCGCTCAATCTAACAATCAAAAATTCACTTTATGAGCTCTCCTCGAAATGGCTTTTCCGGGCTGATTAGTGTCATATTCTTCCGCGTGTATTCCTCCACGCTCCAAGAACGCCTTGTCACTGTGCTTCTCAATTATTTTCTGTGACGCCCCCTCTAGGAAGGAAAAAGAAAAAAAAAAAAAAAAAAAAAACATTCCACACCCCTCCAGCATTCTGTTATTTTTTATGGGAATAATTGTTTCATCTCACGAACTTTTTGGCTCATGAGCTCGCCCTCGGAACAGATTAGCTGTACATCGGTTGAGCCGCAATGTTACAAGTCATTCGATGTCTGTAGCCAGTTTATGTTCGACTGAGCAAGAAATATATTGGTTCAACAGGCCAGTGGTGGGGAGTTGGGGGCGAACAACCTGCACAAATTCTGCCAAAAGATCCACCTAGATGACCTTACAATTTGTTTTTCAGCCATCGGCCAAGTTATTGAAAACATCAAACACCTGTTGAGCACCCCAGAGTCTCACTCAGCGAATGGCTGACCTCATACTGGCAGCCAGCCAGGCTCACTAGACCGACTGAAATCACAAGCTAGCGGTGGACCAGATTAGCTCAGTACCGGCAAGTGTCCCAGTGAGTGACGTCATTACACCTGTGGTTATTGGTGTTCCAGGGTGCTGATGAAGGATGTAGAACAACAGAATGAGGGATTTTCATCAACGTTTCTGCCTATTTCATTTACAGGGATCACTCGCTACTTCGCGCTTCAATTCATGCAGCTTCAGTGCATTGCTTTTTTTTTTTTTTTTTTTTTTTAAGAAAGAAAACGGGGAAAATGCCACAAAAACAAGGCCAAATATGCAAAAAAAAAAAAAAAAAAAAAAAAAACCTCAACAAGCACAAAACAAAAGACAACCCAAAATCTCCCATCAAAACTAGTTACATTGTTGTGAGGTGCGCATCTGAGTGTGTGAATGTGCATCTGCGTGAGTGCATGCACGCATGCATCTGTATGTGTGTATTTATATTTTATTTACATCTTATGCATTATATTTGAATGTTTAATTGTTATTATACGCATTTATTGCAGTGAATATGTATCCCAGCTAACACGCAACTTTGTTGCGACCATTTGCAACGTTGCAGAAAGGTCGCAATTTCATCAGGCTGCATGTAACGTCATGTAAAGGTTGTAGCGACGTTGCTCCAACGTGACCATGTCAACGTTTCTGCCACATTCGCACACCACTTGCGACATTGCAGCAACGTTTCTGCCATGTTCATCATGGATGTCGCTCGCGACGTTGCAGCAACGGTTTGGGGACGTTTGTCTACAAAGTCTACAACGTGACGTTGTCGCGACGTTGCTGCAACGTGACCGTGTTAGATAAATATATTTATTGATATTATATACACATATACATGTACGTATACGACGGTTGGGGAGTGAGTTTGGGGAGTGATCCTACTTTGCGGATTTCGAAAGTCACGTCGGGATCTCAGTCCCAATTAACCGCGGAAAGAGAGGGATCCCTGTATAGTACTATGACACCTTATGAATAATATCGCCAATTATGAACGCAGCACCGAGGGATGCAGCTCTGTAGATGGCTAACTGGCATACTACCATGAGCATTGGACAACTTAATCGGAGCACCTATTCACATCAGCGAAACACAACTGCATCCCTCGGTTAAACAGTGCAGGTATGTAATGCTATTTGTGTTAGAAATACATTTCTGTTCAATTTAAACTGTTTCCTTGCTTATTTCATTCTGTACGATGTTGAAGCTTTTAACGTAACGCTAATAGATTCATTCATGCAAAGTTTTTTTGTGAAAGTGTTGAAGTACTGTGCTGTACATTCATGTTTTTATTGACATATTTGTTTAAGAAAGCAACAAAAATATATATTTATTTTTATAGCATTCACAGTGTTTCAAATATTTCAGATCAATGAGCACACATACACCTGTTGGAGACACTCCACTGGTTCATCATAGGGGCTGCTACACTGAGCAAAGCCCAGCATATTATTAAAGTACATGTGATTGCATAATGACTTATGGGAAATTATGATGCTGGAGAAAACTTGTACACCTGAATTATTACGAACGGTGTACACACAGAACCATGTGGCAGATTTATCCGATGTTTCCTCTAACCCGACCGACACCCCGCAAAAGTGTGTGATGAACGGATTAAGCAATTTAAGCTAATACAGGCAGACCGGAAAGGACCCGGCATTCATTCTGTTATCAGTCGAAACCAATTTACTGAAGATTGTTTTGTGCTAATCCCAGTGTATCAGTGTGAAACAGCTGCAGGTTTGACCGTGGTCATGAAACATGCACTACTACAAGTGTCCACAACGGCAGCAATGTTCAAAACTGCCAATACGCTTGAACAGGAAATCTAAAATTCGGCTAAAATATTGATTAAATTATTCATTTTGTAAACTGTTTAATTGTAATTAGGGTCGTGGGGAGGCTGGTGCCCATCTCAGCTAACTCAGGGCGAGGACGGGGTATATACCCCGGACAGCTCGCCAGGCCATGGTAGGACCAAAACTCACACAACCATTCACACTTACAGGCGATTTGGAATAGCCAATTAACCTACTGTGCATGTTTTTGGACTGTGGGAGGAAACTGGAGAACCCGGAAGTAACCCACACAAGCATGGGGAGAACATTCAAACTCCACACAGAAACACCTGAGCTGGGAGTCAAACCCATGGCTTCTTGCTGTGAGGCGGACGTGCCAACCACTCCACCACCACCTGCTTTAAAACATTGCTGTAAAATGTGCTAATGTTGCTTGAAAACGATGAACAGTCAGTCTGTTATAACACTCAGTTTGAATAACTGAGATTGCTGGTAGAATATCGTATACAGTGATCCCTTGATACTTCATGCTTCAGTTCCTGCGGCTTCAGTGCATTGAAAAATATTCATCGAAACATCAGAAAATTAAGGAAAAATAGGGAAAACGGTAAGGAAATGACACAAAATAAGGCCAATTATGCAAAACAAAAAACAAACAAACAAAAACAAAACAAAAAAAACCAACCCCCCCCCATCAAAACTACTTACATTTTTATATGAGGTGTACATCTATGTGTGTGTGTGTGTCTGTGTGTGTGTGTGTGTGTGTGTGTGTGTGTGTGTGTGTGCGCGCGCGCGTCTGTATGTGTGTGTGTGTGTGTGTGTGTGTGTGTGTGTGTGTGTGCGCGCGTTTGTATGTGTGTGTGTGTGTGTATTTCTATTTTATTTACATCTTATGCATTATTTTTGAATGTTTAATTGCTATTTTAAGCATTTATAGCATTGAATATGTATTTATAGACATTATATACACACATACATGCATGTATACATAAGTCAGGGGGGGTCGAGCCTACTTTGCAGAAATCAACAGTCGCCGTGGGAGGGGAGGGTCTCGGTCCCCATTAACCGCAGAAAGTGAGGGATCGCTGTCTGCCAATTCCTTAAAGGAACTTATGTGGCCATATTTAACTATTTCAGATTTTATACTTTTGTTTATAGTGGCTAACAATGGTGCCAAAGTCTACATGTCTTTGAATAAATTACACTATCAGACAATTTGTGATATTTCTTATGCATTTATTTGGCCACAAAATGTACATTCATGGATCAGCAATTTATCCAGACCAGTAGTGATCCAGGATAAAGTCATAATTGTGCTTAGAATCAAAGACAGTTCCTCAGCCACAACCTTGTTATAATACCAGCATTCCAGAAATAAATGGTTATGATAAAATACCCATGTTGTGTGTGTGTGTGTGTGTGTGTGTGTGTGTGTGTGTGTGTGTGTGTGTGTGTGTGTGTGTGTGTGTGTGTGTGTGTGTGTGTGAATAGTTATTACTCTGTGATTTTAAAGCTTTCAGAATCATTTTACTCACTATCAAAGTCCCAAATTGTGGGTGATACCTGTATACTTGTTGCATTAAACACTATCTTCTGTTAAATATGCTAAAACGATTGGGAGTGCTGTTGTATATGATCATGCTTTAGATATTTGTAGATATTTCACAGTATCAAAAGAAGTTATAGCCCCTTTTCATAACACCTTTTCTGCCATAAGAGTTCCTTTACTGTTGAGAGATTTCCTTTCGGCTTTTTCCCTTTCTCAGGGGTTGCCACACAGAATGATTCGCAAGTTTTGATTTGGCAGAGGTTTTTACGTCGGATGCCCTTCCTGACATAACCCTTTAGCAAGGGACAGAAACACGCTGATGGCCTTGCAGCTACTCTTTACGAACGTCAGCAATGGTTCTTTTACTCTCACCAGAGACAGTGAGAGACATGGCCCGCCTTTGATAACCCAGTTAGCTGCACTGTGGAAGGGGAGGGGGGGGCAGTGACAACCTTGTGGAGAGTGGGACTCGAACCGCCAACCTATACCCCCAGCGCCCTATACCACTAGACTATCACTGCCTCAAGAGGTCCTTTACTGATCGTAGCTTTTATTTTTCCACTTAGAGATATTCAGTAGTTGACATCTGAAAGGACATAAGATCACGTGAATTTTGTGCTTGCAGACAAGTATAGCTGGACCAAACAAATTAATATTTGTCGCAGGTTATTGCACCCTGGGGTAGCAGAAATTGGCTTTAGTATTTAATTACTGGTAGTTATTCTACCTGTTTTGTCGGACTGCTGAGAAAAGCAAAAAGAAAATGCTATAACATTTTGTTAATAATAATAATAATAATAATAATAATAATAATAATAATAATAATAACAATAACAACAACAATAATAATGAAAATAATAATAATAATAATAATAATAATAATAATAATAATAATAATAATAACAATGAAAATAATAATAATAATAATAATAATAATAATAATAATAATAATAATAATAATAATAAATCACTCTGGGTGCTGCTCAAAGTAAAGGCACTGTACTGTACATGTTTTTATTTTATTAGTAAAAAAAACAAAAAAACAACCAAAAGTCATGTTTAACTTTAATTAGGAGCTTCAGGGAGCCTTCCTTACCCCAAAGCACCTCTCCCGCGCAGACCCCATGCAGTATTGCTGGAAGGACACGAATGTCCACCTTCCTGCCTTGAGGACCCCACCCCCATTCAAAAACCTGGCTATGGGTCTGGTTCATCAATACATCGATTTACACATGACAAGGGTAAACAGTGGTATGTTCTGATTTTTTTTTTTCCTGATCACAAGTCTATGTCTTTCTACGTCTTCAGCAGCAGGCTAACAAACTGACCTTTTCTACGAGACATTGCAGTAGCAACTGACAAGTCTTGCGGATGAGCTGAATAACTGGGAAAACAATGTTCACTGCTAACTTCACTTGGTCTGTAAATAACCCAGTTCATTATTGTTGGCTATATTTCAGCCTCACATCCAAACACAACTGCTAACAAATAATTGAATCAAGCCATTTGAATTTTCTTTCAATTTAATAGTTTTACCAACTGTTTAATCATTCAATGTTTGTGGGGAGGCTGTTCAATACACAGCGGTATCCCTGCCCATCCAGATCTGCTCCAAAATGCACTGAAAGAAAATTCAACCCACCTAAGGAAAGCGAGCAATAAGTTGGAGGAGGAAGCCAAATAGGAAGGGGTGGTGGAAATGCAGCTTCTTGAAGAACTGTGGAGTTTTTAACTTAATAATCATGCTTTGATGCCATGGTGGAGAGGTTTGCGTGTCCTAATGATCCTAAAAGCTATGTTGTTGTCAGGGACATTATGCCCCTGGTAGGGTCACCTAAAGCAAACAAATCCTAGGTGAAGGTCTAGATGAAGCACGATTCAAAAATCCCTATTGAAAAACGTAACAGGACACGATCTCCATTTCCCCGAAGCGGGTCTGCGGGTCACTAAGGTATACACACACACACACACACACACACACACACACACACCCCCCCCCGGAGCCAGGCCTTGGAGAGGGGCTCAACAGCAAGGGCCTGGTGGTCGGGCTTCTGCTCATGGACCCTGCTGGGCCCATCCCAAAAAGGAGACATGAGTCTGCCCTCCCATGGACCCACCAACTGTGGGAGGGGCTATAGAGGTTGGGTGGCAGCTGAAGGCATGGGTTCTGTCGGACCGATCCTCGGCTACTAACTCTGGATCTGGGGACATGACATGTCACCCCTCTGTTGGGGAAACAGCCTGAGCTGGTGCATGAGGTGGGCAGATACTGACTCGATGCTGTCAGACTCACTTCAACAGATAGTTTGGACTCTGGAACCACCCAGCTCGAGAGCGGCTGGACCTTTTTCCATTCTGGAGCTGCTCATGGGGAAAGGTGGAGAGCCGGTGTGGGAATCCTTGTCGCACTCCATCTCGGCGCCCACAAGTTGGTGTTCACCCCGGTTGACAAAAGGACAGCTTCCTTCTGCCTTCGGGTGGAGGGATGGGTCCTTAATGTTATTAGTCCTTATACACCAAATAACAATTCAGAGTACCAACACTTCTTGGAGTCTTTAGCGGGTGTGTTGGAGAACAATCTGGGGACTCCCTCATTGTCCTGAGGGACTTCAGCACCCATGTGGGCAACAATAGTGTGACCTAGAAAGATGTGATTGGTAGGTATGGCCTCTCCAGTCTGAACCCAGATCTGTGCTTGTCACAGTTTGTCCATCACGAACATGATGTTCAAACATAAGGGTGTCCATAAGTGCACTTGGAACCAGGACACCCTAGGTTGCAGTTCAATGATCAACTTTGTAGTCATGTCAACGGACTGGTGACTGCATGCTCTGGACACTCGGGTGAAGAGAGGAGGTGAGCCGTTAACCGTTCACCACCTGGTCAGGCTGTTGCCCCTGCGATCCAACCCTGGATTTAGCAGAAGAGGAGGATGATGATGACGACGACGACTTTGGTACTCCACTGGTGTTTGAAATGAAAAAATAATGGTTTGAGAATATGTATAATGTATGGCCTCGTATGGATTAATATGACATCACGATGTTCACACAGTCACCCATTTTCTGAACCACTTAATCCTAATCAGGATCGTGGGGAAGCTGGCGCCTATCTCAGCCAACTCTGGGTAAGGGCAGAGTACAACCTGGACCAGGCCATCGCAGGGCAGAAACACGATCATGACTTTGCAGCTTCGATCTTCACAAATTTATTTTATTTATATAGTGTATCTTGTACAAATACAAGGACAACAGTGGCCTGGTGGTAAAAGGTGCTGGATCGCTGATCCTAGGGTTGGGGGTTCGCGTCCCACTCTCCATAAGGTTGTCACTGTCCCCCCAGTGCCGCTAACTGGGTTATCAAAGGTAGGCAATGTCTCTCATTGTCTATGGTGAGAGGTCCATGTAAAAGAACCGTTGCTAACTTTCGACAAGAGCAGCTGCATTGCCGTTAGCATGTTTCTGCCCCTTGATAAAGGGTTGTGTCAGGAAGGGCATCCGGCATAAAAACCAATAACAAATCAAACATGCGAATCAGATTCACTGTGGCGACCCCTAAAAAAAAGGGGGGAAAGCCAAAAGGAACAGAAGAAGAAAGAAGAAGACGTTTTAGCTTTTTGATTTGTAATGATTGCTAGCAGACAGCAGAGAGATATGTTATCCCTCCCTGCAGTGATGATATATAATATGGTCCTTCAACATGACCACTGACATTTATTCTGAAAAAAAAACAAAAAACACTCACATAAATCCAAAGCTATGCATTCATGATTGATTAAATAAAAATAAACAGTGTTTAGTGAGTTGAAAGGATGTTTAGCATGAGCTCTCACAGGAAACAACAGCAATAAATGATGATATAAGTAAAATCTATTGTGTTGAACGTGAATCCCAGTGCAACAAAACGATACAGTTTCAGCAGCAGCCAGCGCCATAATGAGTCTATGGGGGAAAGACGGGTCTAAAACGCTGCTTGACTTCTTTCTAAAGCCTTCCCCCCCAACAGTGTGTAATTTGGCTTTTATATGCCTGTTTCCACCCCAGGGGTGACGCCTAGTCTACAAAGCATTTCTGCTTGCTACATTCCGGTTGTTCTCATCAGCGCATAAAGAGCTCCATGCTTCAGAAAAGTGGCAAGTTTGAGGCAAGAAAAGTGGCTTTTCTCTTCAAGAGAAGTGGCCTTGAAGAAGTGAATGTGCAGGTGGAGAGGATAGCTCATTTAACTGCAGATCTGCTCCACAAGCAGAAAGCAGAGGTGGCTCGGGGAGAGAGGTGGGGTGGGAGTGGGTGGGAGTGGGTGTGGGGGGCAGAGAACATATAAATGTGCCAGGTTCAAGCATATTTAAATATACTCTCTTCAGCAAATCCAATACCTGTCACATTTAAATAAAGTGCCTTCCGCTTGGGTCGAGCTTTCTTTTTTTTTTCTTTTTAAAGATAAGATCTATTGGAGTAAAATTCATCACCACAGAGAGAAGAGTACTGCTTCATTCCATGAAGGAATTGAAATCTGCCCTGTAAACATCATCTCCTTGAGCACACACACACACACACACACACACACACACACACACACACACACACACAAATCTTTCACTGGTTATAAATTCTTTTTTCTGTCAAAAAAAAAAAAAAAATCTTGCCCGATACAGCATGTGGAATAATACAGGCTCAGCTGTATCATACTGGTTAATCCATCTGAGGGGAAAAATATTGAAAGTGACACTGCAAGAAGATGTGTGTATAAACTGAAATAGTGGACCGAGACATGTATAAAAATGCTTGCCAAGAAACCTTATTGATTAACTCAAGACCACGGCTTCCTGAATTATGTTGCCTGCATACAAATATACAATGTTTATCCAGAATTTTTTTCTTCTTTTTTTTTTTTTTTTTTTTTTTGCCATCAGTCAAATACAATCTTCGTTCAACAACTACATATCCGGTCCCTCAAGAGTATTACAGAAAATCCAACATTTTACAAGAACAGGCCATGATGAATAATAATAAAAAAAAAAAACGACGAAACATTCCCAGATTATAGCTAAAAATATCACAAAATGATATTAAATAATCAAATATTCATCAGCTTATAATGATTTTTTTTCCCACTTAACACCTCCACCCACACAGAACCATCTCTCTAGATAAACCATCATGCAATTTAACTCTTAAACCATGTTGACTGTCATGAAGTGAATATACAGTACAGATTTGGTTTTCCCGTATGCGCCAGCTGAACATGACTCTTTTGGGAGCGATAAGTAAGACTGTAAAGGAAAATATATTACCTGCAATGAACAGGGACATAATTCATTACTGCAGTAGACTTTTCTATAAATTTAGAAACAAACATGTGTGCTATTTACCCCAGAGAGCTCAGCACCCTTGCCAGTCCAGAAACACAGTTGGCCGGTACGGGATTTTTAACAGCCGATGTAACATACTAACGTTATTTTATTATTATTTTTTTATATATATAAGTTGATGTTGGATGGAGTGAAAACACAATGGTGTAAGGCTTTTCTAATTACCGTATTTTCTGGATTATACATTGCTCCGGAGTACAAGTCGCATTGGCCAAAAAAAGGCAAAAAAGGCAAAAAACATATATAAGTCGCACTGGACTATAAGTCGCAAACTCATTGAAACTGTCTATCTTGGCTTGGAAATCTGCTGGCAGTTTTTGTGACATTGTAATCCTCGCTCTGATCGTGAGGGTGTGGCGTTGCATGAAGCGGTCACACCAAGAAGGTCCTCACGCAAACTCATTTAT
This sequence comes from Plotosus lineatus, assembly GCA_024760905.1. Lineage (NCBI taxonomy): Eukaryota > Metazoa > Chordata > Actinopteri > Siluriformes > Plotosidae > Plotosus > Plotosus lineatus. The sequence goes on along the minus strand of CM045748.1, from coordinate 24,453,784 downwards.
ATCCATCTCCTTGACAACTACCTGGATGTGAAGGTGCAACTGCACTGTTGACAAGCCCCTCCCTGAGGTATGTTGCTCAAGCACCCATATGCAAGCTCCTTCTTCTAGTTGTGGCCATCTAGCTTTTAGCCTGTGGTTAGCTTTTTTGTTTTCTTCATTGCAGTAATAATAATCTCTGCTTTTCTCTCGTCCCTCACAAATTTCTTGCTCACTCCAAACTAACTTTCTGCTGCTCGATTACCATTTTGTGCTGCATATTTCACTACTTGCAGCTTGTAATCCACAGAACAGATTTTCTTTTTGGGACAATTTCTTCAGTGGTGGATGAGCAGGTACTGGTACCCAAGCCTAGATTGCCCTCTTGTAGTTGTGAGTGTAAAAATAACAAACAAGTGAAATTATGTCTTATTATTATAGCGAACAGAATTATATGTAATAATTTCACATATAAGTCGCTCTGGAGTATAAGTCACAAGTTCAGCCAAAGTATGAAAAAAATGCAACTTATAGTCCGGAAAATACGGTACATTTGAAATTCAAATCTTGGGATAAAAAAGTGCCGAGTTCAACAAGATTGTGCACATATGCTACGATAAGTATATGCTACAAGCATATGCTACTATGAGTAGTTAATTCTCTGACCACATGAGGAAGGTGTACTGCCATTAAAGCCCCTTTAACAAACAACCTGTGACTTTTTTTAGCAACACAAATTTAGCAGAGCTGCAAAGGTAGGGACTGGTATAGGTTTGGGCCAGGAGATTCAAAAGTCACGTGGTTGCTATTAAGCTGCTTTGCGGCAGTGATAAAGTCAGTTGCTGTTGCAAATAAAATGGTGGTTTCAATAAAGTACGGGACAAGACAAAGGTACAATATATGCACTGATCATATTTTGTGAGTGCTATTAATTAGTGGAATGGGAACCATGTGACAGTTTGTGATGGGAGTGCCAATAGTCAGGTGACTAACATTAGTGAATAGAGAATAGCTTGGGCTGTGAGGAAGATGTGAGAGTTGTATTCACATATACGATATGTGCTGAATGTCTGTTGTGAGGAAAGTAAGTCAGGTCTGTAAGTCAATTTGTACAATGTCAAGAAAAAAAAAATACAAATGATATTTCTATGATACTTGGTTGACATATGGCTGCCACATATAGCTTCCATCCATCCATCCATTTTCTGAACCACTTAATCCGAATTAGGGTCGCAGGGAGGCTGGCGCACACCTCAGTCGACTCTGGGTGAGGGTGGAGTACACCCTGGACAGCTCACCAGGCTATCACAGGGCAGAAACACACTGACTGTTATGCAGCTACTCTTGATGAAGGTTAGCAATGGTTCTTTTACATGAACCTCATACCATAGACAGTGAAAGACATGGCCGGCCTTTGATGACCCAGTTAGCGGCACTGGGGTTAGATGCACAGTGACAACCTGTTGAGAGTGAGGTTTGAACCTCCAACTTTGAGATCAGTGACCCAGTACTTTTACCACCAGGCCACCACTCTCCATACATATAGTGTTCATGATCTAAATACACATCGTATGTAAATCATAGAATAATTGTAAAAAATATATATGATTCTGAGCACATCAGATGATCCAAAAAAGTGTGTGAAATTCTGTCCTTTATAACACAGCCTCAGGATTGCGTAGCACATCACACAACAGATCGAGGAAATTGACCAACTTGTGAGACTAGAATGTAAAAAATTCTATAACCCCAACTCTCCTGAGGATTTACTGTTTTATTGCTGTCGACTCCTTGTGCCATGTGTGATAGCCCCCCGCCGCAGCGCGAAGCAAATCCTACAATTTAGGCATCTAGATTACAGATGCTTTCATTATTGGTCCATATTAATTATGAAAATATTTGCTGTGTGTTGATTTGAATCTAATTTTGAAGGATCTAATGGGTGGTGCCATGATTGAGGTGCAATTTATGTCTCACAGATCTAACATTAACACATATACTAGTAGATGTGTTTAAAAAAAAAAAAAGAACAAATATTCATTGAATTTAAAAATAAGGAAATTAAGTAAAAATAGGGGTAAAAGTTAAGGAAAATGCCGCAAAACAATGCCAATTATGCAAAATAAATCAACAACAACAACAACAAACCCAAACAAACAAAAACAAAAACAACCCAAAAACCCCCATCAAGACTATATACATTTTTATGTGAGGTGCACGTCTGTATGTGTGTGGACTTATATTTTATTTACATTTTATCCATTATTTTTGAATGTTTAATTGTTATTATAAGCATTTATAGCATTGAATATGTACTTATTGATATTATATACACACATACATGTACGTATATATCAGTTGGGGGGGGTCAATCTTACTTCGCGGAAATTGGTGGGGTTTTTTTTCCAACAAAACAATGGGCATAGTGCAATATAAATATAAATGTAATATAATATAATATAATTTAGTGCAAATTCATTTATTGTGCTTATTTACTGATTTATTATTATTATTATTATTATTATTATTATTATTATTATTTATTTTTTGACAACAAACACAACTATAATAAATTAATGTAGACATGGCCTTAAAGTGACGTTTGCATAAGGTCTGAACCATAAGGTGTGAACTCAGGGTTTTTTTACTATTATGGAATAATAATACGTTCCACACAAGCAGCTTAGAAAATAAATTATAGGGCAGTGGTGGCCTTGTGGTAAAGGGCGCTGGATCACTGATCCTAAGGTTGGGGGTTCGAGTCCCACTCTCCACAAAGTTGCCCCCCCGCAACTAATTGGGTTATCAAAGGCCGGCCATGTCTCTCACTGTCTGTGAGAACCATTGCTAAATTTCGACAAGAGTAGCAGCATAGCCGTCAGTGTGTTTCTGCCCCTTGCTAAAGAGTTGTGTCAGGAAGGGCATCCGACATAAAAATCTATACCAAATCAAACATGCTGTGGCGACCACGGGAAAAAGCCAAAAGGAAAAGAAGATGTTCAACACAAAAATCATTAGAAACTCTGAAAAAACACTTTGTTTTTATAAAATATGCTACCTCACTAATTTAACTTTTAGTAGCCAAGCAGGTCTTTTTTTTCTGGCAGGAATAAAAAAAAAAAAAAAAAAAAAAAGATTGCATAGTTATTTTGGGAAAAAAGTGATTTGATGTAATAAAAAAAGAATGTTGCCGTTTTTGAAAATACAAAAGTTATGAATCAGTGAAGGTTGATGTCTTTTTAAATATGCACACTCTTAATAATTTTTATGCAAAATGCTAATACCATAAATGCTAATTAACAACATTTTTTATCTTTAGATTCTGTTTTGGCAGGCTCGGTGGCTCAGTGATTAGTACTCAAAACAAAAGTTGAAAATATTAGTTGCCTAAAAACAAAAGGTTTCATATTCAATCATTGTAGTCAGCTTTGGCCTTTGTATATGAAGTTTGTATGTGTTTCCTCTGAGTGCTTGAGTTTCCTCCCACATCCCCAAAAAAAAAAACAAAAAAACCCAAACAAACATGTGGATTCTCTTGGCTACTCGAAATTGTCCATCGGTGTAAATGTGAGAGAATAGTTGATCGGACCTGAGTTAGGCCTGCTGTAGACTGGCCGCCTAACCAAAGTGTGCCTTGAGTCTTGCCCAATGTCAACTGGAATTCGGTCAAGCTAATCCAGAATCCTGACAGATATTATAAATGACAAGACGCAAGTGTCAAACCAAAGGCCAAATATGTCCGCCGACTCATTTTATGTAGCGTTCAAAACCATTCAAAAGAATATGATCATCATACATTATTTGCATCAACCATTACCAAGAAACCTACTTCATCATCCTTCCACTAGGTGGCAGCAGCCTATTTCAACTAAACAGATTGAATCAAGAAAGACCGCATGCTAGCTTGTTGCTCTGAGGTGTTGTCAGATAATGCAAATGAATAAAGGAAAAGAAGATAAATATTTTTACTTTACAGATTATTTTGCCATGTAGATTTCATGGGTGCCCGTTCTGTTATTATCTGGCTCGCGATCACCTTGCCTTTAATGATGTGGCCATCAGTACAAATAAGTTTAACACCCTTGGATTAAGATTAAGCAGAATAAGACTAGAAAAATGAGATTGCTGCCTGAAATGGGTTAGAATATTGTCTGCCATAAAGTCCCCCCCTCCTTCCATTAAATATTTAATATTGCATAAAGGGATGCCCTAAAGATATTTTCTTTCTTTCTTTCATTTTTTAATAAGAGTTATAAGAAATAAATCACCAAAATCACCGGAATCATATGAGCATTTTCCACAGACCGAGTAATAAAAATGAAACACCCTTAATCAAAGAACAATGTCAAATTCAAAACGACACCCTGCTCTGCAGTGCACTCACACTTAATCTTTTTCACAAATATACACTGAAGGAGGAATTGTGAAACAGCACGGAGCCATGATTAGTATTTCTCTCAAAGTAAAAAGCAGGTTCATGACCTGAGACGTTTATGGCCAAATCATGTAAATGATGTCAGTTCGTAATTGCGTGGTGGTGGTGGTGGCGATGGTGGTGGCGGCGGTGGTGAATGCTGGAAATACAAGCCGAGATGAGAGCTCTCATCAGTATATCAACAATAACCGCTGACAATTGAACATCATGTAGAGAGATGATTAAGTCAAAAGAAGCAGTCATACAGATTGTTTACAGATTGTTTAGTGTGTGTGTGTGTGTGTGTGTGTGTGTGTGTGTGTGTGTGTGTGTGTGTGTGTGTGTGTGATTTACTTATTTGCATTAGATTCAGACTTCTTTGCCACTAATTGCTGCCACTGTTTCCTCTCACAGACTATATTAAGCACACATTAGATACCATCCCATAAAGAAAGAACACCCTGTTACCTATGGAATATGTAGAAGGGGGGAAAAAACAACAAAAAAACAAAAACAAATCCAAGCGTTCAGGCTTGTTTATTACAGGACATCATGCCGATTGTTTCTATTCTAATGAGATGGAAGACTGGTGCACTGGTAATTAGCACACTCATTAGGGGAGCTGCATATTTGTTGAGATGTAAAAGAATGATCACACAATGTGAAAAATATGATTTGCTTTTGGACAGGACTACATCTGCCTCGCTGAATCACAGACAACAACACATGTAATTAGCGAGCATGAATCGAGGTCTTACACAAATCAGTTCTCACCAACCAAACAGCGCTAATGAAGTTCGCGCAAATCAGCCTATTCAGAGAAGGTAATTGATCTGAAACTACACAGGGTGTTCCCAGAAAGAAAAAGAAGAAGAAAAAAAACATCACCCCCTTGCCCTGATTGAAGTATATTATTATTATTAGGGGATGAGGATGGATGGATCATGGTTATTAATATGAATCAGGGACAATGGTGGATTAATAAACTATTTTAGTGGAATTACAAAAGCCAGAGATGGAAGATTACAAAAGTGCACTGCTTCAGTGGGATTTACTGAAGTGTGGGTGAGTAAAGAGAGAGAGAGAGAGAGAGAGAGAGAGAGAGAGAGAGAGAGAGAGAGAGAGAGAGAGAGAGAGAGAGAGAGAGAGAGAGAGAGAGAGCACATGAGGGTCATGAAAACATAAATATAATTTAGGGTTCCCCCTCCCAGAATTTCCCAACTGGAATGTGCTTTTTTTTTTTTTTTTTTCAATTGTTTCTGAAACATACATAAAAATTACATTACAGCATTTTATTTTTCTAGTCAACAAGGTCTTAGAAAGTGAGCAGATGCCGGAGGAATGGAGGAGAAGTGTGCTTGTGCCCATTTTTAAGAACAAGGGAGATGTACAGAGTTGTGGCAACTACAGAGGGATAAAGCTGATGAGCCATACAATGAAGTTATGGGAAAGAATAGTGGAAGCTAGACTAAGGGCAGAGGTCAGCATTTGTGAAGAACAGTTTGGTTTTATGCCAAGAAAGAGCACCACAGATGCAGTGTTTGCTTTGAGGATGTTAATAGAGAAGTACAGAGAAGGTCAGAAGGAGCTGCATTGTGCTTTTGTGGATCTGGAGAAAGCATATGACAGGGTGCCGAGAGAAGAACTGTGGTATTGTATGAGGAAGTCTGGAGTGGCAGAGAAGTATGTTAGAGTGGTGCAGGACATGTATGAGAGATGTAAGACAGTGGTGAGGTGTGCTGTCGGTGTGACAGAAGAGTTCAAGGTGGAGGTGGGACTGCATCAAGGGTCAGCTCTCAGCCCCTTCTTGTTTGCTATGGTGATGGACAGGCTGACAGACGAGGTGAGACAAGAATCTCCATGGACTATGATGTTTGCAGAGGACATCATGATCTGTAGTCAGAGCAGAGAACAAGTGGAGGAAAATCTAGAGAGGTGGAGGTATGCCCTGGAGAGGAGGGGAATGAAGGTTAGTCTCAGTAAGACAGAATACATGTGTGTGAACGACAAGGACCCAAGAGGAACGGTGAGGTTACAGGGAGCAGAGATAAAGAAGGTGGAGGATTTTAAGTACTTAGGCTCAACAATCCAGAGCAATGGAGAGTGTGGAAAAGAGGTGAAGAAGCGCGTGCAGGCAGGTTGGAATGGATGGAGAAAAGTGTCCGGTGTGATGTGTGATAGGAGAGTATCGGCAAGAATGAAGGGAAAAGTGTACAAGACGGTGATGAGGCCAGCAATGTTGTATGGTTTAGAGACAGTGGCCCTGGGGAAAAGACAGGAGTCAGAGTTGGAGGTAGCAGAGATGAAAATGTTGAGGTTCTCTTTGGGAGTAACGAGGATGGATAGGATCAGAAACGAGTACATCAGAGGGATAGCACATGTTCGATGTTTTGGAGACAAAATCAGAGAGGCTAGATTGAGATGGTTTGGACATGTACAGAGGAGGGATAGTGAGTATATTGGTAGTAGGATGCTGAGGTTGGAACTACAAGGCAGAAGGCCCAGAGGAAGACCAAAGAGAAGATTTATGGATGTGGTGAAGGCGGACATGAAGGTCGTTGGAGTAAGAGTAGAAGATGCAGAGGATAGGGAGAGATGGAGGCAGATCATTTGCTGTGGCGACCCCTGAAGGGAACAGCCGAAAGCAAAAAGAAGAAGAAAGAAGAAGAAGCATTTTATTTTTCATATTTATATTCATAAAATATCTAATCACACTACTATGCTCTGTAATTATAACAATACAGGGATCTTCGCTATTTCGCGCTTCAATTGATGCGGCTTCAGTGCATCGCGGTTTTTAAAATAAATAAATAAATAAATATTCTTCGAATTAAAAAAAGGAAATTAAGGAAGAATAGGTGGAAAGTTAAGGAAAATGTCACAAAAACAAGGCCAATTATCATCAAAACTGGATACATTGTTGCATCTGTGTGCAGCCACACCCCCTCTGCCGGAGCCTAGTATTAAGTGTACCTCAGGATAATGTTTATTCATATTTCATACTTATTTATGATCTATCTTTCTGTAGATTTTATTCCATTTCTATTTCTACTTGTCCTTCAATTTCATTTCACTTTCACTTTCGACCTTGGACAGCTTTGTTGGTATCTCCAGATGTTTTCAAAACAAATGTTGGTGAGTTGGAGAGCTTCTGAATTTATATTTTATTTACATCTTATGTTATTTTTTGAATGTTTAATTGTTATTATAAGCATTTATAGCATTGGGTATGTATTTATTGATATTATATACACATATACATGTACATATACGTGAGTTGGGGGTGGGGGTGAAGGTTGGGGGGGTGATCCTACTTCACGGATTTCGATGGGCACATGGGGATCTTGGTCCCAATTAAACACGGAAAGTGAGGGATAAGCTGCCAGCATAATAATAATAATAATAATAATAATAATATTAATACTACTACTACTACTACTACTAATAATAATAATAATAGGCCCTGCAATGGCCTGGCAAGCTGTCCAGGGTATATCCCGCCCTTGTCCAGAGTTGGCTGAGATGGGTGCAAGCCTCCCCCGTGACCCTAATTAAGATTCAGTGGTTCAGAAAATGAATGAATGAATGAATGAATAATAATAATAATAATAATAATAATAATAATAATAATAATAATAATAATATGCCCTGCGATGGCCCGGCAAGCTGTCCAGGGTATACCCCGCCCTTGTCCAGAGTTGGCTGAGATGGGTGCAAGCCTCCCTGTGACCCTAATTAAGATTCAGAAAACGAATTAATAATAATAATAATAATAATAATAATAATAATAGGCCATGTGGTGGCCTGGCAAGCTGTCCAGGGTGTACCCCGCCCTTATACGGAGTTGGCTGAGATGGGCACCAGCCTCCCCGTGACTCTAATTTAGATGAAGTGGTTCAGAAAATGAATGAATGAATAATAATAATAATAAGAAGAAGAAATATTAAAATAGCCTAACTAATGCTATTCTTTTTTTTTGTCTGTTGTACCACATGAACCTTGGAGAGATTTCTCCCAAGTGACATAGGTAGAAGCTGTCATTTTATCTGAGAATTGGCCTTAAAATTTTTGAAGTAAAAGGCGTGCATGCTTTTCTTTTATTCACGTTGATGCCTGACAGTCCAGAGTTTTCTATCTAATACTGCAAGGCCGTCGATCTCAGGAGTGTAATAAATGGCTGGGAAGCAGAGAAGGGGACGCAGGGTAGGAATGAAGGGGAATTAAAGTGAGTGTCTTCAGCAGTAACTACCTTGATCTCCACATGAAATCATAAACTGTGACCTGCATTAATGCAGAGTGAAATTTACAGGATATTTACAGCATTGCTATGGATCATGCAAGCGGTGACATAATCTGTAGCGAGGTTCATTTAGTGTGTGTGTGTGTGTGTGTGTGTGTGTGTGTGTGTGTGTGTATCCCTTACATCCTAAGAAAAATTAAAAACTTTTTAATAAAGTATGCAATGCTTACACAGTAATTTTGAAAGAAATTTAATCACCACTCTGATTGTTTAGTGGTTCAAAGAAAAAAAAAAATTCTGGGCATAATTGGTAAACAGGGTTGTGAGGAACACAACACTGCTGTTGTTTTTAATTGCATGTTGCAAACAAGGTGAGCCATTCCCAGCAGCTGTGATTGTTGCAGAAAAGCAATTTTGCTCCAACTGCTACGGGCAGAAACTTTTCCAGAGGAGGGTCCGGGGCATTGACGAGAAAAGCAGAAGAAGAAAGTTAGTTTGCTGAAAAAAAAAGGACGTGTCTGAAAGTAGCCATTAGTGTCATCCTTTCAGACTCGTGGCGTGGACGTGGATGGTAATAACAGGAATTACAAAGGAAGCACTTCTAAATCTTCTTGAGTGATTTTGTAGGACCAACCCATCATTGGTATCTTTTGTGGATTAGATGAGCCTTTATAGACAAAACCACTTGTGTGAAACGTGCTGCTGATTCACAGGTTTGCGAAAACTTGATTTATCGATACACAAGAAAAACCGGTTCATACCAAGGAAGTCCTTGATTCAAGCACAATTCCAGACAAGGGCGGTTCTGTATGTAATTTGCATGTTTCCACCTCACAGGATTAAATAGTTATTGTCATGGGCATCATGTAAATATCTGTATAAATGTAAATATAAAAAATAATGGATGTATAAACGTTGAGTGTAATTATATTCAGTTAGTGTGTCGTAAAGAGAGACATACGGTATGACGCATCTGTTTTGGGTCTGGAATTTTCCATTAGGGGACCTAGTTGCACATGCGCCCTAGTGGCGGGCCAGGTGATTTGGAATTTTCCAGAATGGAACTTTCCCCGGGCTTTAGGGAATCTATATTCAGGACCTGTCTCTTCAGCTGACACAAATCACCCAAGGAGTCGCTTCGGCGCGCAGATCATCTAAGGAAACTCACCGCGGCGGATCATGTCATCCAAGGCGCTTTCATACTGTCACTGGCTAAATTTGAATCATGTGCCAGTTACTTCCGGGTTTGTTGCCAATCCACGAGTATGCAGGAGCGCGAGCACTGAACCGTGAATGGTCAAGGGCCAACTGTATTCAGTATATTAGGTGAGATGGTTGTTTCAAATTATCCCGAGGAGTGTGATTGTGAATAGTGGTGTGCATGTTGGACTAGTGATGGCGGGAGGCGGGGGGCGGGGGCGCGGGCAGACATTGATATTACATAAGGTTGATGAGATACGAACTTACTTTTTGCTGACAAGGTAAATGTTTTCCTTTTTGATTTCAACTTTGTTGAGCACAATCTAATCACCTTAAATTTTCACCTCGCTCGCTGCAACCCTTGTCGTGATACCAACTGGATCAATAACTCTACAGTGTAAAGTCTTTGTAGAAGATGGAAGAAACCGGTCCTCACCCTTTCGCAGTTTTTTTAACACAGTGCATGTTGGCATTCCCTAGCATTTTGGGATAATGAATTAAATTCTTTCTTTTAAGTATTTATCCATACTGTGTTTTGTTATAGTTTACAAATCAACATCAATTCGTGAATGCGGTGCACGCCGGCTGTGCTGTGAGAGACACTGAATTTTGATGAGTGTTGATTGTCTGAACCAAACGTGTGTATACAAAAGCAAACAGAGATGGATACGTTTCTTTACCAATGTCACAGATATGATCAGTAAACTGTTAATTAACCCGCAGATATGTTGTTTTGTTCTGTTTAAAACTGTGTTGCATTCTGCTCAGATTTCATATCTCCAGAGCTGACAAAGCAGTGCTGCTCTTCTTGCGGGTAAAAATCCTGCAATTTTCATCATATAATTTCATCTGGAGGTAATCAGATGCTTTATCAGGTTCAATTCAATATCGATTCAATAAACGCTATGGAATTTTTTGCACCAGGAACAAAAATTAACTGTGCTAGTGTGGGTTTCCTCTGGGTACTCCAGTGTCCTCCCACAGTCCAAAAACATGGTTAGGCTAACGAGCAGTCTGAAATCGCCTATAGGTGTGGATGTGTAATGGTTTTGTGTGTGTGTGCGTGTGTGTGTGTGTGTGTGTGTGTGTGTGTGTGTGTGTGTGTGTGCGTGTGTGTGTGTGTGTGTGTGTGTGTGTGTGTGTTGGCCTTGCTATGGACTGGCGAGCCCTTTTGGGGTGTAACCCACCCGTTCCCGGCATCAGCTGAGAGCCAAGATAGGCACTGTCTCCCGATAATCCTAATACAGTGACCAGAGTTCGTACTTCAGTTTCTGCGACTTCAGTGCATCGCGGGGTTTTCCAAAAATATTCTTTGAAAAATTAAAAAAATAAGGAAATTAAGAAGGAAAAAAAAAAGGGGGGGGGGGGGGGGGGTTTAAAGTAAAAAAGTTAAGGAAAATGGTGAAAAACAAGGCCAATTATGCAAAAATAAATAAACAAATTAATTAATTAATTAATTAAAAAAAAACAAAAAAAAACCAAACCCCCCCAACAAAACTACTTACATTTTTATGTGAGGTGCGCATCTGTGTGTATGTGTGTGTATTTATATTTTATTTAAATCCTATGCATTATTTTTGAATGTTTAATTGTTATTATAAGCATTTATAGCATTGAATATGTATTTATTGATATTATATACACATATACATGTACGTATACATTAGTCAGATGGGTTGATGCTATTTTGCATAAATCGGAGGTCGTGGGGGGAGGGGGTGGCTCAGTCCCCATTAAACTGCGGAAAGTGAGGGATGCCTGTAGTTAGAATTAAGCAGTTATAATCCGAATTTTTCTTTCTTTTTTGTTTGTTTGTTTTTTTTTTCTGTATTGATGTCTCAGGTAATCGGATATGAGCTGTTATTGTTGAAGCACAATTATTAATTTCTGGTGACTTAGGATAAAATAAAAACATCCCTCCTTCAGTGTTGCATTTCTTATTTTCTCTCGGCTGTAGTCTCTATTAAAGGTAAAAACATCACTTGTTATTCTACAGCGGTACAGCACTACCATTGGTCTATCAAACTTCACATTCATACCTCACATTCATTCCCAACGTTCTAGAGAACACAGCAGTCTCTTAAAATTACTCCCTTTCAAATACCCATGATAAACTTCTGAAGCATTTCAAATACTGATTTCATCAAATCAGTTTTTTTTTTTTTTTTTTTTTTTTTTGGTTTCCTACCTTACAGACCAAAGGCAGTTTGGCCAGTTGAAAAGTTTTTGTTCCGAAAGCTCTGCAATTGCCAAAGGAGCCTTGCAGAGTTCAGTTTTGATGCTAATCTTTCTCAGCATCATTCTCTTCCCTCTCAGCAGTATCTTCTGGCATGATGCCATTCACTTCCACTGCTGTTACGATGACGACATGCAAATCTAGCTGTCCACCAAACCTAGCTCTGTTCTTCCCAAAGTGTGTTCATCGTCTGGGTCCATCCATTAGGATGACAAACAAGAACAATTCCAACTTAACTTTAAACTAAAATAAAATGGTATCTCTTTGAACTGGGAATAAACCACTTGCAAAGCTTAACACTTTTAAAATCTCAAATGATAGCACTGTCATACCTGTATACAGGTAAACAGGCTTAGTGTCATCCCCGGCAGTATTTAATTTTTTCTTCCTATTTAAAGGTAATTCCTGGGCTACAGTTTTCTATTTGAATTATTTTCAGACAGACATCCATTGCTCACAAAGAACAGCACCAAAGTATTGGTTGTGCACCCACACAGATTATCACTAAACCATATCTTCTGGTATTCCATGGAATGTTCTCCAGTGGCTACAGCTCCCACCAAGAATAATTACCTGTACACTGAATATGAAATACACTGCATGATCATCCTCATCCTCCTCATCCTCCTCCTCATCATCATCATCATCATCATTTCTCTTTGTTTTTAGACTTAGTCTTGAATGTATTCAAGCCTAACCCATAGGCTTAGGGCATCAGGGGTAGAGTATTTTATGTATTATATGGACAGATCCCAGTAGAGCAATCTTCTGCAGTTCTTCCTGCTTGATGTTGCCAGGTGTCTTATGTCGATGTTCTTTTGACTGTTTTTGTATTACCCTAGAGCTCCTACCACTACTGTTATCACCATCATTATTGTTGTGAACAACACAAAAACAACAACAACAACATCATTCATTCATTTATTTTCTGAATCATTTACTCCTAATTACGGTTGCGGGGAGTTTGGCACTCATCTCAGCCAACCCTGGACGAGGGCAGAATCCGCCTTGGAGACCTCGCTAGGGTAGATACCGACAGCAATGCAGCCCACTCTTTTAGAAAGTCAGCAATGGATCTTTTTCCATGAATCTCTCACCACAGACGGTGAGAGACATGGCTGACCTTTAATAACCCAGTTAGCTGCACGGGGGTGGGGGGGTGGGTGGGGGGGGCAGTCGTAACAACTCGGTGATAGTGGGACTCAAACTGCTGACCTTCGAATCAGTAATCCAGCACCCTACCACCAAGCCTCCAATGCCCAACACCAACAACAAAAACAACAACACCAAAATAATAATAAAATGAAGATTTGTAATTAATAAAAGGAAAACAATTTCCTACAGGATCAATTAAGTATGCTGATTGATAACATGGTGAAACTAACTTCTTTTCCTTTTGGCAGTTTTCCCTTTTTCAGAGGACGCCACAGCGGATCATATGATTCGCATGTTTGACTTGGTATAGGTTTTTACGTGGGATGCCCTTCCTGACACAACCCTTTAGCAAGGGGCGGAAACACGCTGACGGCTTTGCAGCTCCTTTTTACGAAAGTCAGCAATGGTTCTTTTACATGAACCTCTCACCATAGACAGTGAGAGACATGGCCGGCCTTTGATAACCCAGTTAGCTGCACTGGGTGAGGGGGGGGGGGGGGGGGCAGTGACAATCTTGCTGAGAGTGGGGCTCGAACCCCCAGCCCTAGGATCAGAGATCCAGCGTCCCTTAGCACCAGGCCACCACCGCCTAAGACTGTTCATTGAATAGTCTATAAAATCCTGTTTCAAGAACTTTCGTTGAATGTAGACATCAAATTTAACTTTGTTTATGTTTACAAAGTACATCCAAAGTGTTCAACAATACATTTGGTTTTTGTTGCATTCTGAAAAATAATCGTTTCTTTCTGGAAATTAAGATTTTCGCAGATTTTCTGGAAATCGAATGAGAAATAAATACTCTGAAAACTGAATTTTTTAAACTGTAATGTTCATGTGTTTTCCATGATGAGAAAATTTTAACAGAATCCCAGCAAACTTCAGACTGTAAAAAGTGTTGACACTGGAAACATCTTTCTTAAGCCCTTAAGCAGCTGGACATACAATTGGACATCTGCCTTTTTTGTCCTCTCAGAAGCACAGGCTCCACAATAGGCTATTTCAGTACCCAAGCATACAATTGTACATGTGTTGTCCCTGCATGAAAAAAGATGAGTGAGACATCTGGTGGCTGATGTTGGAACAAGAGGTGTGGCCTCTTTGCAACATGGTTGCTCAAGCTAAAGAGCAAATTCTTACCAAATTCTAGCAAAAAATAAAATGAAACAATCATCAACAATTAAGTTCACAGAGTAGTTTAGTAATGATCATAATTCACATACAGCACAGTTTTGGGAATAAACTACAGATAGGTTCGTGTAGGGATTTTTTTTTTTTCTTCAAAAAATGTCATGTACAATTATATATTGCATGACTCAATTCATCCGTGGTCAAACCCTGACTGGGGCAGGATTTATTTTTTGAACTCGGTGCCTTATATGAATGTTCAAGGCAACATTCATTCATTTTCTGAACCACTTAATCCTAATTACTGTCGTGGGGAGGCCAGCGCCCATCTCAGTTGACTCTGGGTGATGACAGACTACACCCTGACCAGCTCACCAGGTCATCACAGGACAGAAACATGCTGACGGCTATGCAGCTACTCTTGATAAAAGTCATCAATGGTTCTTTTACATGAACCTCTCACCACAGACAGTGACAGACACGGCCGGCTTTCAATAACCCAGTTAGATGCACTGGGGGGGACAACAGTGACAACCCGTTGACAGTGGGACTTGAACCCCCAATCTTACCACCGCTCCACCTCTGCCCATGTTGAAGACATTTTTAATTATTTAAATATTCAGAAAGAAGCCCAACCAGACAAATTCATATTTAATCTGCTGCTGTAGAAAAAATAAATAAATACTGTAAATAAAAGTGTAGTTAGAGGTATTTGTCAGAGCTGGTGTTAAATAAAACTAATGAACACCAACTTTAGGATCAGGATTGATTATTCAAAAGTATTGTTGTATTTTCACGCTGATAGGACATGCCACCTTTATCACTGTTGGGGTGATTTGGACAAAAAGACCTCTGAGGCCATCCCAGCCTTTACTGCCCATCAGCCCCACATGCAGTTTATTTTTCACCTCCATTAAACTTTACCCATGCAGAGCTTTTCAATCAGCATCTCTGTTTGTTTTCACTTCTTTAATGTGAGTCCCAATCACACAGCAAGCAGTTTTAGAACCTGTGCAGCAGAAGCTAATTAAGTAATGGACACAATTAACACTCACCATGCTACAATTGAAATAATAACATTTCTGAGTGTGTGTGTGTGTGTGTGTGTGTGTGTGTGTGTGTGTGTGTGTGTGTGTGTGTGTGTATGTGTGTGTGTGTGTGTTTACAGTGCCTGGGAGGTGTGAGACAACCTTTGTCAAGTTAAGGGACACTGGAAGCAGAAGGCTGATCCAGTAACCTTTCTCTGCCATAAAAGAGAGAGTAGAATTTCCCTGCTGTTCTTATACAGTATCAAATTAACTTAAGAGAATTACTCCGCTCTGATTAAAGGTGAGTGCTCAACATATATACAGTGATACCTCAGCTAACGAATTTAATCGTTCCGAGGGCAAGCTCATAAATCGAAAAGTTCGTTAGATTAAACAATTATTCCCAATGAGAAATAACAGAAAAACAATCACTGTCAAACTCATAACCTGCCACAAACATGTATATTTGACCTAATAAACATGTAAAAACAATAAATATTTCATAATAATAATAATAATACATGTACATGAACATTAATAATAATGAATAATAAATAATAATAAAACAAGAATAAACAATAAGTCAACTAACCCTTCCGATCATTGACTGCAGCAAAGATGTCATGTGGGCAGGCAGGAGGTGATGCGTAACAGAGGAGGAGGAGTATTTTTTACGTGTGCACGCTGCGAATGCCAGCGGGAAAGGCTCATGGTGAGCTCCGACAAGGCCAGTGCAATGTGGCACTGTGTAATTCCGGGGGGACATATGACCCTGGGGAGCATGCTTTTTTAACAGACTGTATTAGAATTAAGTGTAATTGTGCATCCACTAAAGTAGGTGGCAGTGGCGGTCTCATCGTCACGCTATGGTGTTCGGGGGGAAAAAGCACCGCACAAACGATATGAAGTGCAGTAAACACTATTTATAGTCACGCGTGGGGCGTGTTTTTTTTTTCTTCCTATAGGGGGCACCACAGAAAATAATTGAGAAACAAGGTGTTCTCGGAGTGCGGAGGAATACACGCAGAAGAATACAAGGCTAATTGGCCCGGTAAATCCATTTTGAGAAGAGCTCGTAAAGTGATTTTTTTGCTTGTTGGATGGAGCACATTTTTGGTGGGTTTGAAGCTCGTTTTATGGAAAATTCATTTTAAAGGAGACTTCTTAGACGAGGTACCACTGTATTTCAAAGAAAGCAAAAGGTGTGATGATGGACAGAGAGAGAGAGAGAGAGAGAGAGAGAGAGAGAGAGAGAGAGAGAGAGAGAGAGGATAAAAGTGATGTATTATGTATATGATACTGTGTATTCAACTACAGAAAGAACAGTCAGAGGAAAATTTCATACTCAGGCATCATATCATATTTCTTCCTTAACAAAAAGCACAGCTTATTATAGCAGTGACCATGGGAAGGGCAATATAAAAGATAGTTTACAAAGGAACTCCTGCAGCTTATGATCCATTCCATTACAAAGCTACATTAAACAAGACCTTGTTAAACTTGTTATTGCAGAAGATGGATAGATAGATAGAGGGGAATAGACAGACAGATAGATAGATAGATAGATAGATAGATAGATAGATAGATAGATAGATAGAGAGATAGACAGACAGACAGACAGACAGACAGACAGACCAAACGACTGACGGAATGATCAACAGACAGACAGACGGACTGGCGGATGGACCGACTGACCGACCGACCGACAGACCGACAGACAGACAGACAGAAGGACAGACAGCCAGATAGATAGATAAATGGAATGATCGACAGACAGACAGAGGTGTGGATGAATAGACAGACAGATAGATAGATAGATAGATAGATAGATAGATAGAGAGATAGACAGACAGACAGACAGACAGACAGACAGACCAAACGACTGACGGAATGATCAACAGACAGACAGACGGACTGGCGGATGGACCGACTGACCGACCGACCGACAGGCAGACAGACAGAAGGACAGACAGACAGATAGATAGATAAATGGAATGATCGACAGACAGATGGACGGACCGACGGATAGACAGACAGACGGACAGACAGACGGACGGACCAACGGACCGACGGACCTACTGACTGACGGAATGATTGGCACATACAGACAGACGGACCGACAGACAGACGAACGGACCGACAGACAGACATACAGGCAGTTGGATGGATAGACAGATGATCGACAGACAGACAGACGGACGGACAGACAGACAGACAGGCAGTTGGATGGATAGACAGATGATCGACAGACGGACAGACAGACAGACAGACAGACAGACAGATAGATAGATAGATAGATAGATAGATAGATAGATAGATAGATAGAATCTAATTTCAAGTCAGTCTAGTGGCAAACAAGAAAGCTGTGTCTGACACCTGCATCAGGAACACTGGAAATGCAACAACAAGAATATATTAACTTCAAAGCTACAGTAACAACCTCTTTAAATAATCACTAATGAGCTGTCTAATTAAAGCAGCCTTTCACTAACAAATAGATGATTACACTACAGTGCTGTTGACTTCTCACATTTAACTGGTCAGAAGGTGTTGATAAATTTTCCATTACAGCAGTCCTCATAGAATGTGGGCATGTCCAATGTATTCTGCAGAACTCATAGCAATGCTCTATCGGGCCTAGACCTCATGTCCCCATGTTCATTCCCCCGTCCCTTTATTTCTTTACCTCTGTCACAGTGTTCTGAGAGGTCTCAAATGATCTTCTCATGCTGTGATTTCCACCCTGGGACATCCCATCCTTATTTACAAACTCTTTCTATTTGAAATGATATGTTTATAAATGTGATGGGTGGTCCCATATAATTAGCGGTGCTTCACCAGGGGCTGGACTCCTTGTCCTACCAGTGTCATACGCGTATTCTCTGACATCACCTGCTCTATGACCTACTCACTCTAAGATGAGGTCACAGAGAGAGATACTACTACCCGAAGACATCCCAACTGCAGAGCTCAATAAATTGCCTCCAGTTAAACATAATTTAATATGAAACGTCACGTGTTCCTGTCTTACTACATTGCGATAGCTTTCTGTCATCAGAGGGTTTTAAGGACAGAGCGCAGTATGTTTTCCGTATAGCATATTTGTTCTTATTAATTTGAAGAGAATGTGAGACAATGAGTTTTTACAGCTGCTATAATGTAAGTGATAAAAGAAACTTATTGAAGTTCCAGAGCCGCGAACAGTTAACAGCTATAATGTGTCATTCTTTAATACATAAACAAACGTGTTAGCACACAGAAACCTGCCATGGATGAATAAATTACGTGAGGACATGCTGTTATTGAAAAATGACCGACTTCAGAGTGTAGCTCAGTGCGTTCAATATTAGTAACTGTGCTTCATGCCAGGTCACATTACACTACTTCATCTATTTCTATTACAGCATTCTCCAAGTATTTTATTCCTCATTTATTACTATGCTTTGTTGAATACCTAGTACTGACTGATCAATTATGGCGTTCTACATGCAGTGATTTCTGTTTAACAGCCCACAGCTGTGGGACTCAATGATTATCAAAAACAAAAATGCATGAAGGCATTTAAAAAAAAAAAAAATTCTATGAGTAAAATTATATTAAACCAATACAGTAGGCCATTGCCCATTCGCGGTTCAGCGCTCACATCCCAGCATACTCGTGGATTGGCAACAAACCCGTAAGTAACTGGCACGTGATTCAAATTCAGCCAATAGCTGAGAGCTTTTGTTTCTCCCTCCTGCTGATTGGTTGCAGATGATATGTACGCCTCTTTTTTTTTTCCTCCTTCGCACACAAGTTTTCAATGTGATTGCCTGAATTGCAAAGTAAATTTTTTCATGTGCTTTTAATGATTATTTAAACGCTATGATGTCACTCAAACGCCCTGTATTTTCTCTAGCTTCTGGTAAAAAGCTGAAGTGTTTATATATTCATAAATATTATCATAGTGCAAAATTAAAATGTTTTTAATTAATCATTACTTCATTTTACTGCATTATTACTGTACTAATGAGTAAGCCTGTCTATAGAATGTGTTTAAGAAGCATATTTTAGTGCATGTAATATCATACATAGGGTTTTAAAACCGCGTCAATAACCCGCGGATTGTCATGATCTGCGGGAAGGACCTGAAACCAAACCACCGCGAAATGCCGGGGACTACTGGATTTAAAATAATTAAAAAAAAATAAATAAATCTCTGCAATGATTCAAAACCCATCTGCCTTATATTTACCATTCTGCAGCAACCTGTTCAAGTACGATTGGACAATGTTAACTGCTTTTTTAACCTAGTGCTCAGTCCATACAGAAAACTATAGCAGCCTGAGGTCTTGCAGGAAAAAAAAAGACAGAGCTGATGTTTCTTTTTAAGGGCCAAGAAAACGAGGTTAATAACTCTCACCACTCACTTACCGATTTGCTTGCTGGGAGTAAACACCATTACTTAGAAGAAACCGACACAAACATGGGAAGAACAACCCAACTACACAGAACCAGCTGAGCTGAGGAACTGAACCCAGGATCTTCTTGCTGTGAGGTTGTAACCACTATGCCACCATGTATCCTGGGGTAAATAAGCATATTATTATATGTCATTCTAAACAAAGACAGTAAGTAGTTTATTATATGAATTATATTATATAAAAATTTATTGATTTTAGGCACCGTTACTTTTTCCTTCTGGCAACATGTATCAATGCATGTAATATATTATCACTGCAATCAATTAAACTCAAGCATTCCACAACTTCAATATCAAGCAAAGTTTGGTTTTTCACAATTTTCTCTGACAAAGCACTTTACTTTTATTGTATTTTATTATTTGGGGATTATTAAATATACAAGGTGATGAATAAGGTATTTTTATCCCCATATGTGGATGAAAGGCCTTTCGTAGCTTTGTTCCTTTTCCAGCATATTAAAGACCGCAATGTGTTATCGGAATACTGACGGGAAGTGGGGTCACAGTATCAGCCTTGGTGTTCCTTGTTGTATTTGAGTTTTACTGGTTACAGAATCTTTTATTGAGATAATAATAATAATAATAATAATAATAATAATAATAATAATAATAATAATAATAATAATAATAATAATAATATCATCATTTCTTTTTGCTTGATGTTTGTTTTGCTTAGTTGCTACATGTAGCTTCACTAGCTTTTTTTTTTTTTTTTTTTTGTTTGTTTGTTTTGTCATTTCTTTTAGGTTGCCAGTCCAGAGAAAATTCATTTAGAGCACATTTTACACCTCCACTGCATTGAGGCCAGGTAGTTTTCGACTTGTTTTCCTTACACTTGAAGACTACTAAAGATCATGGTGAACAGTTGAGCTACCTTACAGCTATGTTTCAGGGAAATACACAATATTCCATACTGTTTTTTCATCTGTGTGATTTTGACAAAGATCAGATCACATTTATGATTACACATGATTTTATGCAGAAATGTGAGAAATTCCAAAAGGTTGAGATACTTTTTCATACCACTGTATATAGAAAAAAAAAAAATTATATATATATATATATATATATATATATATATATATATATATATATATATATATATATATAGTATGTGCCAGTATGTGCAGTTAGAAACAGTTATGTAGAGATAAGGCCAGCATATGAGGTGGGGATAGTCATAAAGTGGCTTTCTTGCAGACCCAGGTCAGCAGGAAGTGTTATAATTGTTGTGGTTGCTTTTGTTGTTGTTATTTCCAGTCTGTACTGCCTGGCCCATTTAAGTAGGAAGTCCAAAGTTTTCAGTCTCTAAAAGTTGAGAAAAAGTGTTTTAGTATCACTTCTAATGCTGGTGCTTTAATGAGCTGTGTGCAGTGTTCTGCTTTCGGATGTCTGGTTGGAGATAAAAGTGTGAGAAGAGAGAAGGGAGAAAAAATAAAAGAAAAAAAAAACTAGGTCAGCATTGCTGTCGATTCCAAAACACCAGAAATCTACTTAAACCATAATTCCCTAACAGCATTAAGGCTACAGCTCAGAGGCCATTAGGCAAATTCACACTTCTGCATTGAAAAGCACTGTTCAAACTCAGCAACTTTCAAAAATCTAAGAAAATGCAAAATTTGTGTGTGTGTGTGTGTGTGTGTGTGTGTGTGTGTGTGTGTGTGTGTGTGTGTGTGTGTGTGTGTGTCACATATAAATAACCGGTGAAAAAAATTCACACAACATTTCCATCCTATGTCTCCACCACTGCTGTCACTCCTAAACATAATGTGACCTCTTCCTGTCATGACAGCAAAACACTTGGTTTTAAACAAACCACTGACCAATCGCTTTGTATCATGTGTTGGCGTTTGTGTGATAGCGTAAGAGGTAAAGTCCGTTGGGTATTTTACACCCAAGCATAGTGGCTCATCGGACCGGTGCTTATCCCCGAATTTTGAAGCGACTAGGAGTTCAACTCCTCCTGGATGGGACGCTAGTCCATCGCAGCTTACCTTCCCAGGATATTTTTTACTGGTACCCATTTATACTGCTGGGTGAACAGAGGCACACTTGTGGTTAAGACCTGGCCCAGGGGTCTTAGCACAGTGGAGGTCTAACTGGGA
Organism: Plotosus lineatus; assembly: GCA_024760905.1. NCBI lineage: Eukaryota > Metazoa > Chordata > Actinopteri > Siluriformes > Plotosidae > Plotosus > Plotosus lineatus. The sequence goes on along the minus strand of CM045748.1, from coordinate 24,431,843 downwards.
TTTGAACACAACCAACCTGCCGATTATGAGTGCAGCACCCTAACCACTACACCACCGGCCCCATAACACATGTGCAAATACAAACAGTGAAAAATCTAACTTTTGTTTATATTCTGACTTGGGCACAGTGGCTGACTGGGGTTAATGTCTTAGGCTATTTTTGTGTTTTCATGGTCTCCCTGTGCTTGCATGGGTTTGTTTGGATAATCGGGTTTCCTCCTACAGTTTGAAAACATGCGCATTCGGTTAAAAATCCATTAATGACAACATGACATCTATTTAGTTTATATATGTTTTTATTATATATATATATATATATATATATATATATATATATATATATATATATATATATATATATATCTTTTGATTCAAACACTCTCCCAAGTTTGCAAGGTTGGAATGTCTTCTCGTATATACCACGTGGGAATAGCGTGGTCTGTTTGACTGATACTGATTGAATCGAATGCTGGACAAACACGCACCGTTTGTCAAGGTTACTACTTCTGAAATATTGTCAGAATTAGATGAACAAAATTCCATCGGAAAAGGAGAGAAGAAAAACAGGACAAAAATCTGAAACAAAATATAAAAGTAGAAAAATATGCTTTTGAAAGTAAAAATATCAATATGCAAGCAGCTATGAATAAGTTTCTTCAGAAAAAAGCTGGGCTCAGTGTTAGAGCGTTAGGAGGGGAGCTCAGACACATGGTGATAACTCAGGGTAGAGCTGTGTTTCATCTGCATCGAAAGGATGCAGATGAGGTGGTTTGGGAATCTGATTAGGATGCTTCCTGGTCACTTCGCTTTCGAGGATTTTCAGGCATGTCCAACTGAGGATGAGGCCCGAGGGTAGACCCAGACCTTACTGGAGGGATTGTGTATCGTCTTTAGCCCAGAAACTCCTTCAGATCCCGCAGGAGGAGCTGGGAAGTGTTGTGTGGGTAAGGGATGACCGGGATTTTCTGCTAGACCCATTGGTTTAGTGACCCAACCTCAGATAAGTGGAAGAAAATAGATGGATGAACGTTTACTTTAGACTGATTTGTACAGCAAGATACATTTTAAACAGAGATACAATGTTTAACTTATAAATAAAAAAAGAAAAACAAGTACCTAAGGAATATGTGTGAAAAGCCAGAATGGAGCACAGCAAGTCTCTGAACATCAGCACTGCCATTATTTCTTTCTTTAGAGAAAATAAGCTCCTTTTTATCATTGGCAGTACAGAATTCACTGAAGCCAATGCAATGCTCAAATCATTTTTAAAAGCGCTAAGCCAGTCTAAAGAAATACGACCAACAGTCCATAAAAATCTACTGACCCCCGAAGCCGTGAAAAGCTCATCCAAGGCCAGTGAATGGAACTGCATTAAAATGCTCAGCTTCACATCTCTAACATATGCCCCAGTGTACAAAACTTACCTGCCACTACCATGCGTAAAAACTATCAAAAAATATCTAATCGATCTATCATAATCACATCTATTTTTATTTTTTTCCTCCTGCAGTAGTACCTTGACTTATGAGTGTCCCTAATAACGAATTTTCCATGATATCACCTTCGATCCCACCAAAAATCTGCCCCATCCAACGAGAAAATTTTCGACTTATGAGCTCTTTTGAGGAAATGGCTGAATCCGGGTTGATTAGCCTTGTATTCTTCCACGTGTATTCCTCCGCGCTCCGAGAACGCCTTGTGCAGTGCTTCTCAATTATTTTCTGTTATGCCCCCAATAGGAAGAATAAAAAAAAAACATGTTAATCCCCCTCCCCCCCCAGCACCTTGCAAACGATTATCTTTTCCTTTTTGCTTTTCCCTCTTTTCCAGGGTTCGCCACTGCAAATCATCTGATTCGCATGTTTTGATTGGGCATAAGTTTTGTTCTTCATATCGTTCGCACGGTGTTTTTTCCCCTCCACCATAGAAAACACAGTGAGAGCACCACTGCCACCTAGTGTAAAGGATGTGTGCTCACACTTATAAAGCTGGTCCACCAATATGTTAAAAAAGCATGTTCCCCAAGGTCATATGCGCCAATTAGCTTCATTCTTCCACGTGTATTCCTCCACTCTCTTTTCTGCGCTGGCATTAGTGACGTGCACATGTAAAAAAAGTTTTTTCTTTCTGTGGTTCGGATTTTGTGACTTTTTTAGTTTTATTTTTTATTGTGCATATCCCAGTGTTTCTAAGACAGGTCATAAGAAGATGGCTGATGTATTCAAGAGGAGAAAATCGATGAGCAGCAGAAGACAAGTGATCAACATTAGTGAAGTGAAATAAAACAATTTAAAAAATCCAAAAAATTAAAGAAATAAAAAGTAAAAAAAGCAGTGTAAGCTAATGTTAAGTGCTTTTCTGAAATCCAGACACACTTATTGTATTATTGACTTATTATATATTCTTGTTTTCTTATTATTTATTGTTAATTACAGTATTATTAATGTTAGTGTACATGTGTTATTATTGTGAAATGTTTATTGTCACATGTTTATGTTAAATATATTACATATAAAATACATGTTTGTGTCAGGTTATAAGAGTTTGGGAGGGGATTGGAATGGATTTTTTTGTTTCATCAAACAAACGTTTCCACTTACTAGCTTGCCCTCGGAACGGTTTAATTTCGTAAGTTGAGGTACCACTGTATTATTTTTTCTTATTTTCTTGTGTAGTTTATACTAAAACACTTATTTCACTCAGGACTATAGAATCTCACTAAATTGAATATTATATACTATTCAATTGTCAATATCCCAAGAACCAATCACATTGTGCCACTCCTTTGTAGTGTGTACGAAAGGAAGTAAGTCAGATGAAACATTTCAGCAAATGTCATGCTCCACATAAAAATATCGGAATAATCAACAATGGACTGTACGGAGAGTTTCACATTCTCTCTGTGTGCTTGTATTAGTTTGCCTGAGGCGTCCTGGTTTCCTCTAGCTGGTAGGTGGCTGGGATCCTCTGAATTGCTGTGTCTTTCTGTCTGTCTGTTTCAGACTTTGAGGATGTGCATTCATCTTAGTGCCTGACATTTGTATAACACTTTATCATTTCTCTTATATGCAGCTGAAGTTTAGAGCCTATTCCAGTTTATGGATGCGGTTTATGTCCAGGCTGTGCTGTGTTTGAGATGTATATAACCTTGTGCTTCTTTAAAAATAAATAAAAAATAAAATAAAAAAAACAGCTTGTCTTAAAAATCTCTGGCATGTATGCTCATCTCAATCCATTTAATTGTGTGTTTGTGTGTGTGTGTGTGTGTGTGTGTGTGTGTGTGAGAGAGAGAGGGAGAGAGAGATCCCATCCAATATGGATTTCTGCCGAATCTCAGTGTTTTTAGGATGCTTTTAATAATGCCAATTACTTAACAAAACACAAAATACCACAAAAAATAAATAAATAAATAAATAAAATAAATAAATCTGAATTTCTGAAATGTATAATTTTCTGAATACATGTGTAATGAAGCCTTCCAGATCTAACAGTTGTTATGTAATATGGACCAAGACTGCAGATTTCTCTGCATATTTATACCCACAGATCCACATTCTGTAAATATATAATGAAGTTATGAAGGGTTGATACATATTCATGAAGGCATGTCCTAGGAGGACTTGGAATACCAAATAACATCCATCGTTACCCTAACAGAGATGAGCACCAAGAGACACTATGAGACCGTGTGGCTGTTTATGAAAAATACCTGCAATATCCACATTATCGTTCCTCACCATTTTTGTAATTCACCGAGTTTTCACTGGCAAAGCGACTTACTGCGTTTAAAATGCTGGTATTTCACATTATGGACTTTGCCATGAAGTGAGTTTTACTGGGAGCGAGAGCACAACCGGGATAATTGAGCTAAATGAAAGAGTGTCAAGTGAAAAAATGGTACATGACAAGGTTAACCAGATTACAGGTCTGACCTACAGACGCAGCCGTTACCTCAGAGATGACAGAATTCATCATACATCACTTCCATAATGAGGAGCTCTTAACTTTATCAACCAAACCTCATTTTATGGTTAATTACTCATTAAAAGTTACAGAAAGGGTTTACTGGCATGACTTTATCCAAGCAGACACACTGATTTGAATGAGGTGATAAATTTAACCCAAAACCGGATATTCACTTTAGGGGAGTTTTAAAGAAAAAAGTAGCACTTATTAAATATTAATCCGATATTTCTGTGTGCAAAATCTTGGGCGGTAACTTCGGTTTTAAAGATTTTAGGGGCACTTTTTGAAAAATTGAATTTCAGAATGATGATGTCATAAAAATCCAGGTTATCATGTATAAGAATGCATATATATATATATATGAATATAAGGAACCCCCCCCCCCACCATTACTCGCGATGGTTCGGTTCCACCCTTTCCCGCAGATCCTGAAAATCCGCAAATTATTAATGTGGTTTTAAAACCCTATGTATGATATTATATACGCTAAAATATGCTCCTAAAACACATTCTACAGTCTTACTCATTAATACAGTAATAATGCAGTAAAATATAGTAACGATTCAGTAAAAACATTTTTAAGTTTGTACTGTGATAATAGTTATTAATGAATAAAGCGCTTAGGCTCCTTACCAGAAGCTATAGAAGATGCAGGGTGTTTGAGTGACATCATAGCGCTTAAATAATCATTAAAACACACACAAAAAAGTAAATTCACATCAAGCAATCACGTTGATGACGGGCGTGAAGGAGAAAAAAAAGAGGTGTACACATCATGTTCAACCAATCAGCAGGAGGGAGAAACAGAAGATCTCAGCCATTGGCTAAATTTGAATCAAGTGCCAGTAACTTCCGGGTTTTCCACGAATCTGTGACTATGCGGGGCGGCAACCGGTGAACTGCAAATGGGTGGGGTGGGGGTGGGGGGTTGTTACTGTATAGAATTTTAATATATTTATGCCATTTATGGACAGCTCGCCAGGCCATCGCAGGGCCAACACTCACACAACCATTCACACTCACACTTCACACCTAGGGAAAACAGGGAGAAACAGCCAACTAGCCTACTGTGTATTTTTGGACTGTGGGAGGAAACCAGATTACCCAAAGGAAACCCACACAAGTGCGGGGAGAATATGCAAACTCTACACAGAAACACCTGAGCTGGGATTTGAACCTGGACCTTCTTGCTGTGAGGTGGACGTGCTAACCAGTATGCCACTGTGCCACCCCACAATATTTTTAATTATTATTATTATTATTATTATTATTATTATTATTATTATTATTATTATTATATAACTGGTGATTGACACCCATCCTATGCTGGTCTACCCATACCATGATCTCCTTCAGTACATTGTCATGTTGCCAACAGTACATTATTATTATTATTATTATTATTATTATTATTATTGAATTAAAATGTCATAAATCATTAAGAAAAAAATCTGGCTAGAATCTTCATAGAATGTTTTTATGCTTCATCCAGCTGTGGGGGCGGGGTGGGGGTGGTGGTTCGGGCACAAGTCAGTGTTCATCCTCACCCCGGTCCCAAGCCCGGACAAATGCAGAAGGTTGCATCATGAAGGGCATCCGACGTAAAACATTTGCCAAACTTGTTATACGGATCATCAATACAAATGTAATACCTGATCGGTCAAGGCCCGGGTTAACAACGACCGCCATCAGTACTATTAACCAACTGGGTACTGGTGGAAACTGGGCTACTTATGCTTGGTCTGTGTATAGAGCTGAACTGAATTTATGACAATTTGTACATGAAGAAGATAACAACTGAATTCAAATTTATCCAGAAGAACGATTACCTCTCTGGCTGAATCAGTTCTCACCAAGCAGAGGGCCAATCGAATGTCTTGGTAATCTTCAGGTGAAAGCTATTAGCTGAAAATTCCTTCCCTCAAAGCTACTGATTACTTCTAATAAACTACCGTGTTTCCCTGAAAATAAGACCTAACCATAAAATAAGACCTAGCGTGATTTTACAAGATGATTTTAATATAGGCCCTCCCCTTAAAATAAGCCCTAGTTGAGAGCGGCAGCAATTCATTGGCCTGCTACTCACTCAATCTAGGGCTCTAGGTGAAAGCGCTGACTCCTCTATTAGGCAGCTTTACCTAGGGTACGCTCTCAAAGCATCAATCCTTGCGTGTCGATGACGGCAGCGACTGCTTTAAGACGAGGACAAACACTTGCGTCCATAAAAATTGCTAAAATTGCTCGATATTAAAATATTTAAAAAAATAAAGAAATATAACGAAATAAGAATATATAAAGACAAAGATATATTATAAGACATGTAATAGAAAAAAATGTAAAATACATCATCACCTAAAAATAAGCCCTAGTATCATATTTTGGTAGGAAAATTAATATAAGCCCTGTCTTATTTTCGGGGAAACACGGTAGAAGGAATTACAAGTTTCTTATAGCAGCGAGACCTTGTGTTGTGTTGTGTGTGTGTGTGTGTGTGATGAGATGGTCAGGAGTCTAAGAGACAGATAGCAAATAAAAAGAAAAATTACCAAGAACCCTCAGTAGTTTCCTGAGCTGGTGTCACTAAATAAGATGGAATCTGTTCATTAAAGAGCAGTTTGGTTCCCACATGTGCTCTGAACCCCTATTCAAGATCCCGAAACCAACAATTATTACTCCCCATTTTGGGTTTATAACTATAATTTAGCTCTCAGAAATCACAGCCAGCAATCACTTGCTGCACCGACTTCAACACAATGGGCAAAACACTTTTTTTTTCTATTCGAGCTTTAGTCATTTGTCATGACACGCCTAAAACATTCAACCACAGAATTGTCAACCATATACACCCATTTCATCATATGTATCATATGTAGTGCAGGAAACCTGCGATGCATTTGCTAGCACACGAAGTAAAAAAATCTCTAGTCACATATTTTGATCCAGAAACTCATCTCATTTTCTCAACCAATTTGTCCTTTTTTTGGGTCACGGAGAAGCCGAAGCATATAAAGCGTGACGGCATTATTGCTTCACTTGGCAGATCGATGCTCAGTAAAATTACGCTTTACATTAAAATGTCAGCTGACGACCTGAATGTCCTGAATGACCAGGTTGTCTCATCCATAGAATTTTTAACCCTGATGGCATGTATATAAAATTGGCGTTCAAATATTAAAAGAGGCAGTGGTGGCCTGGGGGTCAACGTGCTGGATCGCTGATCCAAAGGTTCGGGGTTCAAGCCCCATTCTCAATAGGATATTCTCACTGTCAGCAGTCAACATGTTTCTGCTCTTTGGTGGCCTGGCGAGCTGTCCAGGGTATATTCTGCCCTTGCCCAGAGTCGCCTGGGATGGGCACCAGCCTCCCTGCGACCCTAATTAAGCGGTTACAGTAAATGAATGAATAAAAAATGAATCATTTTCTCATATAAATTGGTATCACATGATCCTGACCTTTTTGGGATGTGCTGTAGAAGACTTTATTGAGTGGTTCAGTTTTACAGCAATTCATGCTATTGTTGAAAAATGAACCCAACTTTGGATAAAAACAAGTTTTATGATGATTAAGTTTTCCAAGCACTGCCATGTGTTGGAAAACAAGGCAAAAGGTGATCCCATAGAACAATATCACATGCAAATGTTTTCGGCCAGGGAATTTATGTTACATGACCAAACTTAATGTTTGAACGTGGTAAAACGCAGGCGTCGAACCGATCCATTCTTATGTAGACGTTTGGCGAAGGAGTCTCCATGATGCTTTGATACAGTCACACTTAAAGCCATAACTAATTTTTCAAACCATGGGGATGATGTGAAGGTATGAGTTTCTCTTTAACATGGCAAGTGGCATCTTTTTTATTACTAATATTACTAATAGAAAGGGGAGGTGCATTGCTTTATTCCTGCTAAAAACACAAGTGACCACAGAAACTGGGTTCAACATTCTATAACAAAACTTCTTCACTAATCCCTTAACATCCAAGGATGTCGTTGGGGTGCCTTTATGGCAAGACTTGGGCTGATCTGGCCTGGCGGAGCCCATCCCTCTCCAGGTCGTAGAAACACGCTGACGGCTTTGCAGCCTACTGTTTTTACGAAAGTCAGCAATGGTTCTTTTACATGCCTCTCACCATAGACAGTGAGAGACATGACCTGCCTTTGATAAGCCAGTTAGCTGCACTGGGGGGACAGTGACAACCTTGTGGAGACTCGAACCCCCTACATTAGGATCAGCGATCCTGTGCCCTAACTACTAGACCACCACTGCCCCAACATATAACTATAAAGAAATTAAAGATTGTTGTGTACAACACACAAGTGGATGCTTAATTATATATCCATATATTATATAATTATATATCTGAGTATAGTAGTTGTACTACACACACACACACAAACACACACACACACACACACACACACACACACACACACACACACACACACACACACACACACACACACACACAGTATATGCACAGTTGTGTTTGAAACAATGTCAGTCAGACATCACTAACCTGATCAATCAATGTTTTTGGTATAACTGATATTTCTACATGACAAATAATTGACTATCAGGTGAGGGCAGTGGTGGTCTAGTGGTATAGAGTGCTGGATCGCTGATCCTAAGGTTGTCACTGTCCCCCCAGTGCAGCGAACTGGGTTATCAAAGGCCGGCCATGTCTCTCACTGTCTATTGTGAGAGGCATGTAAAAGAACCATTGCTGACTTTCGACAAGAGTAGGCTTGTTTCCGCCCTGCGATGGCCTGGCGAGCTGTCCAGGGTTTACGCTGCCCTTGCTCCGAGTTGGCTGGGATGGGTGCCAGTCTCCCTGTGACCCTAATTAGGATTAACTGGTTACAGAAATGAAGTGACTATCAGGTGTTGTAGAATAATATGTGACCCGCTCCACCGAATGTAGGCGGTATCACAACTGACACCGGAGCTTTTGAGACAAAATGTGGCTTATCCAGACTTCCGATCCGTCAAGTAAGTAAGTGTGCTTTGAATACTTGTTTAATACTCAACATTCACTTGCTTACTTGAAAGATCGACAGTCCGGATAAGCCGCGTTTTGTCTCAAAATCTTTGGCGTCAGTTGCGACACCGCCTACTTTTGGTGGGGCGCGTCACATATAATCCAACAGATCCAACAGTTATGACCTGCATGCTGCTGATTTTGTGTAATTGAATCATTAATTGAAAGGGGCGTGTTCAAAATTCTAACTGTGAAGATCAATTAGTGACGTCATTCATTCTTTGAAAAACAGGTGCCAATTCTTATCCTTATTTAAGGAAGGAAAGCAGTAAATATAATACCTGCTGGTTATAGAACATTTCTCTCTGATATTCTGAGGAAAATGGTTCGCTCTAGACATTGTTCACAACAACATCGTACCTTGATTAAAAAGTTGTTTGGAGAGGAAAACATATAAAGTGTAAAAAAATGAGAAGCTGCTCAGCCAAAAGGATCTTCAGAATTTCACTTTCTTCCAAGTCAAAAACTAATATTCGAATGGATCAAAGAACAGCCAAAATTGCAAGGACTCGGACAACAATCAGCTCCAGGAAGATCAAAGAAGGTCTACAGTTACCTGAGTCCTGTTACAATTAGATGATGCCTATGTGAAACCGAGCTGTTGGTAAGAAGCCCCTGCACTGTTGAAAAAAGATGTAATGGAGACGTTACATTTTTCCAAAGAGTACATTGACAGTCCTAAATTCAAACGACGCAACATTTCGAGGACTGATGAAGGTAAGATTGTTCATTTTGGGTCTAGTGGCCCTTCTAGATGACCCCCAAACACTGAATTCAAGCCAGAGTAAACTGAAGACAGTGAAGCCTGGTGGTGCAAGCAGCATGATATGGGGATATTTCTTAGACTATGTGTGTTGGGCATATTTATTGCATACCAGGGATTATGGATCAGTTTGAATATACCAGAATACTTGAAGAGGTTGTGCTGACTTATGCTGAAGAGAAAATGCCCATGAAGTAGGTGTTCCAACAAGACAATGACCCCAAACACCAGTAAACGGACAACATCTTGTTTCCAGACAAACAAGATTGACGTGACACTGCAGCAGCCCGATCCTGGACCTTAATTCAATAGAAAACCTGTGGGGTGACATCAAAAATGCAGCTTCTGAAGCAACACCAAAAAAATACAGAAGATCTGTGGAATGTAGTCCAATCATCCTTGGCTGGAAGACCTGCTTACAGGTGCCAGAAGTTGGTCAACTCCATGCCACACAGATGTGCAGCAGCTCTCATACACAGTGCATATACAAGTCTAATATTCAGTTTTCTTCAATTTTTTTCAAGGAATAACAGATATGCGAGATATTTTTTTCATGTTTTGATTTGGAGTAGAATGCGTCTTATTCCCAATGCCCTTATTCTACTTTTCCTTTCCACTGTTCCCTTCAGGGGTCACCACAGCGAATCATCTGCCTCCATGTCACCCTATCCTCTGTATCTTCTCTGACACCAACTACCTTCATGTCCTCCTTCACTACATCCATCAATCTCCTTTTTGGTCTTCCTCTCTGCCTTCTGCCTGGTAGTTCCAACCTCGGCATCCTACTACCAATATACTCACTATTCCTCCTCTGTACATGTCCAAACCTTCTCAATCTAGCCTCTCTGACTTTGTCTCCAAAACATCTTACATGTGCTACCCCTCTGATGCACTCATTCCTGATGCTATCCATCCTCGTTACTTCCCTTTGTGGGTATGGAAAGAAAAGCTCTTAGAAGGACTTTAAAGGACTTTATACCCCCATTTCACTGGAGTGTGGAATGCAATGATCGTGGTGGAAAGGCGCAGAACGCACTCTACAGAGGAGCTTCAGCATTTTTACATGAAAAATGGGTCAAAAACCTACGGAAAATTGTACCCTTGGAACACTTTCAGAACGTTCACGGAAAAGACACGGAACGACCGCAATACAATGTTGGAATACATGCATAAAAGCGTTCAGATTACCTTCGGAACCAGTGCGGATTGCAAAGGTAAACCTTCAGAAAATTCATGGAACGTTCATGGAAAGCACGGAACACTCGAGGAATGACTACGTCATTACTCCATTTTAGAAAGAAGAGCTACGGAATGATTGTGGAATGGCGGAATGAAGGCGGAACATTCACGTTCAAAACGGAATGACTAAGGAATGACTGAGGAATGACAGGAATACCCAGCGTAACCACATTTCAATGAGGAAAAATCAACAAAGATCAAAGGATTTGCTCCTGATTCCGCCTATAAATACACGGAATCGACCAAGGCAGTTCATTCTTTCATTCATACTATATGTTTATAATGTATAATATGTTTATAATGTACAATAAATTAAAAATTTAACATATGTTTATATGTTTAATATCAATAATGTCAATACGTTCCTTTTATTTGCACCTCAATAAATCATTCCACTCCGCAGTGATTATAACTTTACTTTATTACATGAATAGGAAAGCAGAAAAAATAAACTGAATGAACTGGAATAATTTATAGTTGAAGTGACTTCATTGAGTGTTCTGCAAGTCTTCCATGTTATCCGCAACCATTCCTTAAATCTTTCGTGAGTATTCCATGGGGATTCTGTGGCCGCTTTTGACCATCCGGAAGAAGGAGGGATGTTCGCGGAACGTTCTCGGAAGACTTAATAATATAAATAGACTTGCGGTATAAAAGGAACGATCACGGAACATTTGCAGAAAGACTGTGGAACGTGAGGGAACACTGTCTGAAAATTATTCCTTGAACATGTTCAAAAGCATGTTTGCGGAATATTTTGGCCTGACGGAAGTGGAGGGATACCTTTGGAATCGTACGGAAGGACACGGAAGATGACGGAACGGGTCAGCAGCCTAAGCAGTGAGGTCCTTATGTCCTTATCTCCCCAAACACTTTCTTCACTACTTACAGGGGAACACCAAAGTGTTCCCAGACCAAAAGAAAGGCATCGTCCCTCCGGTGTGTTCTGGGTCGAACCCATGGTCTCTTCCCTGTTGGGCATGTCTGAAACACCACACTCACCGGGGAGAGCCCCAACATGTGGGCATCGATACAGGGAGCAACAAGGATGCAGCACAAACTATCCATTGAGGTGAGCCTGACTATATCTAGTCAGTATCTCTCAACCTCACATACCATATCCGAAGGGTCAGAGTCAGTAGCCGATGAACGGTCCAACAAAACCCATACCTTCGGCTGCCACACAACTCACAATGCACCCGAAACCTATAGTCCATCTTACAGATGGTGGGTCCATGGAATGGCAGACCATATGTTTGAGATTGAATTAAACTTCAGTAACTTTTATTCCAGTTTATCAAACATCACAACTGGGATTTAAATCCACTTCAAATTGAACTCAGCTCAAGGAACAGGTGACCAAATGAACGCACACATTCTCTCTCTCTCTCTCTCTCTCTCTCTCTCTCTCTCAAGCAAACCATTTTTGCCCCGCAAAAGTTGCATCATGTGTAATCTCTGATGAAACCTTTGTCAGCTGCATGGCAATCAGTGAGAAAGGTATTGTATATGGCAAGGATTCATGCATTGCATCTATTGAATCAGATCTGATTCAGCTGTCAAACAGCACAAGAGACAAACAGCCTGGATAAGGGTCAATGCCCCTGGCTCTTCTATATTTATATGGAAATCATTGGTATAGCTAATTGTAGGCTTTGGAAAAATAAATAAAAACCTTTAAACTCACAAAGTAATAATAATAATAATAATAATAATAATAATAATAATAATAATAATAATGTACCGTTGGCAGCATGACAATGTACTGAAGGAGATCACATGGGTAGACCAGCATAGGATGGGTGTCAATCACCAGTTAACACAGAGGCCCAAAACAAGTACAGTTCCGCGAGGAAGGCGATAAGTCAAAGGTTTCCAAGTCTACTCAGACCAGCTGTCACAAGCATCCAATTGGAAGTTACATGTCGGTGTACAGAAGAAACTTAGGTTTCTGGAAGAAGTAGCCAGCACTTCTCTGCAGCCAGACATGTTACTGCTGTCAAGAAGAAGCGCTCACACTATTCTTATCATACAGCACACAGTTCCCTGGGAGGACAGACTTGAAGTAGCACACAAACTCAAGGCTACCAACGACCAAGACCTAGTAAACGAAGCTGATACAAGAGGCTGGAAAGCAATCCTGATTCCTATAGAAGTTGGTTGTTGAGGCTTTATCGGATGAACAACAAGAAGGTTCCTTCGTCGGATAGGACTGCCACCCTTCACATCAAAGAAAGCAATCAAAGCAATAGGTTCGTCGGCAGAGTCAGGCTCACGTTGACTTTGGATCAAGAGGAACGAAGGCTGGATCCCAGTAGGCAATTAAGTCATCACGAGAGGTCAATACCAGTCTACAGGTGAAGGCTATCACTACACTTTCTTTGCTGCCCAACTTTGGCGAGACGTACAGGTTAAGAGTCGAAACGCCAAAGACCCTGAGATACCTGCTGAAGATGCAGACGGGAAGAAGATGTGCATTCCAGAGAAGCTCGTCAAGCCCTTTGTGGCAGCATCAATGATGTTTACAGAACTTATAATGCACCATGCAGACTTGCCACTTGATAAAGTGGAATTAAAGATATAAAATTATTACTAAACCACAGTATATTTCATAAATTGTGCTTAAGTTTATCACATTCTTTAAATTTAAAAAAAAGGCAGTCATATAATTGTGTTTGATCAGCTTAACTAAGAAGCCATTGGAGACCAGTGTAATTTATTTTCCGTACAGTGTAGAGCTTAAAAATAAACTAACAAACATACAAAGAAATGAGTGGGGAAAAAAAAAAGATCATCATCATCTTCTACCGCTTCTTCCGGGGTCGGCTCTTTGGGGCAGCAACCTCAGCAATTAGGTCCAGACGTACCTCATCCCAGCCACTTCCTCCAGCTCTTCCAGGGGACATCGAGGTGTTCCCAGACAAGCCGAGAGACATAGTCCCTCCAGTGTGTTCTAGGTTAACCCCGGGGTCTCTTCCCGGTCGGACATGCCCGAAACACCACACCAGGGAGGCCTTCGGAAGGCATTCTGACCAGATGCCCGAGACACCTCAACTGGCCCCTCTCAATGCACAGAAGCAGCATTTCTACTCTGAGCTCTTCACAGATGGTAGAGCTTCTCACCTTATCTCTAAAGGAGAGCCCCGCCACCCGGCGAAGGGAGCTCAGTTCAACCGCTTATATCCGCGATCATGTTATTTCGGTCACTACCCAAAGTTTGTGACCATAGGTGAGGGTGGGAACGCAGATCGACTGGTAAATTGAGAGTTTTGCCTTCTGGCTCAGACAAACAAACAAACAAATCAATCATATTCATCATCAACATCATCAACATCATCATCATCATCATCTTTGTCATTGTCATCATCTCCATTCTTATCATCCTCAACTACAAAGAAGACAAACAAAAAAACAAATAAAATGTTTCCTAAACAAAGTATAGCAATAGATTCTGCAATCATTTTAAGTAACCCCACCATCATCACCACCATCACCTCTCCGTTTACTAAACCCTTATCATTATTACCACCACCCTCCTCCTCCTCCTCCTTCTCATCCTCATCATCATCATCATCATCATCATCATCATAATCAATACCACCAAAGTTGCTACTACAAACATTGTAATCATGATTATAACCACCACCATCACCACCCTTATCATCATCATCATCATCATCATCATCATAATCATCACCAGCACTCCCACAATGATCTTCATTACCTTTATCATTATCAACACCACATCATGCTATCTCTCTTTCACATGTGACTTCATAGATGCCGATTACTGGTTAATTTCAATGTGACTCCCAGGAGAGAGAGAGAGAGAGAGAGAGAGAGAGAGAGAGAGAGAGAGAGAGAGAGAGAGAGAGAGAGAGAGAGAGAGAGAGAAAGAAGTTCATACCTAAACTATTTTGGCGACAGATACGCATTCATTGGTGACTTTATTGGAAACACATTGCTCATTTATCTACCAAATCAGCTCAATGCATTAAAATGTCTTTAACTACAGGTCAAGCACCTGAGTTAATATTCACATTTAAAAACAAAAGGAAAAATGTCACTTCAGTGGCACCAAGCTGCTTGGTTTAAATGTTTCTAGAAGCTGCTCGTGTCCAGGGATTTTCAAGAATATTAGTCTCTAGTATTTATTTATTTTTTTTTCACATCATGGTGTAACAAACAAAATGACATGCGCATTTGTCCCCAGATTACCAATTGAGCATCACTTGAACACCATATGAATACACATCTGATTATTGTTACTGACCACGTGCATTCATTTAAGACAACAATTTCCGACTGTATAATGGATCTTTCCTGCATGATCCAGATTCATGTCACAAAGCAGAGGTCATTTCATACAGGTTCCTAATACATTGCAATTTTAAGTTGAGTTTTGAGCTCTACGAGTTTTATTAGCCTCCAGGGTCACCAGAACGGAATTTAACAGCGTGCTTTTGAGTTGATTGACAATAAGAATGTGCCACTGACATTGGCATTTGGCAGATCATCCTTCTAGAGAGATTTGCAGTTATCTACTCATAATTATAAATCATACAACTTAATATCTGATGCAACATTCCAGCAATGGACAGAATATCAAAGGATTGACAATGAGATGGTCAAAAAGCAAAAGCAGGTCATATCCAATAATTAGCTTGGTGTTGTTAATAAAGGCTATTAAAGCTATAAAAAGCAAATTTAAAGAAACGCAGCCTCCATATAAAAGAAATGATCATTCTTTTGTCATTATAGAGATGATTATAGAATTGTTTTTTCTAATAGCTTAAAACATGCTGGGGTCAATCCTTTCTATCTCCTCTGAATCAGATTTCCCTGTAAATCCCATATCTGTGCGGTGCGTAGAAAAGAATGCACACGTAGCCCCTGAAGCGCCAGCTCACCAGGGTAATGACTATCGATTGATAGAGGAGTGCTGCAATCGGCCTGATTGGCAGCAGTTCACAATGACACAGAGAAGAGGCAGCACACATATCTGGATATCATGATGGACAAATACAAGTGCATTTAGTCACCAGAATTTCAGGACGGTGGTGGCCTAGTGGTATAGGGTGCTGGATCGCTGATCCTAAGGTTGGGGGTTCGAGTCCCACTCTCCACAAGGTTGTCACTGTCCCCCTCCAGTGCAGCTAACTGGGTTATCAAAGGCCGGCCATGTCTCTCACTGTCTATGGTGGGAGGTTCATGTAAAAGAACAATTGCTGACTTTCAACAAGAGTAGCTGCAAAGCCGTCAGCGTGTTTCCACCCTGCGATGGCCTGGCGAGCCGTCCACGGTGTACTCTGCCCTCACCCGGAGTCGGCTGGGTTGGGCGCCAGCCTTTCCATAACCCTAATTAGGATTAAGCAGTTACAGGGAATGAATTGAACTGAATATTTCAGGAATTACCTCATCCCAAGTGCATGGTGAATAACGTGGTCTAAAAACAGATTTAACGTTGAATAGTTCACAGTCCTGTTCTTTTTATGAAAATAAAAATAAAAAATGAACAGGTTTGCCTGTCCAGGTATCTGCTTTTCCTTTTGGCTTTTTCCCCTTATTCAAGGGTCGCCATAGCGAATCATTTTGATTTTTACATCAGATGCCCTTCCTCACACAACCCTTTAGCAACGGGCGGAAACACATTGATGGCTCTGCAGCTACTCTTGGTGAAAGTCAGCAATGGTTCTTTTACATGAACGTCCCACCATAGAGAGTGAGAGACATGGCCAGCCTTTGTTAACCCAGTTAGCAGCACTGGAGGGAGGTGTCAGTAACAACCTTGTGGAGAGTGGGGCTCGAACCACCAATCTTAGGATCAGCAATCAGCGCCCTTTACCACCAGGCCACCACTGCCCTGTTTACCTGTACAGGTACATGCAGTCTTATGCATGTCTGGTAAGTCGGTTTCACAGTGAACAATTGTGTAAATGAGCAAAATCGCAAAATGTAGAATGTAAAACAGCCGAGATATTGATTGCATTTCACATTCAATGGCTAAAAGGTAACAAGATACACCAAAAACGATGACATTTACATGGTCAAGATGTAGAAAGCAATGTAGAAATGTACTGTTCATACGTGAATTTAAATAAAGAGCATTCATAGGCTCTTCCACCGCAGGATGATAATATCTAATAGAGTCTTTTTATTATGTCATTATTAAGGCATAACTTTAAGAAAATACATATTTTTTATTTTATTCTTCAAAATGTTGAAAAGTCTTCCCCAAACTGAATACCAGTCGTTTACTTTAACTCATTTGCACATACAGATATCTTCAGTTAATTAACTTGAGAACTCACACCACCCTGTTTTAATGCATATTCAAGATAAAACACATTAAGCTGCAAATAAACAAAATTTTAATATCAATTTGCTTGAGACAATCTGCTGTAGACTGACGCTCTCCAACAAAGCTGCAGATTTATTTGGTCTGATCTATTTTACAAGTAATAAAACCAGAAAAATACAGACTTTAACGAGATGAAAAGTGAAAATGGCCGTGGACAATTTTACAATAGGGGGCATTTTGGCATCCACAAGGCCTATCAATGACTAGAAGCTAATACATCATATTATGAAAATTTATAGAGAATAATACAAGTAATTTGTAACAGCGGCATGAAAAAAAATGCAGTATTTTTCTACCCTGCACTGAAGATATGAACAGATACTTCAAAATTTAACAATGTTTATTTTATTAATAGAGAACCAAATGGATTAATGAATGAAAATGTGTTTCTGAGAAACACACTACAGACGCTCCCCGACTTACGTTTTTAATTGGTTCCGGACGACCGAACGTAAGTTGAAAGCGAACAGAAGTTATTAAAGTGACATATGACGTATGACGTGACGTATGACGCTCACACTGTACTTCTTCTTCTTCTTCTTCTTCTTCTTCTTTTCCTTTTGGCTGTTCCCTTCAGGGGTCGCCACAGCAAATGATCTGCCTCCATCTCACCCTATCCTCTGCATTTTCTACTCTTACTCCAACGACCTTCATGTCCACCTTCACCACATCCATAAATCTTCTCTTTGGTCTTCCTCTGGGCCTTCCGTCTGGTAGTTCCAACCTCAGCATCCTACTACCAACTACTACTACCAATATACTCACTATACATCCATAAATACCATTACCGTATCTCATAAAACACCCCTAAATCAATTATTATAAACATAACATTGGGAAATAATATCAAATATATCAAATAATATCAACATTAATTTCAAATAAATTATATTCAAGCAAAATAATTTAAAATTGATAAATTTTAATCAAATTCACTCATCAAATATCAAATACAGTATCAAATATAATTAGCATTCTCTATGATGCGATCTTTCTGCTTGTAAATGGTTCAGATGGTCACATGACATGAAGCTGAGCTGACTCACTTGACATGAAGCTTAAAATAGCCAATCAACACTTACAATATATGAGGCGCTCAATACCGAAAGTAGTGAACTTGCTGAAAGTAGTTTACTTGCTTGAAACAAAGCCCGGGTTGTACGGACTTCCAGTCTTTCAAGTGCACAAGGGCGCCATTGAACTCATTTAGTACTCAGCCTGCACTGATGTGAATCAGCAGAGCAGAGAGTCCTCTTTATTGGGTTTTCCTTTATTTTACAACTCAGATTGTGCCGATCTGAGCAGATAGTTAATTCATATATATATATATATATATATATATATATATATATATATATATATATATATAAAACTGAACTGGGAAGGACAGGCACATTCAGTCTCGTTTGTAAACAATGGACACAGCGTCATTACGTCAAACTCAAAATTTGACTTTTTTAAAAAAAAAAAACAAAAAAACAAAAACGTAAAAGCGAAAAAATGTAAAACGGATCAACGTAAGTTGGTGAGTGTCTGTAACGTTAACAACCAAGTAGCACAACCTGTCTGAAGGAATGTGGTGCTGTACATGCATCTGCTGTTGCAAATAATTAATTTGTTCCGGCAGGAAGTCCCGCCCCACATTCTGTCTATTGTCATGCAATCTTTTTTTTTCTTTGTGGAAAAGTAAACAATAATGCAGTGATCCTCTGGGAAGGAAATATTTCAAAATAATTACTAAAAACACGGCATTTGTTAAAAAAATAAATAGCTATCTAAATGCCATGATTAAAAATAAGCACATTTATAATACGTTAAAAGAAAATATTAGAGGATGATAAAACAAAACGAGGCACATTGGGAGTGATGCGCAATGGAATACTCATGAATGTAAATAAATCTTGCTGTAAAATATTAAATGCTTCCTTTTGTTAATAAGGAGGCTACAATGAGTACACTTCAATTTTAAGACTGAATGGGTTCGCGGAAATATCAGCAGAAGTTTCACTGAACAAACACCAGAGCCAAATTTTAATTATTATTTTTTTATTATTATTATTTTGAAGTACAGTAGGCTCTTGACCATCCGCGGTTCAGCGCTAACACCCCAGCATACTCGCGGATTAGCAACAAACCCTGACGTTACTGGCATGTGATTTAGCCAATAGCTGAGAGCTTTTGTTTCTCCCTCCTGCTGATTGGTTGCAGATGATGTATACACCTATTTTTTTCTCCTTCGCACACAAGTTATCAACGTGATTGCTTGAATTGTGAAGTAATTTTTTTTTAAAGTGTGTTTTTAATGATTATTTAAGCCCTATGATGTCACTCAAACGCCCTGCATCTTCTCTAGCTTCGAGTAAGGAGCCTAAGCACTTTATTCATTAATAAATAATATCACAGTAGAAAATTAAAAAGTTTTTACTGAATCATTACTACATTTTATTACATTAGTACTGTATGAATGAGTAAGACTGGGTATAGAATGTGTTTAACAAGCATATTTTAGTGTACGTAAGATCATACATAGGGTTTTAATACCGCATCAATAACTTGAGAATTTTCTTGATCTGCAGGAAGAGCCGGAACTGAACCATCGTGAGAAACGACGGCCTACTATACTGTATTAATCCCACACCGGAACTTGCAAACCTACTTCTCTAACCATTAGGCCATCTTCTTCTTTTCCTTTCGACTGTTCCCTTTTCCCAGGGGTCGCCATAGCGAATCATCGCATGTTTTGATTTAGCATAGGTCTTTACGTCGGATGCCCTTCCTGACAACACCCTTTAGCAAGGGAGAGAAACACGCTGACGGCTAAGCAGCTACGATTGACGAAAAGCAGCAATGTTTCTTTCACATGAAGCTCACACCAAAGACAGTGAGAGACATGGCCAGCCTTTGATAACTCAGTTAGCTGCATTGGGGGGGGGGGGGGGGGGGGTGCCCCCCTATTGTAAAATTGTCCGTGGCCATTTTCACTTTTCATCTCATTAAAGTCTGTATTTTTTTCTGGTTTTATTATGTGTAAAATAGACAGGACCAAATAAATAAATAGATAGATAGATAGATAAGTAAATAAATAGATAGATAGATAGATAGATAAATAAATAAATAAATAAAAGTGCTATGATTAGGCTTTTTGTTTGCTTTTTATTTAAGGGAAGATATGGTTTGTGCACAGATAGATGATTATTTCAGCTTCCCAAACTAGAAAACCATTTTTTTTAAATTATATTTATTACAACTGATTTATACCAGACAGAGAATCAAGATAACATTGGATCAGACCAATGTCACAGTGGCCATTATTAAGTCACCTTACTGTAATTTCAGAGAATCAAAACATCAGAAAATATATTGGGTGGAACTGACTGTGATTGGGCTCAAAATTGTCAGCAAATGCATTGTAATTGTGTGTGAAATGTGACATTGATCCATGAATAGTGGTTGTTGTAATTTTACCTTTGTAAACCAATACTAATTCTAGATCTAATTCTAGGGACTCACCAAACTGTTCAATTTTCACAGGCTGTAAATGGACAGTTGACTGATAGTATTAGTGCCAGTTGATGCTGATTATTTCATTATTTTGTGACAAATTAAGTGGAGAAAATGTTTGGAATTGGTTCCAAGTGTTGAATTCATTTTGGCAAAAATGTTCATGGGAACATCAGTATGTGTTTCCAAGATGTACCAATGCAAGTAAAGGAGGATATTGTTAGGCTGAAAAACTTAACTAACTTCTCCAGGAAAAAAAAAAAATTACAAGTGACAAAATATGAGGAAAAAACGAAATACAGTGGTGCCTTGACTTACGAGTGTCCCTTATAACCAATGTAGCTATGATACGAGCTTCGATCCCACCAAAAATTTGCCCCATCCAACGAGCAAATTTTCAACTTATGAGCTCTGCTGGGGAAATGGCTTTTCCGGGCCGATTAGCTTTATATTCTTCCACGTGTATTCCTCTGCGCTCCAAGAACACCTTGTGCAGAGCTTCTCAATTATTTTCTGTGATACCTCCTATAGGAACAATTAAAAAATCCCCCCATCACCCTGCATGCAACTATAAATAGTGTTTACTGCACTTCATATTATTTCCTCGGTGCTTTTTCCTTACACCATAGGGAACACAAGTGAGACCGCCACTGCCACCTGATGTAGAGGATGTGCAATCGCACTTAAGGCCGGTGCAGTATGTTAAAAAAGCATGCTTCTCAGTGTCATACGCACCAATTAGCCTCATTAAAACAGTTAAAAAAATTCAAAATAAAATATAAATAAATTAATTCATTAAAAGTAAAAAATAGTTATAAGTTAAAAATAGTACAAGTTAATGTTAAATGATATTCTTAAGTTCAGATGCACTTACTGCAGTGTTTATTGATTTATTGTTTATTCTTGTTTTATTATTATTTATTTTTGGGGATCCCCCCCCCCCACGACCGTCGATTTCCGCAAAGTAGGACTGACCCCCCTGATTGACGTATATGTACATGTATATGTCTATATAATATCAATAAATGCATATTCAACACTATACATTCTTATAATAATAATTAAACATTCAAAAATAATGCATACGATTTAAATAAAATATAAATACACACACGCATGTGCATGTGCACACACTCAGATGAGCACCTCACATAAAAATGTAAATAGTTTTGTTGGGGGGGATTTGGGTTGTTTTTTTGTTTGGGGCTTTTTTGCATAATTGGTCTTGTTTTGCAACATTTTCCTTAACTTGTCCAGTGTTTTTCCTTAATTTCCTTGTTTTAATTTATTTATCTTTCAATGAATATGTTTGAAAAACCTGCGATGCACTGAAGCCGTAGAAACTGAAGCACAAAGTAATGAGGGATCACCTTATTATTAATGTTACTGTGCATGTGTTATTATTGCAAAATGTTTTATATATATATATATATATATATATATATATATATATATATATATATATATATATATATATATATATATATATATATTACATCAAAAATACATGTTAGTGTCAGGTTATATGAGTTTGGGAGGGGGTCGGAACAGATTGATTGGTTTCCAATTGTTTCTGATGATAATTTTTGTTTCATCTTACGAACATTTCAACTTACGAACATTTCAACTTACGAACATTTCAACTTACGAGCTCGCCCTCGGAATGGATCTTCCAAACATGGTGGACACGAGCAAAGATGCCTGCCAGGAGAACTGCTTCATTGTGTTTCCTCATGATGTGACTACTGATAAAGGAGAAGGATGAATTCTGAATTTTATCAAGCTTAAAGCTTCTGTTCACTTTCAATCAAACGCTACAAAAGTGATAGAACAAATAAATTATATCCAGATACCGGTACATTCTCAAGCTTCTTAATTAAATGAAAGGGAATTTAATATCTCAGTCAGTCAGCTCAACTGAGCAGGTTCTTCACCTACTGAAAACAAAACCGTATGCAGAAAGACTCACAAACAAATAGTGACTTTAAAC
Organism: Plotosus lineatus; assembly: GCA_024760905.1. Taxonomy (NCBI): domain Eukaryota; kingdom Metazoa; phylum Chordata; class Actinopteri; order Siluriformes; family Plotosidae; genus Plotosus; species Plotosus lineatus. Next base: position 24,408,985 of record CM045748.1, on the reverse strand, counting down.
AGCTACCGTAAAGGCCTGCCGCAGCATCTCAGGTGACAAGTGGAGTGTACCAGGCCCGGGGTCGTGCAAAAATCAAGCAAGCAACGGGTTTTAATTTTATCTATCTGAGAAATTAAAGGTATGCTCAGGGGGAAAACAAAAACCATGAATGTGCTGTACTGCTCAAAACACATGCATCTTCCTTTATTCATCCCCAATACAACATCTCTTCATCGTCTCAGTGGATAAATTGGGTTATTATTTATATTGGGCTATTTATATTTTCGTAATAGAACCAACCATATTCATTATTCTCTCTCTCTCTCTCTCTCTCTCTCTCTCACACACACACACACACACACACACACACACACACACACACACACACACACACACACACACACACACACACAGATTTGAGACCAATTATAAACTAGGCCAGAATTCACACACTCTGCCAGCAATTTTATCTCTGGGCTCTTAGAATGGTGTTTTCTTTAAGAAAACAAACAAATAAGCAAACAATTACATAACTCTTGGTGTAGGCCACATCTATTTCTATTTAAATCCATTCAAAATATAAATATGGCAATCAGGGCGACTAAACAGGTATGGATCCAGAGCCAACCTGGAGAAGACACTTCAATATTATTCGGGCCTGAGGCTACACTTTATCACATACTTTACAATGCAACAATGCTCGTCAAAGTGATGAATCATGTCTGAGTGTATAAAACATAATAGCTCTCAAGCAGGAAGATGGATTCTATCAAGATTATGTCAAAAGGCAATACTCCAGCATCTAATCTCAATTCAGGGAAACACATTTGGACCATTATTGAGCGTTATTACCTGATCATGGACCTCGTGGAAAGTGTGTTTTTCTTTAGGATCACCATGCAGACATCAGTTCAGGCTACAGTTATAGAATGCAGAATAGCTTCATTCATTCATTCATTCATTCATTCATTTATTCTGTAAGTACTTAATTCTAATTATGGTCGCAGGGAGGCTGATGCCCATCCCACCCAACTCCAGATGAGGGAAGACTACACCCTGGACAGCTCGCAGGGCAGAAAGACACTGACGGCTATGCAGCTACTCTTGTCGAAAGTCAGCAATGGGTCTTTTACGTGACTCTCACCATAGACCGTGAGAGAAATGGCCGGTCTTTGACAACCCAGTTAGCTGCACTGCAGAGGAGAGTGGAGAGTTGTACTCGAAGTACTCGAGTTGTACTTGTGGAGAGTGGTACTCGAACTCCCTACCGTAGGATCAGTGATCCAGCACCTTTACCACCAGGCCACCACTGCCCAGCTTCATGCATTTTAGTTTTAAAAAGAAAGAAATGATTAAATTAGTCATTCTCTTTACAGCACTCATGCTCATCAGCCCTAGGGGTTAATATTAGTCAATATAATGCATCTGTCTAGATAATCCATCTGCTAGATTGAGATGGTTTGGACATGTACAAAGGAGGGATAGTGAATATATTGATAGTAGGATGCTGAGGCTGGAACTACCAGGCAGAAGGCCTAGAGGAAGACCAAAGAGACAATTCATGGATGTGGTGAAGGAGGACATGAAGGTCGTTGGTGTAAGAGAAGAAGATGCAAAGGATAGGGTGAGATGGAGGCAGATGATTCGCTGTGGCGACACCTGAAGGGAAAAGCCGAAAGGAAAAGAAGAAGAAGAAGATAATGCATTTGTCAATGACTTGTCGGACAAACAAAAGCGATGTTACATCAAACAACTTTGAGCCAGATTCAGAGCTTAATCCTTTTCCCCATGACTATCACAAAGTGGAAAGCTGAAGGCGTATACTAAGCAGTAAGTATATACATCTCCATCACTCCACACGATATATCCAAGACACGTATGAATCAATTATTAACGCATTACGATGCAATTAACACAGTGCAATTCAGTGTGATTCAATATCATTTGATTCAACACAATTAATTTTTGGGCAGTGGTGGCCTGGTGGAAAAGGTGCTGGATCACTGATCCCAAGGTTGGTGGTTCAAGTCCCACTCTTAACAGACTGTCACCACACCCTCCCCCCCCGGGCAGATGACTGGGTTATCAAAGGCTGGCCATGTCTTTCACTGTCTATGGTCTGAGCTTCATGTAAAAGAACCATTGCTGCCTTTCGTCAAAAGTAGCTGCATAGCTGTCAGCGTGTTTCTGCCCGGCGATGGCCCGGAAAGCTGTCCAGGGTGTACTCTGCCATCACCCAGAGTTGGCTGAGATCAGTGCCCGCCTCCCTGCAACCCTAATTAGAATTAAACAGTTCAGAAAATGATTGATGAATAATTATATTTAATGCAGTATAACACAATACACTCAAATATGATGCTATGCAATTAAAAATACAGCTAGCCAATGGGAGGCTAGTGGGGCGGGATGTTGGGAGATAGCCAATGGGAGGGAACTGCATCATCCCTCCTTGCCAATGGGAGGCCAGCGGGGCGAGATGTTGGGAGCTAGTCAATGAGAGAGCAACTTGTGTATTGTTTGATTTTTTTTTTTTTTAATTGACCATGTATTTTTAGCAGAGTCATAAACGTATGAATGTTTATGCAAGGTTAAAAACCTGAGCCAAAAATGTTGCAAAGAGCACACTCGAAAAACTCATGAAATAAGCTGCTGCTCAAGGGAACTGCATCATCCTTCCTAGCCAATGGGAGGCCAGCGGGGCAGGGTGTTGGAAGATAGTCAATGGGAGAGCTCGTGCATTGTTTGAATGTTTGAATGGCGCGTTTGGAGCGTTTCGTAAGGAGAACTTGTTTCGTATACAAAGACAAACATTTTTGGAAAATGTTTTTCGTAACCTGGATTTTTCGTTGGCTGGGACTATCGTGAGGTGAGGTACCACTGTGGTACTGATCTCTTGATTTTATTTATCAGGCTTTTCGTAATATTTAACACTATAAAGAATGCTCAGAATGATTGGTTAGATATAGCGTGCTGTATATGCATATGAATGTGCAGCGCAGCGACTACTCCCAGTAGACAGTTTCGGGAAGTACACACTCTATATTGAGCAGAAAGCAGTGATGCTGTTTTTATAATAAATAACAGGCCTTTAAAAAAACGACAAGGTAAACTAAATAGGGACGTTTACTTTGAAATCCCAGTGGAGTCATTCCTTCAAGTCATAAAGGAATTGGCTACTGACTGCGGCAGAAGAGAATTTGAAATGTTATATAATTGGTTAATACATTACCAGGAACATTTCTAAATAATATATGCAGAGTGCTGTACCAAACAATTAAGATTCTTCAATTCATCCGATCGCCGAACTGCTCCACTTAGGGTCACAACCAATACTGGGTGAAGCTGGCGTACAATCTTTTTGCAGATTATCAATTAGCCTAAAGTGCAAATCTTTGGATTTGTTCGAAAACTGGAGGATGCTCACGTAAAGGATACTCACGCGAACACAGAGAGAATACGTATACAGACTTCAACTAGAAATGCCCTCATTGACTCCAGGACTCAAACCACCATCCCACCCTCAAATAATTAAGATAATGTTAAAAATATTGCTGTGTGATTTAATCTAATGCACATTTTTTATTAGAGACAGTAGCATTGTGACCTTTTTAATGACTGCAATTATGTGAAATGATTAATCTTACGACAAAGAGGTGAAGCAGCGTGTGCAGGCAGGTTGGAATGGGTGGAGACAAGTATCCGGTGTGATGGGAAGTTATTGGCAAGAATAAAGAGAAAAATGTACAAGAAGGTGATGAGGCCAGCGATGTTGTGTGGTTTAGAAACAGTGGCACTGAAGAAAAGACAGGAGGCAGAGCTGGAGGTATCAGAGATGAAAATGTTGAGGTTCCCTTTGGGAGTAATGAGGATGGATAGGATCAGGAATGAGTACATCAGAGGGACAGCACATGTAAGACGTTTTGGAGACAAAGTCAGAGAGGCTAGATTGAGATGGTTTGGACTTGTACAGAGGAGGGATGGTGAGTATGTTGGTCGTAGGATGCTGAGGTTGGAACTACCAGGCAGAAGGCCTAGAGGAAGACCAAAGAGACAATTGACGGATGTGGTGAAGGAGGACATGAAGGTAATTGGTGTAAGAGAAAAAAGATGCAGAGGACATGGTGAGATGGAGGCAGATGATTTGCTGTGGCGACCCCTGAAGGGAACAGCCGAAAGGAAAAGAAGACGAAGAATCTTACAACACCCCCACCGACCCATACATATACTCATGCAATATTGTACCACGATATGGGTATACCAGTGTGTGTGTGTGTGTGTGTGTGTGTGTGTGTGTGTGTGTATGTGTCTTTGACTGCAGTGATTCTGATATCTAACCAAGCTGAATTGTGTGCTCTGCTCAGCATGCATTCAACCCCACAGCCATTTTAAAAGGATTTCTAAGAAGAAACAAAGTGTCCTAGATTTCCCCTGCAGCATAAGTTCTCCCACAGGTGTGTGATTAGCTGATTTTGTGCCCTGGTACAATGGGAGCTTATTTGATATGCACACTGGATCTACCTTACACACACACACACACACACACACACACACACACACACACACACACACACACACACACACACACACACACACACACACACTCACACACACACACACACACACACACAGCAAAAGCTAATTAGCACCATCAGATTTTTACATATTTATGTTCCAGGTCTCTTTGTGTCCATCAAATCAGAAACTCCTTACAGGCTCTTTTGCACTGGATTGATGCTATTCAAAGCCAGACTTTCCGGTCAAAAACAATTTGGCTGTCTGTTATTCTTGCCACAGCCAGAGGATGTGTTTTTTTTTTTTTTGTAAATTAGCAACTGTCTTTAAAGAGGGAAGACTTAGTCTTAGAACATGGCGACATTTTAAATGTAACATTATGATTACAGCGTTATTGTCATAAACTAGTATAAGATGAGGCTGGAGATGGAACCAGGCTCAGGATATTGCAAAGGACCTACCATCGATATGATATTGAAGCAGAAAGAGGTCTTAAAAGGTATACTTTTATAATTTTTAAAGGGTTTAGGGGGTAGTATTAGGAGCCTTGGAACGAATCACACGTTTTACATGTAAAATGGGGTTCAATTTCCAAAAAATCCAGGTTAAGAAAAAGGCTCTGGAACAGATTAATTTCATATGGTGAGGTACCACTGTATGTATATATATATATATATATATATATATATATATATATATGTGTGTGTGTGTGTGTGTGTGTGTGTGTGTGTGTGTGTGTGTGTGTGTGTGTGTGTGTGTGTGTAAAGATTCATAAGCAGAGTTCAGAGCAAACATCACTTGATCACTGAAACAACATAGTAATCCAAAATCTTGGTCAAAGAGGCAGACAGAGGCAGAAAACTGTTCCTACACAGAAAACATATTCAGAATAACAATGCTTTATAATGACTAGTAAGAATGACGTGTATTTTGATGACCATATTTCATGAAGAAGCATAGCAAAGAAAGGTCCTTCGATATATAGGCTGAGTAATCAGGTGTATGGGGAATATGTGAACCAGTCTTGTAATTGGGAACGAAAAGCAGCTGCGAGGTGTAATAAGAATCTGGATGCAGCTAAAATGGGATCAGGATGGTGCAATTGTAAGTATTACTGTACAGTACTCACAGTATTATAATATGAATATAGGTGTTCATAAATTCTAGTTTCTAAGTCCAGCTGACTGAAAGTCTTAATAATGTTTTCTATATTCATTAAACAAGCCAACAAAGCTTCGACATCTGAGTATTCAAGGGAACAAAAATGAAGATAATTGTGACAGAACAGAATTAAAACTATGTAATATAAATATAACACCCACCCACTGATATATACAGTGGTACCTCCCCTTATGATAGTCCCAGCAAACGAAAAATACAGGTTACAAAAAACATTTTCCAAAATTTTTTGTCTGTATACGAAACAAGTTCTCCTAACGAAACACGCCAAATGCACCATTCATACATTCAAATGCGCCATTCAAACATTAAAACAATGCACGAGCTGCTCTCCCATTGACCATCTTCCAACATTCTTCTCCGCTGGCCTCCCATTGGCTAGGAGGGATGACGCAGCTCGCTCCCATTGGCTATTATGGAGCATAAATAATGCTGTCGTGTAAAGGACAGAGTTACTGTTGTTTCATGAGTTTTTCGAGTGTGCTCATTGCAACATTATCTTTTGGCTCAGGCTTTTAACCTTGCGAGTGAAAAGAAGCAGAAGAAGAAGAAAAACAGTTCTGGGATCAATTCCTGTCTGACAAAGGACAAAAATGCTTTGGTAATTAATTTTTTGTTATTGTTGTTGTTGTTTATTTTGGTAAAATGCAATAAAATTTATATAAATGATTAATCTTGGGTGATATATTCGCAAGAGCAACCAGGACACATAGTCGTTCACAAATGCAGGCAGACAGCAGATATAACTGCAGCAGGAAGTTCATTTAACTCACATACAGACGAATCAAAAATGTGAGGCAAACGGCAGAGACAAAAGCAAGCAAGGGGCCGTCAAAGCCAATGAGATATTACAGGCAAGGAGAAATAAACAATGGTCCAAGTATTTAAAAAAAGATAAATTACTTAATCGGGCAATAATTACAGTGAGTGTTTACTTGTAAAAAGAGTTTATGTTTGGAGTTTGTAATTATGTGTATACAATAGGCCCCCGTTTTTCGTGATGGTTCATGAAAATCCGCGAGTTATTGATGTGGTTTTAAAACCCTATGTATGATATTACATGCACTACAATATGCTTGTTAAACACATTCTATAGACAGTCTTACTCATTAATACAGTAATAATGCAGTAACGTAGAAATGATTCAGTAAAAACTTTTTAATTTTGTACTGTGATAATATTTATTAATGAATAAAGCGCTTAGGCTCCTTACCAGAAGCTAGAAAAAAATGCAGGGCGTTTGAGTGACACCATAGCGCTTAAATAATCATTAAAAACACACTAAAAAGTTAATTCACAATTCAAGCAATCACGTTGATGACATCTGCGTGAAGGAGAAAAAAGAGGTGTATACATCATCTGCAACCAATCAGCACGAGGGAGAAACAAAAGTTCTCAGCCATTGGCTAAATTTGAATCACGTGCCAGTGATTTCTGTGTTTGCTGCTCATCCATGAGTATAATAATAACGAAATAAAATGTAGTAATGATTAAGTAAAAACTTTTTAATTTTGGACCGTGATAATATTTATGAATAAATTAAACACTTAGACTCCTTACCGGAAGCTACAGAAGATGCAGGGCGTTTGAGTGACATCATAGGGTTTAAATGATAATTATAAACACACTAACAAAAATTAGTTCGCAATTTAAGCAATCGCATTGATGACGTGTGTGAAGGAGACAAAAAGAGGTGTACACATCATATGCAACCAATTAGCAGCAGGGAGAAACAAAAGTTCTCAAACACTGGTTAAATCTGAATCATGTACCAGTAACGTCCGGGTTTGTTGCCAATCTGCGAGTCTGCGAGGTCGCAAGCGCTGAACCGCGAATGGTCAATTGCCTACTGTATTTGTTACTGGTGTTTATAACTCTGGCGAGTATAAAGTGTTATGTTGAAAGGTGGCCCGGTTTGTAGACCGCAGCCAGTTCTGGAAAACTGATTGTCATGACAGCCACACCACATACTCAACATGTTTATGAACTACTTGTGATCTCATTTCCTCACTTTAATTATAGATCTATCAATTGATCTGTTAAAGCCAACCCAACATCTCGCAACAAAATCTTGAAACTTCTATTAAGAAAACAAAAAGGTATCTTGTTACAAAGCTAAAAGAAAAAAAATGTTTTCTACAAAGATGTAATGTTCATATATTTATATTTACTTGATACAAACGTTTCTCACTTTAATCATTTGGTTCGTCTAGCTCAAGGGTCGGGAACCTCTGGCTCACGAGCCAGATGTGGCTCTTTTGATGACTGCATCTGGCTCTCAGATAAATCAGTTGGGCTTTCTTAACACAATAATGAATACATAATTTCACTGTCATTTAAATAAAAATACAAAAAAGCCATAAAATAAAACATAAAAAGATGAATAAATCTTGAGCATTTAAATATATACATCTATTTTCAATGCCACATGTCACTGTGGCGCGCAGCAGAGCAAATACTTTCTATATGCCAGTATGCGGGTGTTTCCAATACATTGAAACTGTAATTTTATTGGATTATAACAACAGCCTGCGCTACTTGTTTGTAAGTAAAGCGGTAAAATCCCTCATGTTTGATCAGCTCATTTGCAAGAAGCCAAGCAGAGCTGGCAAGCAAACACAAATGGACAGACATGGAAAAACTTCAACCCGCAGACCAGCTGATTGACAAAAGCTGGAATGCGCTTCTTGTCACAAAAACACTGCAGCGTGTAAGTCTTGCCATATTGACCATGTTTGGCTCCACATGCACACACGAGCAGTCTTTCTCACCTGAAAAACATCAAGACCAACTTGCGGTCATGTTTAACAGATGGAAGCCTAAACGCCTGCATGAAGCTAAACCTCACCACATATCAACCAGACTACAAAGCCATCAGCAAAACCATGCAGCATCAGAAGTGGCATTAATAGTAAGAAGTACTTTTCTTATTAATAAATAACTTCGTTATGACAATGTCGTTTAAAATAAATTCAGTCTTATTATACTCTCAGATTGTTGGTCTTCCTTTTCAATTTAGTTATAGTCAGTATGAATGAATGAATGAATACACACACACACATATATATATATATATATATATATATATATATATATATATATATATATATATATATATATATATATATATATATAATATGGCTCTTAGATGATTAGATTTTAAAATATGTCTTATTTTTTTGGCTTTCTTTGTCAAAAAGGTTCCCGACCCCAGGTCTAGCTGGTAACACACCCGCTGTACAAGGCAAACTGTGCTACTTCTTGTGCAGATTTTTAATAGCTAATCATGCACTTTTAATAACAATAAAAATTATTTAAAGTGAGCAAACTAAAATCTGAAGTAACTTGTGACTTGCTGGCACTAATTGAGTGTCTGTGCAGTGGGAGCATGGGCGTTAATTCTTATGAACTATTAATTATTAAGATAATTACTCCCTCAACAACATAGCTCTAATGAACCAGATCAATCTTCACAAAGTTAGAAACTCTGACAGTATTAATATTCTATTTTATATTTTCTATGAATTGTATATATAGACTGAATTCAAGCTAAAAAGAAACAGATTCAAATATATTGATGCCATTTAAAAACGTATTAACATGCTTTCTGACCATTAGGTGTTTTTGATGGGTTTTAATAAAGCAATTCCCTCCAAGCTGCCACTAATAGTGCCGTACTCAAACACAAAATAAGCTGTAACTTTTAACACTAAATCTGACCTGAAGGAAACCAATTATAAAAAAAGGTATTATAAAACCTATTAATTAGTAATAACATATCATATGCATTAATGAAGCAGTATGCGATCACACCGGTGGTGGTGGCGTAGTGGTTAGGGTACGGCGCTCATAATCGGGAGGTTGTGTGTTCAAATCCCAGTTAGACCCCCACTGTGCTAAGACCCCTGGGCAAGGTCTCAACCATAAGTGTGCCTCTGTTCACCCAGCAGTATAAATGTTCAGTTCATTTTCTGTACCCGCTTAATCCTAATTTGGGTCACGGGGAGGCTGGTGCCCATCCCAGTCAACTTCGGGCGAGGGCAGGGTACACCCTGGACAGCTCGCCAGGCCATCGCAGGGCGGAAACACGCTGATGGCTTTGCAGCTACTCTTTACGAAAGTCAGCAATGGTTCTTTTACATGCCTCACACCATAAACAGTGAGAGACATGGCCGGCCTTTGATAACCCAGTTAGCTCCACTGTGGGGGACAGTGACAACCTTGTGGAGAGTGGGACTTGAACCCCCAACCCTAGGATCAGTGATCTAGCGCCTTTTACCACCAGCCCACTGCTGCCACTGGTTTATTTGTATTGTTAATATTCTAATCAAGGTGGATACAGGCAAGCTCACAGAATAGGTGCAGAGCCTAAGAGCTGCCCATCATAACCTCAGCGTTTAGTACTTTGGGGAATAGAAAGCAAACTAAAGGAGATTTTTATAATTTATATTTACATAGCCGACTGCAACCATGACAGAACCTGGGCAGGTCAGATGAGGTGATTATCGCTATGGAGTGTCTTAGAAGAGTAAAAGCTTGGTGGGCTACACACACACACACACACACACACACACACACACACACACACAGAGAGAGAGAGAGAGAGAGAGAGAGAGAGAGAGAGAGAGAGAGAGAGAGAGAGAGAGAGAGAGAGAGAGAGAGAGAGAGAGAGAGAGAGAGAGAGAGAGAGAGAGAGAGAGAGAGAGAGAGAGAGAGAGAGAGAGAGAGAGAGTGAGTTGGGTCCATAAAGCTGTTTTCACACAATAATTCAAAATATTACTATGAACAACAAGAAAAGCAGAGGAAAATGAGATGTTTATATTTACATAATTTAACTGAGGCAGAGGCTGTTCAAGTCAGCTCTGTGCTTCAAGTTGAGCCAATGGAGCTGAGCTCCTTATGTGTTGGGGTTAGCCTACATGTCACACTGATATAGAAGAAAAGGTAAAGGTGTGTTTGCAGACTACTTTTCGTGGTTAATGGGGTCTGAAACCCCCCTGTGACCACCAAATTCCGCGAAATAGGATCGACCCCCCCCCCCCCCCGACTGACGTATACGTACATGCATCTGTGTATATATCAATAAATACATACTGAATGCTGTAAATGCTTATAATAACAATTAAACATTCAAAAATAATGCATGGGATGTAAATTAAATATAAATACACACACATACAGATGTGTGTGCGCGCACACAGATGCGGACTTCATATAAAATTATAAATAGTTTTGTTGGGGGGTTTTGGGTTGTTGTTTTTTTTTTTGTTTGGGTTTTTATTTGCATAATTGACCTTGTTTTGCAACATTTTCCTTAACTTTCCCCTTTTTTTCCTTCATTTCCTTATTTTTAATTTTTTTTTCGATGAATACTTTTGAAAAAACCAGCGATGCACTTAAGCCGCAGAAACTGAAGCAGGAAGTAGTGAGGGATCACTGTACTTAAAAGTTTTATATTGTGCTACAAGGAAATACAAGAAAAATGTGCTCATGACGAACTATGAATGTCTACTCAGAATAATGATTTTCTTTTTCCAAAGGATCGATTCGATTGCACCATTCTTCTGTAGCATATACTTTACAGTGCGTGTAGAAAATGATTGTCAAAATGTTAAAGGTATCTTTCAGATACACACATAGTGTTCGCGTCTGTGTGATAGCGTAAGAGGTAAAGTCCGTTGGGCTTTTCACACCCGAGCATAGTGGCTCATCAGGCCGGTGCTTACCCCCGGTTTCTGTAGCGTGAAGTGACCAGGAGTTCAACTTCTCCTAGATGGGACGCTAGTCCATCACAAGTTACCTTCCCAGTATATTTTTACTGGTAACCATTTATACTGGGGGCAGTGGTGGTCTAGTGGTATAGGGCGCTGGATCGCTGATCCAAAGGTTGGGGGTTCGTGTCCCACTCTCCACAAGGTTGTCACTGCCCCCCCCCCAGTGCAGCTAATTGGGTTAACAAAGGCCGGCCATGTCTCTCACTGTCAATGGTGAGAGGTTCATGTAAAAGAACCATTGCTGACTTTCGTAAAGAGTAGCTGCAAAGCGGTCGGCGTGTTTCTGTCCCTTGATAAAGGGTTGTGTCAGGAAGGGCACCCGACGTAAAAATCTATGCCAAATCAAATCTATGAAAGATGGAGGCAGATGATTCGCTGTGGCAATCCCTGAAAGGGAACAGCCGGAAGGGAAAGAAGACAAATAAACCATACAAGCTTATTTTAGTTTACTTTTTCACTTAGGTGAACATGCAGTAATGCTTTGTGGTTGTAAATGAATATTCAATGACATGAATTTTGCATCTGGTGCATAATTGTTAAGTATAATGAGTAATTTAAACCCATTAGTGCATATGCTTTGTGATCTGCACATTATTCATCACAAGCACTAATCTTATACCGGTTCTCACAACTGTCACGTTCACTTTTTAGAGAAAGCTGGTGCTGTCTTGACTAAGTGAGCAGAGAGAGAGAGAGAGAGAGAGAGAGAGAGAGAGAGAGAGAGAGAGAGAGAGAGAGAGAGAGAGAGAGGAAACAAACAAACACAGATACAAATATTACATTTTTTTTTTTTTAATGAGATAATCCATATGGAATCTCAGGCGCTTTTGAAATGTAATCTTTTACCTTCTGCCATTTATACCACAGCAGGCCAATTGTCCATGTCAGGTACACTGTAATGTCTCCCTGAAAATATACCCAATTTTAATTTATCATTCATTTCCTGTAACCGCTTCATCCTAATTAGGGTCACGGGGAGGCTTGCCGACTCTGGGCGAGGGCAGAATACACCCTGGACGGCTCGCCAGGCCATCACAGAGCAGAAACACGCTGATGGCTTTCAAGCTCCTCTTGTCAAAAGTCAGCAATGGTTGGTTCTTTTACATGAACCTCACACCATAGACCAGGGGTCACCAACATGGTGCCCGTGGGCACCAGGTTGCCCACAAGGACAACATGAGTTGCCCGCGAGCCTATTCAGGGATCAGGAACCTACCTATAGCTCGCAAGCCAGACATGGCTCTTTTGATGACTGCATCTGGCTCTCAGATAAATCAGGTGGCCTTTATTCACAGAATAACTAATACAGTACATAATTTCACTGACCTTTAAATAAAAATACAGAAAAAAAGCCAACAAATAAAACAAAAATATAAATAAATCTCACGCATTTCAATCTATACATCTATTTTCAATGCCACTTGTCGCTGTGGAAAGCAGTGGAGAGCCAATCCTTTCTGTATGCCAGTGTGGGGGCGGGGCCGATACCTTGAAATTCTAATTTTATTGGATTATATGCAACAGCCTGCATGAGTTGTTTTTGTGTAAAGAGGTAAATTTCCCTCGTTTTGATCAGCTCATGTTCAAGAAGCCCAGCAGAGCTGGCAAGCAAAACACAGCTGATTGCCTTGGGACGCACTTCCTGTCACATAAACACTGCAGCGTGTGAGTATAGTATAGTATAGTGAATATATTTGACAATGCTGTTTAAAATAAATTCAGATTATTATACTCTAAAATTGTTAGTTTCAGTATTTAAAAAAATATATTTGTCTCTCAGAGGATTAAATTTTAATTCATTATGATTATTATTATTTTTTTTTTTTGGCTCTCTTACTCAAAAACGTTCCAAACCCCTGAGATAGATGAATATTATTAATTATTAATAACAACATATAATTAAAGGTAAATTGAGCGGATTTGTTATATCACAAGTGTGTATCGATCTGGTAGCCCTTCGCATTAATTGGTACCCAAGATGTAGCGCTCAGTTTCAAAAAGGTTGGTGACCCCTGCCATAGACAGTGGGAGACATGACCGGCCTTTGATAACCCAGTTCGCTGCACACTGGGGGCAGTAACAACCTTGTGGAGAGTGGGGCTTTAACCCTCAACCTTAGGATCAGTGATCCAGCACCTTTACCACCAGGCCACCACTGCCCCACTTTCTTAATGAATCCCAA
>CM045748.1:24360359-24390359 GCA_024760905.1 Plotosus lineatus | reverse complement strand
GCGGTTAATGGGGACCGAGGACCGAGGACCACCCCCCCCCGCGCACCCGCCCCAGTAACCGTGGTTTTCCTCGAAGTAGGATCGACCCCTCCTGACTTACGTATACATACATGCATATGTGTATATAATATCAATAAATACAAATTCAATGCTATAAATGCTTACAATAACAATTAAACAATCAAAAATAATGCATACGATGTAAATAAAATAGAAATATACACACATACAGACGCGCAGGCATGCACACACACACACACACACACACACACACACACACACACACACACACACACACAGATGTGCACCTCACATAAACATGCAAGTAGTCTTGTTGGGGGGTTTTGGGTTGTTTTTTGTTTTTGTTTGTGTGGAGGTTTTTTTTTTTTTTTTGCTGATTGGCCTTGTTTTGTGGCATTTTCCTTAACTTTCCCCCTATTTTTCCTTTTTTTTTTTTCTTTTACTTTTCAACGAATATTTTTGAAAAACCTGTGATGCACTGAAGCCGCAGAAAGTGAAGCATGAGGAGGTGAGGGCTCACTGTATCTGTACTTGTGTGTGTGTGTGTGTGTGTGTGTGTGTGTGAGGGGGGCAGGAGTACACCCTGTGGCTTTATTAATAACAGTACTCGGGCACTTGAGTAAATGATGAGTTGTCATTTTTGTTACGCTTCATTGCACATGTCAAGGTCACTTCAAAAGTGGACTAAATGCAGTTTAAGGAAAACACAATGTGCATCTGCACGATTTGAGGAGAAGTTTGAAAGCCTCAAAAATGTCCACTATTGTTAGCCTAGTGCACATCATAATGGCACGTCTAATACATCCATGAACAGTGTCGCTGGGCTTTGGTTATGGTGGAGGTCGGGTTGAGCTACCGTGAGGTAGTGAGGCGTATGGGCTGTACTCACCCCACTAACAGAAACCTGATTGACTGCCACAACATGACAGGGTCAGTTGACAACAGGTCACGTCCAGGGAGAGAGAGTGTGACGACTCCCAAGCAGGACTGTTACATCCGGTTGCAGCACTTGCGGGAACAGTTTCACCGTTCTGTATCACCGCACATTACCACCTGTATAAATGCAAACAGAGCCTATACCCGGTATTGACTGTTGTGACTTATTTTGTTGTATTTTACACAGCTGCTTGCTGCGCAGGACAATCTGAATATATTAGCAGGGTAGACACAGGTGAGGGTCCTCGTGTTTAACATGCCAGTTTTATCTGACTCCTCTTCACTATCAGCCAATGCTTGATCATGTCTCCAGTGCATTCACAAATAATTAAAATAATATCCCCTCCCCCTTTCTAATGATTAATGTGAAGACTAATTGAAACTCTTGACCTGCACCTGTATTATTTTATGCCTTGTATTGGTGTCACATGATATGCTGATTGGACGGCTGCATAAGTGAGCAGATGAACAGCTGATTGTAATAAAGTGTAAGTGTGAGTGAATAATCCCAGTTAAAGTATAATCGCACCATAAAAATCAGAAATCCCTGTACAGTCCAAAAGACATGCGGTTCGGGTCAACTGGCTCCTCTAAGCTACCCATCAGTGTGAATGGGAAGAATTTTTCTCTCTGTATTAACCCTGCAATAGACTGACAGCTTGTCCAGTGAGTAAACTTTCTCTCCCCCCCAATGTAATCTGTGATTGACTGGACGTTTTACACTTGAGCTTAGTGGCTCATCACACCAGTGCTTTTCCCCGGTTTCTGTACTGTGAAGCTACCTGGAGTTCATCTCCTCCTGGACGGGACACTAGTCCATTGCAGGTTACCTTCCCAGTATATTTTTACTGCTGGGTGAACAGAGGCACACTTGTGGTTAAGACCTTGCCCTGGGGTCTTAGCACAGTCAAGGTCTAAATGGGATTTGAACACACAACCTCCTGATCATGAGCACAGTCACCCCGACCACTACGCCACCGCCACCGGTGTGATAGCGTACTGCTTTATATATATATATATATATATATATATATAGATGGGTATGAGTAAAAATATACTAGGAAGGTAACCTGCGATGGACTAGCGTCATCTGCTGGGCCCCGGGCAGCACAGAGCGGGACGGAAAGAGACTGAACAAGCTGGTCAGGAGGGCCAGCTCTGTCCTAGGCTGCCCACTGGACTCTGTGGAGGAGGTGAGTGAGAGGAGGATGGTAGCAAAGCTCACATCCATCTTGGTCAACAGCTCTCACCCACTGCACCCGACTGTAGAGAAGCTGAGTAGCTCCTTCAGTGGACGACTGAGACATCCTCAGTGCAGGAAGGAGCGCTACCGCAGGACGTTCATTCCCACCGCTATCAGACTGTACAACGCCACTTTGTAACTGTCTGTGAAAATACCGGTTATGTGCAATAAAAACCCCGCGCACTTTAATCAACCACATCTACCCCACTGACTGTGAACCATATCAACCCATCTACTCTGCACTCAGATACATTACACTTGAATATAGGCCAGTCTATAAAGTTGCTCCATTCTTTTCTTTTATTGTTTATTAATTTATACTATTTATGTATCTATTTATTTATTTACTTATATAATATATATGTATGTGTGTATGTTTGTATTTGTATCTATTTTTGCACCCCCTACTGATGGTACCTCAAGAGCCTGTAACAGTGAATTTCTCCATTGTGAGATTAATAAAGCTGTATCTTATCTCTTATCTTATCTTATCTTATCCAGGAGCACTTGAACTCCTGATTGCTTCATGCTACGGAAACCGGGAATAAGCACCGGCCTGATGAGCCACGAGGCTCGAGTGTAAAAAGCCCAGTTTATGAGCCACTAAAGCCAAAAGGACTTTACCCTACTCATTTATACTGCAGGGTGAAAAGAGGCACACTTGTGATTAAGACCTTGCCCATTGGTCTTCACACAGTGGGGGTTTAACTGGGATTTGAACACACAACCTCCTGATCATAAACGCAGCACCCAAACCACTATGGCACCGGCCCCACTGTTTATTTTAAATATATTGAACCTATAGTAATAAGCGCCTGTTCGTAGATTTTTTTGTTATTGACTTCGGTTTATACAGAAGAAAAATACATAGTGTTTTGCAAGTGTTTAGAATTAAAAATGTAGTTTTCATCACAGAGTGATCCAAATTTTGTTTAAAATATCCCCAGAATCAAATAAATCATTAAGTCAGTATTGGAAACCAAACTGAATCGTGACCAAGGCAAAACCATTACACCCTGAGTGGAAGCCCCTTACTTCTGAGGAGATGCACGCTGGTTAAAGATTGCACTTGAAACTGGTGCACTTTTCACCTTCACTGTCCATGGTCTATCTTTCAAGAACACAATACCTCTGCGTCATCTTCCTTGGGAGAATGAAACTATGTAATAGACACATAATTGTATTTGAGAAAATTGGTTTGAATTGACTCGGGTGGACTGGCACGCCTCAGAAAAATGACCGCTGATTTGATTTTGATGCCTGGAATCCCTTTACTTTTATAGGATTGCTGAAAAGTGAAAGTACAAATCAAATCCATTTTCAAAGTTATCTTTCCCAATCAATATAACCAAAGCAATTCCCTTTGTAAACAATAGACACTAAAGTAATAAGAACAGAATGCTTGACTGGGGAATAAAATTAGCTTTACCCAATTTTCCTATGCCTCTCAGCTCTCACACATTCATACAAAATGCATTTCCCAAATAGCTCTTTAAGTAATAGAATTTAACGATCAGAGCTCAAGGCTTAAATCGTAATGGATAACGTAAGAACGACTATGGAAAAAACTTAATAATTGCATATTGAATTTAACAGAATTTGAAAAGGCTGGTAGAAAAGACTAACATGGTGTAGTTCTAATTAGTCTGTGTGAAATTGCTTCATTGAAAAGAAATGACAAGATTATGGTTTACAGTTATATAAACTGTAAATGAAGTTAGAAGGTATGTTGTCCTTAAGAAATAATCTTGCAATCTAGGCCCCTGAACTGTTGAGACTGCCTACAGTCAGGCTCTTTCTTATTATCTGTATTAATGTGTGTTGGAAGTGCCGTAAATCTTGAACCAACATTTAATTACCGTATTCGACATAATAAGCGTCCTGCTCCAATAAGTGCCCCTACCATGTTTTTGATCTTACATCTAATAACTGCCCATGTGCACTGGTCACTAAATCATAGATCAAATGTACCAATTTTATTCGATCAGTCTCTGTAATTGTAAAATGAGGCGTTCACTGCCTGTAAAACTGAGTTTACATGGTAATTCAAGACCCCCTGCCACTGGGGAATGTCTATAATGTTCATCAGTAATAACACATTTGTGGTGCTTTAAAAAACAGGATTTTTTTTTTTTTTTCTGTGTTCTCTTGGTAAATGTCCAAAAACCAATGAACCATTAGAAACTGCTACAGCAAAACTATGGGATGCTCTGAATGAATGGAGCGATTAGCCAGATATGGACCTATCAGAAAGTGATGACGAATATTTTTCACCCGATTCTCCTGCTCACTAACTTCTTAAATTTAAAGTCGTTCCTGGACATATGCTTTTGTTTATGTTCGTGTTGATTGGTTCAACATGGCATGTGCTAAAGTTGACATTCATGTTGATTGGCTCAATTTAAATTTCAGTAAAATACTTCAGGGAACAGCCGAAAGGAAAAGAAGAAGACTGGGAGGGAAAACAAATGGGGTCTTTTCACAAAAAAAAAAAAAAAAAAAAAAAAAAAAATATATATATATATATATATATATATATATATATATATATATATATATATGCTGCTTTCTGTTTATTTTCAGCTTTCATGTAAGTAATTTGGTTGATACCACAAAATGAACAACAAAAATACCAGTAAAACTCTTTTATTGTTCTGCTATTATTCATGTTTTCCACCTCGAGGGTAATAAGCACTTACAGTTCCACTCCGCTTGTAATATTTTAATAAGGGCCCACCCACTCCAATTTTTAAAGCACCCTGGGTGCTTTTCATGTCGAATACGGTAATTGATCACCATAAATGGAACTTTTATTTACAATTAAAATTACAAATATGTATCATTTTTTTAATTAAAGCTTAACTTGTAAATTATTATTAGTAGCTCAAATCCCAAAGGATCTTCTTCTCCTTTTGGCTTTTCTCTTCAGGGGTCGCCACAGCAAGTCATGTGCTTCCATCTCACCCTATCCTTTGCATCTTCTTCTCTTACACCAGCTACCTTCATGTTCTCCTTCACCACATCCAAATCTCAAAGGATGGAGCTGTAAAATAGTTTATTTGCCTTCAGGCTATCACAAGGTTAAAAAAAATAAATAAATAAATACAGAATAAAAAGACGCAGTCACATAAGTAGCATGGGTTAGTATATAGATTGGCACCTCTGCTTAAGATGTGTACTTTAACTTCAAATAACGTTATCGTTTATTTTGTTTTTTTCTGAATAATATTTCACCACAATGAAAAAAAGAGGAAAATCCAACCTTTAATTCAATTACATTTATTCAGCAGGGAAAAATCCCACTTTAAGAAATAATTCTTTCACATCAAAAGCATGTTTACTGTACCACAATTATGAGCACCTTGTTTGTAATACTTTGTACAAGCGCCTTTTACCAACAAAACAACATCTCACCATCTCCTATAAATGTTCAACAAAGCAGGAAAATACAGAAAATGGGTATTCAAACATTTCTCTTTGTACAATCTCTCTAAATCATCCAGGGTACAGGGTCCTCTCCTCTGCACTCTACTTTTCAGCTCACTCCAAAGGGTTTCAATGGGGTTGAGGTCTGGGGCTGAGATGACCTCCAGATGGGAGGAGATTGATTCCGTGTCTGGCGAACCATTTCTGTGTAGATTTGGCAGATGTTTAGGGTCATTATTTTGCTGAAAGACCCCGTGACGACCCATCTTCAGATTTTAGGCAGGCGCCACCAGATTTTGATTTAAGATGTCCTGGTATTTCAAAGCGTTCATGATGCCATGCATCCTAACAAGATTCCCAGGGCCTCTGAAGGAGAAACAAGCCCACAGCATGACTGATCCTCCACCATACTTCACAGTGGGCATGAGGCGCTTTTCTGCATCTTCATCTTTTGTGGTCTGCCAGACCCACTTGAATTGTGTTTGTTGCAAAGCACATGGTCCCAGTTAAAGTCCCAGTACCTCTTAGCGAACTCCATGAACTCTAGGCGTTCACGTTTATGATTGTAATTTTTTTTCTTTTTTTCTGTGCATGCCTCCCAAATAGCTTGTTGATGTGTAAATGGGGCCTGATGGTTGTTTTGGAGACTTTGCTACCCAAGATGCTCCCATGCAGGAAGAGGGGTAATGGTGGCCCGGTGGTAAGGTGCTGGATTACAAATTCCAAGGGTGGCGGCTCAAGCTCCACTGTCAATGACTGTCACTGCTGTCCCCCCAGTGCAGATAACTGGGCTATCAAAGGACGGCCATGTCTCTCACTGTCTGTAGTAAGAGGTTCATGTAAAAGAACCATTACTGTCTTTCGTCAAGTAGTTGAATAGCTTTTCAGCATATTTCTGACCTGCAATGGCCTGGCGAGCTGCCCAGGGTGTACTCTACCCTTGCCCAGAAACAGCTGAAATGGGCGCCTGCCTCCCCGCGACGCTAATTAGGGTTAAGCGGTTCAGAAAATGAATGAATTTTGTATCAAATGTTTACAGATAGTTTTACTTTTAATAAATTTAACTTTTATTAAATACAGAACAGTCATGAAAAGATGATAAGCAGAGGTACTTTCTAAATTCTTTATTTTGCAACCCATTTATTTATTTCAAATCACAATAATTGATGCTACTCCCCATATACCAATAATTATTTCTCGACAACAGCGTGAAGTATATTATTTTACTTGCGCCTCAGCGATTTACCAAAGATTACAATGTTTCATTTATTAACATATGAAATGTTACATTTTAATGGTTTACTGTTTGATTTATTGTTGCGGAAGTTCCAAGAAACAGATTACTTCCTTTTCTCACTTATTATTAGTTGGAGCTGTGAATCTCTCTCTCTCTCTCTCTCTCTCTCTCTCTCTCGCTCTCACATACACACACACACACACACACACACACACACACACACACACACACACACACCTCAGTTTGTTATTTTACCGAGAAACTAAGAAAGCAGGGGCTGGATGGAGTTGGGGAATGGTGGTGTAATATTTCACAGTTTTGCCCTACAGCAAAAAAGTCTGGGTTTTGAGCACTGTACATAACAATGGCTCTTGTGTGTGTGTGTGTGTGTGTGTGGAGTTTGCATGCTATACTCTCCATGTGCTCTCATGGGTTTCCCCTGGGTGCTCTGGCTTCTTCCCACAGTTTGAAGACGTGCACAATAGGATAAGTGGATCTTCCATGTTGCCCATAGTCAAGACTGGGTGTGAATAGTGTGTGTTGACCATGTGATGAACTGAAGAGTTGGACAGGGTGTACACCACCTTATACTCAGAGTCTGCTGGGACTGGAGTGTGCTTACCCCACTACTGTAAACGGGATAAGCAGTACACGAATAAATCAGAAGATAGGATCAAGAATGAGTACATCAGAGGAACAGCACATGTAAGATGTTTTGGAGACAACGTCAGAGAGGCTAGATTGAGATGGTTTGGACATGTACAGAGGAGGGATTGTGAGTATATTGGTAGTAGGATGCTGAGGTTGGGACTACAAGGGAGAAGGCCTAGAGGAAGCCAAAGAGGAGATTTATGGATGTGGTGAAGGAGGACATGAAGGTAGTTTGTGTACGAGAAGAAGATGCAGAGGATAGAGTGAGATGGAGGCAGATGATTCGCTGTGGCGACCCCTGAAGGGAACAGCTGAAAGGAAAAGAAGATACTGAATAAATTAGAAGGTCTAAACTGCAACAGGTGTGCTACTAATGTCTGAGCTGAGCTTTACAATTTATGATTGTTACAAAATGATTAACAACAGAGTCATCACCATTATCATTCTGTTCATCTTCCTCTGCTTAATCCAATGGCCTTCCAGCCGCAGCTATGAGCTGCCGCCTCAACAATGGATGTACAAAACATGGCCCATTCAGATTCCTTGTCTCAGCCTCCTTCGGAATGTGGTTGTAGCTCTGCAATGAGGTGGGAGTTAAAGGCCCCTCTGACAGGAAACTCCACCAGACGTTCCCAGGAGACCCTAACTACGTGCTTGGGCCAGCCAGGTCTCAGCTCAGGGCTACAGGCCTAGCTACATTTGGGGCCCCAGTGACCTGCATCCGGGCAAGAGAAACTGTGACCTTATATGTTTGTATATATACAAGTCTTTTGAACCATGTTTCATCAATGATAAGGTGGATATAGTTGGGTATTGAGAATGTATACAACCCACAAAATGTGCAATAAGACGATCCACTGAGTTGCTTGACCTTGACTGAGTTGCTTGACCTTGACTGAGTTGCGACCTTGGATAAAAATAATCTGACTCCACATACCTTCAAATATGACCCCTCTCACATATACGGGGTGTGTGTGTGTGTGTGTGTGTGTGTGTGTGTGTGTGTGTGTGTGTGTGTGTGTGTGTGTGTGTGTGTTTGAACTGAGTTCACATTTTATGGCAACATTACAGCTATCGTCCCCAACCCTTGTTAGGGTGTACCAACTACTTTGCATCTGATTGTTTTCCCAATGTGAATCAGTATGACAGATCGACAGTTAAACTTTAACAAAAAAAAAAAAAAAAAAAGAAGGATCGATACCAATAGTTTGTGGCAAAATTGGATATTTGGAAAATGTAAGCATTTTAAAAATAATAATGTTGGGTGTTTAACAGTTGAGGTAATGGATATATGCTAATTTCCTAGAAAGATTTTAATGTTATTTTCTGGATCTTACAGGATGCACAATAATGCAAATTCTATTTAGTTTATCACTTGAATGTATGTACTGCAACCTAAAGATGAACATAATAAACATCAAAATAAGATAAAAGTAAAATGACACACAAGTGTGGAGGCTAACAAAGTTAGCATGTTCTTTTAGGGGGCAGTGTACATTGCATCCATCTGAAATTTGGTTAGCAAACACATTACTGCAAAAAAAAAAAAAAAAAATGGGCAAACACCTGACTTCTTGTTGCCAACAGGTTTAAAGTTGCCATGGTAGTGCGAACCTGTGTGCATGTCAGCACATCCCGGGGGAGGTGGTGGTGGTGGTGGTGGTTAATTATCATATAAAGAGGCAGGCGCTCATATTGAATACAGTTGTTCCAACAGAGTGAGAGAAGATACTGTGGTGCATTATCATTGTGGTATTTTAACATGTGCAAAGGGGATTACTTAACGAAATGTCGAACAAAAAAAGTCACCAGATCAATGTTTACGGGGTTTGTTTTCAAACTGCAAGATGATTTTTTTTTTTCCTAAAATTAATTTATTATTAATCATACTTTATATGGAGTGCTTTCTGTACAAGTCCCTGTGTGTGAGCTGTTACTATAGAAACCACTTACTGTACAACCCCCACCCCATGCTGATGGACACTGAGGAGTTGAACTAAATCGGAACAGCGGAGCCTCAAACAAACAATAAACACCCCAAATTGTGAGAAATGATGTACTATTGCTCTTTCTTACATATCCCTGTTGTCATAGCTTCACATTCTCCATGAGCGTATTTCTACTCCAAACAGGTCAACAACAACAAAAAGAATAAAAAGCTAAACAAATTGCATTCCCTTGGGATCTCAGTTCTTCCCAGTGCTGTACAGCCGTGCAACAACATTGCATATAAATACATTGTCATTTATACAACTGAGAATGTGAAATAAAAGGTTTCGAAAATTATTGGATCTATAAGCATGTACATGAAAGTGAGTGGCTGGAACTTTTCTCAGAGGCCAAGGAACCAAATGGTGTGACCTTCCTGGTTAGAGCGGACTCTAAGATCAGGTAGTAATGTTCTTTTAACATTTACTAAAATTATTCATTTCTCAGTCATGTTTAGTGAGTGCTTTACCCTTATCACAGCGGCTTGTGACAGTATTATATACATACATGCTGTACCACCGAATTATAGCTGCATATTATATATATATATATATATATATATATATATATATATATATATATATATATATATAAAATTATAAAATAATGCAGAAGATCTAAATAAAATATAAATACACACATAAGCAGATGCACAACTCACAAAAACGTGAGTGGCTTTGATGGGAGGTTGTGAGTTGTTTTTTGTTTGTTTGGGGTAATTTTTTTGCATAATTGGCCTTGTTTTTGCAGCATTTTCCTTCACTTTTTCCCTTATTCTTCCTTAATTTCCTTATTTTTTAATTCGAGGAATTAAAAAAAAAAAAAAAAAAAAAAAAAAAAAAACACGATGCATTGAAGCCACATGAATTGAAGCACGAAGTAGCGAGGGATCCCTGTGTATAGTCGGCCCTTTACTTACGAAATTAATCTGTTCCAAAGCCTTTTCGTAGCCTGGAGTTTTTGTAAGTAGAGGCGCATTTTACATGTAAAACGCGTGATTTGTTCCAAGGCTCCCAAGACTACCAGATAAACCCTTTAAAAACGATAAAAGTACACCAATTTAGTATGAAATATATGTTAAAAGTAAAAGAAAATGATTTATTAAACCATTTAAACAATGTACTAACATAATAAACCATTTTATTAACATATTTATTAATGAAACCATTATTAAACATTTTTTATTAATGCACATACACACACAACACTGTCTCTTCTCTCTCTGTCTCTCTCTCTCTCACACACACACACAGACACACACACACAAAACTCTCTCTGGTGTGTTTTGCCGAATACGGGCTCCGCCCACACCTAACGCGCAGCCGACGGAGCATTTGTATTTAAATGTTTAAATGGATGGGATGATGTATTTAAAGCAAAATTACAGTACCTGTTTGAAAGATCAGAGGTCCAGAGGTCTATTAACTTGCTTCCTTGCGAGATCAGAGGTCTTGTCCCACAGAGCACTTTGTTTACATGCCTCCTTCTGCTTCAATATCGTTCTGAAATAATCGCTTCCGTTGCTATATTTCTGCTTGTCTGTATTTTCCAGGTCCAGGATAACGAAATATAACGCTGAAATGATCAAACTAAAAAAAAAAAAAAAACCCTCACGAGCCAACATTCCGGTTCAACTCTCCTTCACGCGTGTGACAAACAGGAAGTATGGGTACAGAAAGTATGGATACAGTTCAGCTGTCTCCTCGCCAATGGGAGGCCAGTGGGGTGGGATGTTGGGAGACAGCCAATGAGAGAACAACTTGTGCATTGTTTGAATGGCGCATTTGGTGCTTTTTGTAAAAAGAGGTTGTTTTCGTAAAAAGAGGACGAAAATTTAGGAAAATGTTTTTCGTAACCTGGATTTTTTGTATTCAGAGGCTTTCGTAAGTAGAGGGCTGACGGTATATATATATATATATATATATATATATATATATATATATATATATATATGCAAAAAATCTTGTCAGTGCACACTTTTATTTTAAATTCTCATTTGGGGGAGAGGTGGGTTATATGGAGTGCCAGGGAGGGGTAATACCTCTGATGTGGAACATATCATATTCTTCAGAGTAGTTCCTCTGATGTGGTCACCACCTGATCCTTAGCTCTCACCAGTGGCTTCCAGTAGTTGTTTGTATACAACAGCAGCCACACCTTGGAAATGGCCTTGACTGGCAAGGAGAACCTGGTGGGCGTAGAAGTTGGGTCCATAATACCCCCATTTCACTAGACTATGGCATGCAAAGATCGTAGCGGAAATGCGCGGAATGCAGCCTACAGAAGAGCTTCGGCAATTGTACACAGAAAATGGGTGAACATCCTACAGAAAAGTGGAAATTCTTATACACTCAGAACGTTCACAGCATGTGCGGAACAGGTACGGCAGTACGCCAAAGTGACCCCAAGGAACACTCACATAATTTTTTTCTGTGAATGTGCGTTTGAACATGCTCAAAACACGGAAGATAGGGGAATAATTGTGGAACGTTTGCGGATGACAACATTTTTGCTTCCGTAAATCTGCCGTGCTCCAGTGAAATGGGAGTATAATCCACAGTGAATTATTTCTAGAATGAGCTCATTAGCCTTGTCAGTCAGTTTGTCCCGGAGAGGATAAATTCTGATTTTAAATCCACACCTCAGCCTGAGTAACTGTCCCCATGCATTCCAGAAAAGTTTTTGAACCAGAGGCAAGGAGAAGGACACTCCGATGTAACACCTATGACATGAGGACTTTGCTCTCACTGTCCCAGCTTCTGAGACTATGACAGATAATCCCTGGCTGTAAAGGGTAGTGCCAGTTCCATGCACAGTACATTTCACCAAAATAGCCCAATGCACAGGTTCAAAGGGCACATTGATGTCCACGATCACCTGTGATTTGAAATCTCTCAGTTCCTGTCACTTTGCCCATTATCTGTGGTCCCTTGCTACAGATCATGCCTGGGGTCACATTAACCTCCTTTTCCTGCAAGACCACCTTCAAGGAAAAATGGCTCAGAAGAAAGAACAAAGATGCTGTGACATCAAATCAGGACCAAACCTTTAAAGCCAGCCATTGCAAGAGAACCTGATTGACCCAAATCGACCTCATCTGCCACAAACGTGCCTGCAACTGATGTGGACCACCCCTTCCTAATCATCATTCATGAAGCCAAGCCATGAGATATGATTTCCATTCCTATTCCCATGAACTAACTTTCTAGTTTCTAGATTGTTCTCATAGCTAATTAATATTAACTTAATGTTCTTCATTTTGACATTTGTGTGTAAATAATACATTTAATTCAGATATACTGTAATGTTGTTGCACGGCTGGATAGTGTAGATCTGGGATGAACTGGGATGCCATGGGGATGGGACTGCTTAGCTTTTCATTCTTTCAATTGTTGACCTGTTTAGAGTAGAATAGAGATGCGAACTGGAGAGCTGCTCAAGGAGAATGTGAAGCTATGACCATGGGGAGCTGGAAAAAAGATCAATAGTAGATAATTTCTCTCAACTGCAGATGTTTGTTTGTTTGTTTGCAGCTTTAGTGATTTTATTTTAGTTCAACTCTTCAGTGAATCAAGTGAACTCTTTCAATAAATGATGAATTTATCGTCCCCAATAAATAGATGATATAGATAAATAAACAAATAGATAATTAATTTATAACAATTTAAGTGCTAAAAGTAATGAAAAACAAATAAATGAAACAAAAACAAATAAAAGTGTCGTTTACAGATACATTATCTAGATATCATGCATGAATAATCCGAACACATATTTCACATACAGTATAACCACAATGAGTAAATCAAAACAGATATACAGTGATCCCTCGCTACTTTAGGCCGCAAAGCCGTCAAGCGTGTTTCTGTCCCTTGTTAAAGGGTTGTGTCAGGAAGGGCATCCAACGTAAAAGCCTATGCCAAATCAAACGTGCGAATCATTCGCTCTGGCGACTCCTGACAAAGGGAAAAAGCTGAAAGGAAATCTCATCCGATAAATATATATACATATATATACATATAAGAATATTCTTCTATAATCACCTGAAGAGAGAGGATGGTTTCACCACCCCTCGAAACAGATCTGTAGTGATAAATGGAGTTTCAATAGAAAGTCTTTGTCCTGTCCTTTTATTTTTGTTATTTGCTCTACCAAAAAGTATTGAGCACTCTCCTACGGAAGGATCTACTCAGAAAATCCTCTATATGTATATATATATATATATATATATATATATATATATATATATATATGTATATATATATATATACACACACATATATATACAGGAATACCTCGGCTTAAGTCGTTTCGAGTTAAGTCATTCTCGATTATACATTGGTTTTCAAAAAAGTATAGAAAAATAAAAAATAAATAAAATAAAATTAAAGTTTAATAAATAAAGTTTAATAAAATAGATCTTATTTGTTATGGTCTGTGTTGGCTGGAGGCGTTAACTCTCTCTTCATTCATTGCAAGTGCTGGTGAGGGACGTGGCTGCTACCTGCAGGCGAGGTCCAGAGAGCGTGCCTGTTTCCATTCAGCAATCAGCAATCAGCGAGCTATAAATAGGAGTGGCGCACTTCCCTCTGACATCAGAAGATTGTCCTTCCAAGTGATTCCGTTTCCCTGCTATCTCTCTGACTCCTGGTATCCTGCTTCGTGCTCGACCAGTTTTCATCGATTAATTATTTCCAGTGATTTAGATTTTCCAAAGTGCAAAATAAAATCGTTGAATCTTCTGACATGATCTCCTGCATCTTTGGGTCTGACACACATGCTCCAGGCATTATTTACCATATTGAAAATTGCATTCATGAATAAAGTACAGAACTAGGAATGGTTATTTTCTGTTTAGTCTAGACAAGTAAATTTGGCGTAGCTTAGCCAAGGCTAGCATAGAGACAAGCTAAATCGATTTAAGTCATTTTTAGACTTAAGTTGTCTCTCCTGGAACCAATTAACGACGTTGGTGAGGTATATATGAAATATTTGTTATTTACATTTTTATTTATATATTTACATATTTTATTTATATTTATTTACATTTACATTATCTATGCATTAGTTTTGAATGTTTGTTATTATAAGCAGTTATAGAGTTGAATATGTATTTATTGATATTATATACACATATACATGTATGTATACGTCAGTAACGGGGGTCCATCCTACCTCGCAATTCATTTCTGGAGCTTCATATCAGGTGTCACAGGCTCAAGTGTGCTTCGTGTACTTGCCAAGAATAGAATCTCGGTCATTTAGGCCACAAATATATTTTTGTATATAAAACAAAAATACAAAATAAAAATTAAAAAATGCTTTTCAAAAAGAAAAAAAAAAGCCTCAAAGTCCACCTAAGCTGGCCTCCATTGCTCAAACATTCCAGGATGGTAGTCCATGGCTCAAAAATTATGTGGTTGAAAGGTCCGTGCACACAAGAATGACAGCAAAATGAATTTTATAAATATATATATATATATATATATATATATATATATATATATATATATATATATAATTAATTTTGCTGTCATTCTGGGCTTTAAGTATGAACAAAAACCAGAAGGGTAAGTGTCGGCTCCTCAACATGTTTTTTTCTTTCCTCGGGGGATCAAGCAAAAATGGCCATTTAACAAAAAAAAAAAAAAAAAAAAAAAAAGTGGAGGAATCCTTGGGCTGTGATGTAAAAACAATTTTAATCAGAATGAAACAGCAGGTTGATTGTTGATATTTTAAGTCTAATGAAAGACTTTGTTTTTTTTGAGAAGGTTTGGTGTGCAGTTCATATTCTGTGAAGGAAGAGAAACTGCTGCTTGCACAAATATTGATCTGGAGGGGGTTTCTATTTATAAAGATACGTTTTGTTTCAGATCAAGTTGGTTATTTTCTTAATGTGATTTAATTTACTGTATTTAATGTAGTAATATGGCTGAAATGTTTTAATAAGCATTTAAGTGAATCTATCATACCTTTGTGTACTGGAATGTAATTTTTTTGTTATGCATTATAAATAATGCAGAGCATCTTTGCTTTTGTTGCAATGAAGTAATTTAAAAAAAACAATTCTCTCTCTCTCTCTCTCTCTCTCTCTCTCACACACACACACACACACACACACACACACACACACATACACACACATACACACACACACACACACATACACACACACAGACAGACACACGGTTTTGCTTTTTGTTCATTTATTTCCCATACGCTCAGCTCAAAAAGACGGGGTGTTGGGGCATTGGTCTTTAATGCTCCAGTTTTGCGGATGGGTGATATCTGCTGAAACAATGCTTGCCTATTTTTTCCACTACAATGCCCACATCTGCTAGGCATCCAGCCCACTAAAACCCTTGATCATGCATATGGAGCCCTGACCCTAAAACATATACAAAGAAAGAAAAAAAAAGAAAAAAAAAAAAAAAGGATTGGGTTTATTCAACTTTGTCCTATTGGATATTTTTCTGATGAGAAAAGTCTTAACAGATATATGCAAAACTCAACACTTTCTCAGTAAGAGCAACTGAATGAGTGACTGGATTACTAATGTCAAGAAACAAAGCAGGAATAGGTTCTGAACAATTGCCTCTGACTTTCAAAAAGCTATTCTATGATGGCTGTGCACAAGTCAGCATAGCCAGGCTGCTCATTATAAAATGCAAGAAATTTTATTTAACAAACACAGCCGTGTAAAAGATAGTGATGGATCAGTGGTTGGGAAGCTGGGTTACTGATCTAAAGGTTGGTGGTTCAAGCCGCAGTACCACCAACCTGCCACTGGTGTGCCCTTGAGCAAGGTCTTTAACCCTCAATTGTATAAAGTTGATGAATGTTCAGATAAAAAAATAATAATAATAAACAATGGAAATTTGGATGCTCTAATATGCTTGCGTGGAGGAAGCCAGAACTGTCTTTCCGTCAAATATTGCTATTACCCTTTAGCAGAAATACTAAAACTTATTTTAAACTGTTTTGCATAATTGTCCACCAGTCTCTGATATCAGCTTGGTGAAATTTAACTATTATTTGGTGCAAAACTCCTTCACTGTTGACCTTTTTAAGTCCCCTACAAACTTTCAGTGTGGTTCAAATCTGGCTTTTGACTATGCCATAGCTTTGTGAATGTGCCCACTGTATAACTGAGATCTAATCAGAGCAATCCAAGACTCCTGAGCAAGGTCTTAACCACAAGTGTTCACTCAGCAGTATAAATGGGTACCAGTAAAGAAAACAAAATAAAAAATACTGGGACGGTAACCTGCGATGGACTGGCGTCCCATCCAGGAGGAGTTGAACTCCTGGTAGCTTCACGCTACAGAAACCGGGGATAAGCACCGTCCCGATGAGCCACTCGGTCCAGGTGTAAAAAACCCAACGGACTACCTCCCCTAATCAGAACAATCCAATCCCTTCCTGACTGAAGCTATATACCGGCTAACCCTGGAAAAACTATCAGTAACTTAAAGTCTACATTTGATATCGCTTTTTATTAATTTAGGTGTCAAATAATTTATAGATCTATTTAATTCCCCTGCCAAACTCACATGCAACCACAACTTCCCCCTTGAGATCTGTTTACTGCTTGGCAATAATTACACTGAACACATCAATAGCAAAGCATCGCCAGACCATACGTATACCTTATATAATTAAATAACGTGGGATCCACCTGCAGGACATTCTAAGCAATGTCACCTAATCTTGAACACCTGATTCTCATTTTATTTATTATATATGTGAGTGTCAGGATGGATGGTTGTGTGAGTGTTGGCCCTGTGATGGTCTGGTGAGCTGTCCAGTGTGTACTCAACCCTTACCCAGAGGTGGCTGAGATGGGCACCAGCCTCCCTGTGACCCGAATCAGGATTAAGCGTTTCAGGAAATGAATGAATGGAAGAATGAAATAATAATAATAATTAATAATAATAATAATGAAATTGTGAAATGAAATAATGACATAATAAAATAATAATAATGAAATAATAATAATTTCTTGATCGGTAGCGCCAAAAAAAATAAAAATAAAAAAAAAATAGAAGCAACTCATTGCTATTCCTGAAATATATGCCTTGCAATTTTTTTTGTTATCTTTATTTCACATTATAGTGATATACATGTATTACAGTAATTGTACCCACTTTAAAAATAGGCTTTGTAATCACTGGATTCTGTTCACCATTCATCTTTTAGGTTCATTTCAAATGCCAGAGGCTGTAGTCATCACTGCGAGCGCTATCAAATGATTGACTGCCCTCTGCTTTCAGTGTGAAGACAGATATCCTGGAGTGTGTATGTGAGGTAATTTTAATGGGAAAGAAATACTGTAGATTCATTTTGGTTTGATTGATTGATTGATTTTTGCTCATCAGCTCTATTTCAATCAGCTTGTAGGCATTCAGATTAGCGCGACAAGGCTAATTCCCTCAGCAAAGTTAAACAGAGCAGCGCTACCAAAGGCAGACTTATTCTGTAGGCCACAGGCATAACCCACATATCAGTGCTTGCCAGGTGACAAGCTAGAAGTCAGCGAAACTTTCCGGTACTTTTCACTTGATCTATTGCAAGGCGACAGAGCCTGACCGACACAGAATTTGCTGCCATAAGTCCATTTGAGGTGATCGCTGCGGATATGCAGCCCTTCAGGGGCGAGGGACACTTGGTTGAAGGGTTGTCATTCATCATTTTGGCAAGCCCAGCTGAGACCAGCCCAAATTGAGTATGCCTCAGGGGCAGACACTAGGTGGTGAAACAATTCACTGTCTCTGGATATTTGCAAGTCCTGTCAACACACAGTGGTGGTTCATTCTGGGCAATGCACCAAAACACTTATCAGCAGGTGAGGGGAATTCTGAGATACAGTTACTTACAGTAATCATGCAGCGTTTCACCAAGTTCTTGTCAGAGACTCTTGGGTTTGGCTGACTTACTGAAAATATCTTGCTAGTGTCGGTTATTTCTAGCAATCGGAATTTTCGCAGATATCCAGAAGCATGAAACATCCCAAAAAAAAAAAAAAAAAAAAAAAAAAAAAAAACATACAACGCTGTTCACGTTTGTCCAGCAGAATGTAAAGGTAAAATGTCTCTATCTTGTAGGTAAACACTTTTGTTTAAGGCCACTAGGCTAGCATATAGAGTCTTAATCCAGTGATTAGCCGTCAAGTGACTGTCAACTTAAAAACGAAAAGTATCATAAAAATGTAGAAAGTGCAGAACAGGAAGATAGAGGTGTCGATTGACCAAGAATAGCACTTGGCATTCATCAGCGATCCCCTTTTCCGACTCTCTCTCTCTCTCTCTCTCTCTCTCTCTCATGCACACCTCAGGTATATACCCAACCCAAAGAATCCTGTGGTTTCCTATGTTTTAAAATCACTAGTAACACCTATAGAGGTTTTGCAGTCACGTGACCGCCGAGTAGCTGCCGCCATATTGGGGTGAAAACAAACATGTACTTACTTTGAAGGTGCCTGTTTTTTAAGCGTGGTAGATTATATAAATATGAATGTCGACAGCCGTAATACAATCCCAGTGCCTTCTGAGCTCCCAGGTAATTATGATAACAATCATAAACTAAAGTATATTCAAAAACTACGGTTATCAGGGCTAACTGATATGACCCATACGTTTTGCCCGATGGTTTGTTTGGTAACTGCATGGATGAAGCAACGGACAGGATACCTGGTTTAACATACGCTTCCCAGATTTAACTGTAAAAGTGTTTAATTCATGTTATAACACACACAACAAAACATTCCATTTTCCACTTTACTTCTTGAATCCCATAATGCATTTCAGAACCGGAATGTACCATATTCTGGGGGGTTATCATTAACAATGAAAATACTCACGAAAAACTGAAAAGTTTCAAAGGGCTTAGAGCAGTGGTTCTTAACCTTGTTGGCGGTACTGAACCCCACCAATTTCATATGCTTATTCACCGAACCCTTCTTTATTGAAAAATAAAATATGATTTCATTTTTTTTTTTTTTTTTTTTCCAAATTCAATACATAGGTACAGTATATGTCTTTACTGGGGCACCAAAATGAACCATGCATGAGCATCACTGTGTTCAAAGAACAAAACCAATACAATACATGAGCTCACAACAAATAAATTAAAATACATTTTCACAAAGACAGGACTTTTTTTAATACAGTGATCCCTCGCTACTTCGCACTTCAATTCATGTGGCATCAGTGCATCGTGGGTTTTTTTAAATATTTATTGAATTAAAAAATAAGGAAATTAAGGAAAAAGCCACAAAACAAGGCCAATTATGCAAAAAAAAACAAAACAAACAAACAACCAAACAAACAAAAACAAAAAAACTCACCCAAAACCCCCCATCAAAACTACTTACATTTTTATCTGAGGTGCACATCTGAGTGCGTACAAGCGCATCTGTGTGTGAGCACGCGGGCACATCTGTATGTGTGTGTATTTATATTTTATTTACGTCCTGTGCATTATTTTTGAATGCATAATTGTTCTTATAAGCATTTATAGCGGTGAATATGTATTTATTGATATTATATACACATAAACATGTATGTACTAGTATATGTCAATCAGCGGACGGTTGATCCTACTTCGTAAATCATGCAGATAATACGCTGACTAGCATCATGTTCCATTATATATGTGAATTCATGTTGTAGATAGTCGTCCGACCACTTTCTTTTTTTGCTGAACATAGTATGGATTAAAACATTAAGAAAGAAATCACATTACATACCATCACAACAATCACAAGTCGACTACTGAGCACACCAAATTTCCTGCAGCACAGATTGGCCAAGCAATGTAGCGTGATCACCTGTAGCCAGTGATGGCCAAGCGTGAATATGAGTAGGGTGTGTGTCTTGACCTCCGCCGAACCCCTGAGACTTATTCACCGAACCCCTAGGGTTCCATCGAACCCAGGTTAAGAACCACTGCCTTGGAGTGTAGCAATCATTGTTAATGATTACCCCCCCCCCCCCCCCCCCCCGGAACTTGGTACATTCCGGTTCTGTAATGCATTGTGGGATTAAACAAGTGAAGCGGAAACCAAAGAAGGGCATGTTTGTTGTGTGTATTAGAACACGTATTAAACACTGTTAAAGTAAAATCTGGGAAGCGTATGAGTATTTTTTTATCCGGATGGGTTTCAGCACTTCGCGAGTATATTATACCCTGGAAAGCCTCTAATATCGCCCACGGCAAGCTGTGTATTAATCATGGCAAAGGTAATTATGACTCACGTTTTTATATATATATATATATATATATATATATATATATATATATATATATAATTTTGCCTACATTATATATTAAGCACAAACATGTGGATCTAAATCTATGAAGTACAGTAAAACCTCCGCTGACGAACGCTTAAGCTCACGAACTTTTCGCCTCAAGAACATTAAATTTGCGAGCATATAGTCTCTGCTGACGAACTAGTTTTCGGCGGACGAATCAAACCACGCGGTCGAACAGCGCCACGGTGGCGGCCACGAGAAGCTGACGCACGCTCACGGCGGCACAGTTCGTCACCCCCTTTCTTTGAGTGCGGAAGTGGTTTGTGTTTGATAGACATTTTGGACCATATTGAGTGTACTTTTGCTATTATGGGACCGAAAAAGACCCACCACAGGCGGAGATCATTGAAAAACACGAACGAGGTGTGCGT
The DNA here is from genome assembly GCA_024760905.1 of Plotosus lineatus. Classification (NCBI taxonomy): domain Eukaryota; kingdom Metazoa; phylum Chordata; class Actinopteri; order Siluriformes; family Plotosidae; genus Plotosus; species Plotosus lineatus. The sequence continues at coordinate 24,369,173 of CM045748.1, read as the reverse complement.
TTGTGTGACTCAGCATCCCAGTACCAGTACGCTAAGTCTACCACCATCCTTAAGAACAAGGAAGCTATTAAGGGTGCGTGTGTGGCTAAGGGTGTTTCCAAACAGTAGGCGTTTCCAAACTCTCCTTCCAAACAGTAAGTCCCTCCCTCCCTCCTCCTCCCACTCCATTCCATCAAGCCATCAACTACCATCACAAAGGTAAATAAAACGACTTTATTATACAGTACAGTTTATTTCTTTAATTACAATACAATAGCACATTTATTATACATAAAATAAGGTATATTTTTGTGTAGTTTTAAGGCTTATTTAGTAGAAAATTATGTTTTATGGGGACCTGGGAACGGCTTATTCTCATTTTAATGGTTTCTTATGGGAAATAAATGTTCGGAAGACGAACTTTTCACCTTACACACACTTTCGGGGAACCAATTATGTTCATGAGCTGAGGTATCACTGTATTATAATAGTTATATCATATATACTGTACATGTTATAATAAAGACTAAATAGCATTTTCGCTGCCCTCAGCTTATAAATGGACACCAGACATACAGTTAAATAGAATCAAACTGTGGTTAAGACAATAAATATTAACATATCTACTGATACAAATTACTTGCCTCCAACAAAATGTTCACTATATGTACGACTAGTAGGAGCTGGTCGCTAATCTTTCCTTTTGTTGTCGGTATCAGCGCTTTTCAAAGCAGAAATCCATTTCTCTCGTCGGGCTTTATTAGCAGGGAATAACACCCGCTTTCTTTCCTCTATAATTTGTACAGCCGACAGCAACACAGTTAACTATCATTTGTGCTTGTTTAATAAATAAATGAAGTATTAAACCCTTACACACGCGTGTGCTACTGCGTTGGAACTGGAGTGTATGGTTTGTTTTCACCCCAATATGGTGGGATGACGTATGCATGACACTGTTGGTGCTAATGTAAGAAACTGTAAAACATACTATCAATTATTGTAGGTTTTCACACAGGTTCCTGTCGTTTAATATAGTAAATCAAATACTTTACTAGGTTTTCACAGGCTTCTATAGTTTGCTATAGTAATTTATGTACTTTTCTATAGGATTTCACATGGGCTCCTATGGAAATTCATATTATTTCCTAGAGCAGGGGTGTCCAATCTTATCCGCAAAGGGCCGGTATGGGTGCAGGTTTTCACTTCAACTAAGCAGTAGCCGCACCTTCCACCCGTTTCAATCACCGATCATGAAGAGAAAAAAAAAAAAAAAAAGATTGCATATTAATGTTTCAATTCTGAAGTGGGGCCATCTTGATGAGATCACCTTGCTTTAAGTCTTAAACAGATGGAAGGTGTGGCTACTGCTTAGTTGAAGTGAAAACCTGCACCTACACCGGCCCTTTGCGGATAAGATGGGACACCCCTGTCCTAAAAGTTATCACATTGGAGTTCCTATTGTTTAGCATAGTGATTGCACCCTTTTCCCATTTAAGTATCATATTTTACTCCCACTACTACTACTACTACGACTATTACTACTCTCTCTCTCTCTCTGCATCTACATCCAATCTCAAGGACTGGACCTCAATCCCTGAAGCTTGAATGATACTCATATAGGGATTGTCATGGCTGTGATCACAATGACCCACCGTATGGTTTGCCAGGCCACATACGCACTCATTCACACCTACGCGCAATTTGGAACAGCCAATTAACCTACTGTGTATGTTTTTGGACTGTGGGAGGAAACCAGAGTACGTTGAGGAAACCCGCGGAGAGAACGTGCAAACTCCGCACAGAAACACCCAGGTCTGGAATCGAACCCAGGCGGCCTTCTTGCTGTGAAGCGGATGTGCTTACCGCTACGCCACTGTGTCGCTTACTACTACTACTACTACTTATTATTACTATTATTATTATTATCGTGGTGGGACAGTGGCATAATGGTTAGTAGGTCCGCCTCATAGCAAGCAGGTTCTGGGTCCGATTCCCAGACTGGGTGTTTTTGTGTGGAGTTTGCATGTTCTCCCTGTGTTTGTGTGGGTTTCCTCCGGGTACTCTGGTTTCCTCCTACAGTCCAAAAACTCGCACAGTCAGTTGTTCCAAATCACCCCTAGGTGTGAGTGTGAATATGGCCTGGCGAGCTCTGTATCCCACCCTTGCCCACAGTTGACTGAGATGGGTGCCAACCTCTCTGTGACCCAAATTAGGATTAAGCGGTTCAGAAAATGAATGAATGAATAATAATAATAATAATAATAATAATAATAATAATAATAATAATGAGGGATAAAATATACACACTGTAGGGAACAGAAACCAAAATAATGTCTTTCTCTCTCTTTTTTTTTTCTTTCCCCTTTGCTTGCACAAGATCTTTTCGGGATAAACAGGACTTTGTTCGGGCAATACAAGTCAGGATATTTTTGGCTGGGTATGCCCAGTTAACTGACTGTCACAAGTGTCATTTATGCTTCTATGTATAACTGTATAATGAATATTAAACAGTGCCCCAAGCATGTGTAAAAGGAAAGAAGATGCCTGATGCATCTCTCCCTATCATGTGGGAAACTAAAAAAAAAAAAAAAAAAAACCGTGGCAGTTACTGAAATGTCTCCATATGTGCATGATATTGGAGTGGAAATATAACAGGCTTGTATTCTCAGCATCAACTTTTGAGTTTATTTTGCAAAAAGAATGTTGGTGGACTTGAGGGCAGGAATGCAGAACGAGGTTGCCATTTATCGAAGATTCTCGCATGTTTGCCTTCAGGCTTCATGTCATCGGAGTGCTGTCGGCTGAGCTGACATCTAAACTGCAGTCGCATTAATTCGTCTTACATCACCGCTGAAGTGTTGTGAACCACACCTCAACTTTAAGATGGATATATGTCTTTCTTTCAATTCTTTCATAGAGGTATCATTTTCATAGAGCTTTTCATCTGGCTTGCTCTGACCTTCACCGACTGTGCCAAGTTACATTTTCAAAGGATGCGTCATAAACGATGACATTCACTCCTATTATGACCAGGTCTGTGACCTGTCACTACTCAGAAAGTCTTTTTCATTGTGGCTGGAGTGATCCAAGGCAAAGCTCTCAATTTATCGGTCAATCTCCGTTCCCACCCTCACCTATGGTCGCGAGCTTTGGGTAGTGACCGAAAGAACAAGATCGCGGATACAGGTGGCTGAAATGAGCTTCTTTTGCCAGGTGACGGGGCTCTACCTTAGAGATGAGATGAGAACCGCAATCATCCAGGGAGAGCTCGGAGTAGAACCGCTGCTCTTCCGCATTGAGAGGGACCAGTGGAGGTGGCTCGGGCATCTGGTCGGGATGCCTCCCGAACACCTCCCTGGTGTTGTGTTTCAAGCATGTCCGACCGAGAAGAGACCCCGGGGTCGACCTAGAACACACTGGAGGGACTATGTCTCTCGGCTTGTCTGGGAACGCCTTGGTGTCCCCCCGGAAGAGCTGGAGGAAGTGGCTGAGGAGATAGATGTCTGGACCTCTTTGCTTAAGTTGCTGACCCCACAACCCAACAACTGAAGAACCAGAAGATGATAATGATGATGATGATGATGATGATGATGATGATGATGATGATGATGTGATCCAACTATGTTAAATCCTCTAAAGCCTATAATTCCTGCTATATTTTAAGGTTTGATTTGTCGTCCCTGTCATTCAAATACCTGCTGCATCAAACAGCAGAGCTTACAAAATGTATTCATTTTCTAAACCACTTAATCACAATTAGGGAGACTGGTGCCCATCTCAACCGACTCTGGGTGAGGGCAGAGTACACCCTGGACAGCTCGTCAGGCTATTGCAGGGCATAAATATTGCTGATGGCAATAACAGTATTCTTTTCAAAAATCAGCAAGGGTAATTTTTCAAGTCTCTCACAGTAGACATGGCTGACCTTTCGTAACCCAGTTACCTGCACTGGAGTGGCAGCAGTGGCAATCCAGTTTGTTCAGTCAGGGCAAATCATCTGATTGGCACGTTTGATTTGGCATATGTTTTTACGTCGGATGCCCTTCCTGACACAACCCTTTAGCAAGAGACAGAAACACGCTGACGGCTTTGCAGCTCCTCTTTATGAAAGTCAGCAATGGTTCTTTTACATGAACCTCTCACCATAGACAGTGAGAGACACGGCCGGCCTTTGATAACCCAGTTAGCTGCACTGGTGGGGACAGTGACAACCTTGTGGAGAGTGGGACTTGAACCCCCAACCTTAGGAATAGAAAACCAGCGCCCTTTACCACCAGGCCACCACTGTTGACAAACTTTAGGTAAAACTGTTCTTTTTTTTTTTTTTTTTTTCTCGTTGACGTCATCAGATCAAATATGCTGCCTAAGGTTGCCGAAACAATGCCGTGGTGATTATGTGCTGTAATCAAACAAAAATTATAGTGTGGCTGTACATATTTTTTGACCCACAGTTGATTTTTTACCCCCCCCCTCATAAATAAATAAATAAATAAATAAACCAATAAACAATTGTATGCCATGGCACATACAACATGGCATACACCATAAACCATAGTAGAGATGCAGACTGTCTGAAATATGTCCATATGTGAACACGCCATAAGCAAACATATCGCTCACTTGTGGTCAGCCAGATAATTGCACAATGCCATTTTATAATAATTGGGTAATGCTTGTACTCACAAGGCAGGTTTACCAAAAAAAAAAAAAAAAGTCTCTGCTTAAACAATGCAGCCACTTCTTCTTCTTCTTTTCCTTTCGGCTGTTCCCTTCAGGGGTCGCCACAGCAAATGATCTGCCTCCATCTCTCCCTGTCCTCTGCATCTTCTACTCTTACTCCAACGACCTTCATGTCCGCCTTCACCGCATCCATAAATCTTCTCTTTGGTCTTCCTCTGGGCCTTTGCCTGGTAGTTCCAACCTCAGCATCCTACGACCAATATACTCACTATCCCTCCTCTGTACATGTCCAAACCATCTCAATCTAGCCTCTCTGACTTTGTCTCCAAAACATCTAACATGTGCTGTCCCTCTGATGTACTCATTTCTGATCCTATCCATCCTCGTTACTCCCAAAGAGAACCTCAACATTTTCATCTCTGCTACCTCCAACTCTGACTCCTGTCTTTTCCCCAGGGCCACTGTCTCTAAACCATACAACATTGCTGGCCTCACCACCGTCTTGTACACTTTTCCCTTCATTCTTGCCGATACTCTCCTATCACACATCACACCGGACACTTTTCTTCATCCATTCCAACCTGCCTGCACGTGCTTCTTCACCTCTTTTCCCCACTCTCCATTGCTCTGGATTGTTGAGCCTAAGTACTTAAAATCCTCCACCTTCTTTAGCTTTGCTCCCTGTAACCTCAAAGTTCCTCTTGGGTCCTTGTCGTTCACACACATGTATTCTGTCTTACTAAGACTAACCTTCAATCCCCTCCTTTCCAGGGCATACCTCCACCTCTCTAGATTTTCCTCCACTTGGTCTCTGCTCTCACTACAGATCACGATGTCATCTGCAAACATCATAGTCCATGGAGATTCTTGTCTAACCTCGTCTGTTAGCCTGTCCATAACCATAGCAAACAAGAAGGGGCTGAGAGCTGACCCTTGATGCAGTCCCACCTCCACCTTGAACTCTTCTGTCACACCAACAGCACACCTCACCACTGTCTTACATCTCTCATACATGTCCTGCACCACTCTAACATACTTCTCTGTCACTCCAGACTTCCTCATACAATACCACAGTTCTTCTCTCGGCACCCTGTCATAGGCTTTCTCCAGATCCACAAAGGCACAATGCAGCTCCCTCTGACCTTCTCTGTACTTCTCTATTAACATCCTCAAAGCAAACACTGCATCTGTGGTGCTCTTTCTGGGCATGAAACCAAACTGTTGTTCACAAATGCTGACCTCTGCCCTTAGTCTTGCTTCCACTATTCTTTCCCATAGCTTCATTGTATGGCTCATCAACGTTATCCCTCTGTAGTTGCCACAACTCTGTACATCTCCCTTGTTCTTAAAAATGGGCACAAGCACACTTCTCCTCCATTCCTCTGGCATCTGCTCACTTTCTAAGACCTTGTTGAATATTCTTGTCAGAAAATCTACTGCTACCTCCCTAGACACTTCCATACCTCAACTGGTATGTCATCAGGGCCAACTGCCTTTCCACTCTTCATCCTCTTCAATGCCCTCCTCACTTCTCCCTTACTAATCTTTGCTACTTCCTGCTCCTCAACGGTCACCCCTTCTACTCTTTTTCTCTCTCATTTTCTTCATTCATCAGCTCTTCAAAGTACTCTTTCCATCTTCCCAGCACACTTCTGTCATCAGTCAATACATTTCCCTCTCTGTCCTTTATCACTCTAACTTGCTGCATGTCTTTCCCATCTCTATTTCTCTGCTGTGCTAACCTGTATAGATCATTTTCTCCCTCCTTACTGTTCAACCTATCATACAAGTCATCATACGCCCTCTGTTTGGCCTTTGACACTGCTACCTTCGCCTTACGCTGTGTCTCCCTGTACTCCTGTTTACTCTCTTCGGTCCTGTCAATGTCCCACTTCTTCTTGGCTAACCTCTTTTTTTGTACACACTCCTGCACTTCCTCATTCCACCACCAAGTTTCCTTATCTACTTTCCTTCCAGAGGACACACCAAGTACTCTCCTACCGGTCTCCCTGATCACATTGGCTGTGGTTGTCCAGTCCTCTGGAAGCACTTCCTGACTACCCAAAGCCTGTTTCAACTCCTCCTTGAAGACAACACGACACTCTTCCTTTTTCAGCTTCCACCACTTTGTCTTCTGCTCTGCCTTTGCCTTTTTCCGTTTTCTCACCATCAGTGTCATCCTGCACACCACCATCCTATGCTGTTTGGCAACACTCTCACCAACTACTACTTTGCAGTCACTGACTTCCTTCAAATTACATCGCCTGCACAAGATGTAGTCTACCTGTGTGCTCTTACCTCCGCTTTCATAAGTCACCCTATGCTTCTGTTTCTTCTTGAAGAAAGTATTCACCACAGCCATTTCCATCCTTTTTGCAAAATCGATCAACATCTGTCCTTCTGTGTTCCTGTCCTGGATACCAAACCTGCCCATCACTTCCTCGTCCCCTCTGTTGCCTGCACCAACATGTCCATTGAAGTCTGCTCCAATGACCACTCTTTCACCTCTGGGGGTATTCTGCATCACTTCATCTAAATCACTCCAGAATCTCTCCTTCTCTTCTAGCTTACATCCTGCCTGTGGGGCATAAGCACTAACAACATTGACCATCACGCCTTCAATTTCTAACTTGAGACTCATCACTCTGTCTGACACTCTTTTCACTTCTAGAACATTCCTGACAAACCCCTCCTTCAAGATGACTCCTACTCCATTTCTCTTCCCATCCACACCATGATAAAACAGTTTAAACCCTGCTCCTAAGCTTCTAGCCTTTCTACCTTTCCACCTTGTCTCCTGAACACACAGTATGTCCACCTTCCTCCTCTGCATCATGTGAGCCAGCTCCCTATCTTTTCCTTGCATAGTTCCAACATTCAAAGTCCCTACTCTCAGTCCTAGGCTCACACATTTCCTCTTCTCTCTCTGCCTACGGACACGCCTCCCGCCTCTCCTTCTTCGACGTCTTCGACCAACAGTAGTCCAATTTACAATAAACAATAAACAATGCAGCCACAAAAATGGAAAATAAATAATAAAATAAATGTGTAAATAAATAGGTAAACATTAAACTTACAGCAGAATACTTATGCTTATGGTTTCATAATCTGACCCAGCGTCCTGCCCACGTAGTGGACACCTGATGTTTCTGCCGTCTGAGTGCATATCACGCCCACAGCATTCAAATTGGTGGAAAAGCCATCACATGTTATTTATAGTTTTTTGAAATATGCTGCAGCTCACATGATGGAATCGCAACCATTCTCTCTCCATGTTGTAGTCAAAACAACAATGCAGCCACAGTCTACCCAGACCAAGTCCACACTAAACACATCGGGTTGAAAACAAAATGTGCTCTGCTCTCTGTCATATTATTACCTCATTCGTTCTCATTCGCCACAATATATCATCAGTACACCTTACACACACAGTGTTCAGTCAAAGCATTTCACCGCAAAAGACAACAATTACCTCAAACATAGTTGAAGATCATTCAGGCTGTTTCTAGAGACTTGTACAGACGCTCCTCGCTTATACGTTTATATTTAAAATTTCAAGTCATTTTGAGTTAAGCGCGCTCTCCGTAGTACACTACTTACGCATGACGCTGCGTCCATTGTTTACATGGTGCTGTGTAGTTCATTGATTACAAATGACAGACTGAACGTGCCCCTCCTTCTTCCCAGTTCACAGCATGTTACCTGTGTGTTAAGATGTCGTCTCTGTGATCTTTGTGTTTACACTGTTTTGCGTATTTGTAACCCTAAGCAAATATGGTTGGCCAGAAGCGTAAGCCTATTAGTGATAGTGGTAATCAGAATCAGTGGTAATAAGTCAATTTGATTAAAATTTATTTATTTGAAATTATTTTCCTTGAATTTAATTTATTTGAAATTAATATTGATATTACTTTACAATGTTATGTTTATAATAATTGATTTACGAGTGTTTTATGAGATACAGTAATAGTATTTATGGATATATAGTGCAGTATGAACGGTCATACGTCACTGGAACGTACAGTAACAACTTACGTTTTTTGTTTTTTTCACCTTCGATTCGGCCGTTCGGAACGTAACTAAAACGTAAGTCGAGGAGCGTCCGTACTCTTTTAACTTTCTTGTTCAATTGGCAAACAAATTGGCTCATTTTAA
>CM045748.1:24247859-24357859 GCA_024760905.1 Plotosus lineatus | reverse complement strand
GGCTTTTTTTTTTTTTTTTGCTAATGATCATGACCATCTTTGTTTCAGAATCAGTTCATATCATTTCATATCAGAGAAAGAGGATTATAGACTTGCACAGTCAAGAAGATCTCTAGCGGCTATTGCTAAACAGCTACCAATTCCGATATCAGCAAAATCAACTCTACATATTTACAAGTCATAGCAGGTACAGCTATCTTTCCTCAGGTCTAAAACAGAAGAAGATACAAACTGCCACCAGAGCTTGGATGAAATTGGTTCAGATGGTCAGGAACAACCCAGGAATCACCACAGGACTTAACATGCTGGACCATCAGAGCCACCAGCTGCAAGTTTTTTTTTTTTTTGTTTTTTTTTTTTCTTTTGCCATATATTCCACTGATATGTTTACCATCCAAGACAGAAGATCTTGCAGAAAAATCAATACAGTCAATCTTGAATAACGTGCAGCTGACACCATGGTGAAAAAACATTCTGAAGGAAAGTTTGGCAAAGATGACTCAAGGTATGTTTTACAGAGTAAAAGTGAGACATTGAACCCCAAAGAACACTTTACAATCTGCACTCTGTAAAGCACGGTGGTGGGATTATCATGCTCTGGGTCTGTTTTGCTACCAGCGAAACTGGCGCATTGTACAAAGTGGATGGGAAAATGAAGAATCTCAGCCGACTCTGGGCGAAGGTGCCATGTGCGCTGAATAGTTTGCCAGGCCAACACACATACAACTACTCATACTCACTCTCACATCTAGGAGTAATTTGGAACCACCATTCAACCGACTGCACATATTTTTGTACTGGGGAGGAAACCAGAGGACCTGGAGAAAACTTCAGAAGCATGGGGAGAAGATGCAAACTCCACACAGAAAGGTCCCAAGCCTGGGAATCAAACCCAGGACCTTCTTGTTGTGAGGCAAACATGCTGCCCACTGTGCCACCATGCAGTCCTCAGTCAGCTACGAAGGGTGGGGGCTCAGAAAGAACTCATTAAAAGCCCAATATTGTCATGTAAACGTTTAATTCTACCTGTATGGCATGTTCTGCTGTGGGCTCGATCAGAAATTCTCCACTATTACACTCACAACATTTGAAACTGTGCATAACAGAAACTCCAAAGGTAACACTTGAAATAAATATGTACAGGGATCCCTCACTTTCCGCAGTTAATGGGGACCGAGACCTCCCGCGACCACACCGATTTCCACGAAGTAGGATCGACCCCCCCCCCCGACTGATGTATACGTACATGTATATGTGTATATAATATCAATAAATACATATTCAACGCTATAAATGTTTATAATAACAATTAAACATTCAAAATAATTCATAAGATGTAAATAAAATATAAACACACATACACACACACACACACACACACACACACACACACACACACACACACACACATCACATCACATCAAAAATGTAAGTAGTTTTGTGAGGGGGTTTTGGGATGTTTTTTTTTTGTTTTGTTTTTTTGTTACATAATTAGCCTTGTTTTGCAGCATTTTCCTGAACGTTTTAACCTATTTTCCCTTAATTTCCTCTTTTGTTTATTTTTCAATGAATATTTTTGAAAAACCCGCGATGCACTGAAGCCATAGAAACTGAAGCACGAAGTAGTGAGCGATCACTGTACAGTATACTCATTTTTTCCAAAAGCATGTTCACAACAGTCATTCATTCATTTTCTGAAGTGCTTAATCCTAATTAGGGCTGGCCCCTATCTCAGCCAACTCCGGGAGAGGGCATGGTACACCCTGACAGCTCACCAGGCCATCGCAATGGCGACACTCGCACAAACATTCACACCTTGGGTCAGTTTGGAACAGCCAATTCACCCACTGTGCATGTTTTTGGACTATGGGAAGAAACCCACACAATCGCGGTGAGAATATGCGAGAAACATTGCGAGAAACTCCACCAAAAATACGCGGGCTGGGAATCGAATCCAGGACCTTCTTGCTGCGAGACGGATGTGCTAACCACTATGCTTTAATGCCACCCCTGTTCACAACAGTCATGCCAAATTATTAACTAAACAACCAATGCACTGAAAGGAATAATTCTCCACACTGATTTTGTTTGCTTTTCTTCTGCACACTGTTTTGCTCTGTTACACTATCTGAGTCCCGGCTTTTCCTCTCACTTGTAACAACATTCATAATTTATCACACAGTGCCGTGCTAATGCCATTAAACCCACTCATTATTTCAACTGTTCACTAGATACTGTGAAAGCCATGCATCATGGGTAATTAGTTAAATCACCAGGACTACATGAACAAACTGCATGAGTTATATTATTGAAGGAAATAAAACAGAGAGGTGTACTGAGAGGTGTACTATCAATGATTGGATGGTGGGGTAACATATTCCACTGCAAGTTATATGATTCTGCTGTTACATCTCAAATGACAATTTGTGGTGGTGAGCAGCTATTCATGGTCCAGTCCGGTATTCAAATGACCAAAACCAGTGAATTTCTGAAAAGCTTTTGCTTTTAAAAATGTGAGGCGCTCCATCGAATGTAGGCGCTTGTCACAAGAGACGTATGGTGCTTGTGAGACAAAACACGGCTTATCCGGACTTCCGATCTTTCAAATGAGCAAGTGAAGGTTGAGTACTAAACAAGTATTCAACGGGCACTTGCTCACTTGAAAGATCGGAAGTCTGGATAAGCCGCGCTTTGTCTCACAAGTACCGTACGTCACATGCAACAAGCGCCTACATACGGTGGACCGTCTTACGAATGAGTTCTGCACTTTTGTAGCTCGGTGTTCTTCTAAAGATACACAAACTATTCTAACCGAGTGTGAATGGTTTTGTGTGTGTGTGTGTGTGTGTGTGTGTGTGTGTGTGTGTGTGTGTGTGTGATGCCCTGTGATGGTTTAGTGAAATGTTTACGGTGTGTCCCATTTTTGCCCAGTGTTGGCTGAGACAGGCTCCAGCCTTCCAGTGACCATAAAATGATTAAGTGATTCTGAAAATTAAGGATGACTAAATCATAGCTGGGTGGCATGTTGCCATAGTGATTTTCAAGTCTGCCTCACTGCATGAAGGCCTGAGTTTGATGCCTGGGCTCAGGTGTCTCTTGTGGAGGCACTCGGGTGGAGTGTGCATGTTCTCCCCATGCTTATGTGGGCTTTCGCCAGGTACTCAAGTTTCCTCCCAAAGTCCAAAAACATACACACTAGACTAACTGGCTGATTCAAATTGCTGTTATATTTGTGTGTGTGTGTGTGTGTGTGTGTGTGTGTGTGTGTGTGTGTGTGTGGCGGGCAGTCCAGGGTGCACGCCGCCCTATGCGAGTTGGCTGTAATGGGAGCCAGCCTCTCTGTGACCCTAATTAGCATAATGAATCATGGCTTTCACTGCAATTGATGTGGGTAGGTGAAGGAAAAAAAAAAAATTGGTCAGATTTCAAACTTGCAAAACAAAAATCAAATTGGCAGTTGAGAGTGTCCATATGTGCTTTAATGAAACATAAGTGAGGCACATTAGCCCCATTATCACAACAGGAACACACAGTTGTTCCCTCACCAGGGTCTCCTTTTCTCAAAAAGAAAAAAAAAAAAAAACTTTCTCAGGCACTTTCTCATCTTTTCATGATCATGGATCATTGGCATCCATCAAGTTCTATAATCGTAATCAGTAATAGTGCTGCTTGCAAATTAGCCAACCAAACAGAAAAAGAATACACCCTGAACAGCTCTCCGGACCATAGCACTGCCAAAACACACACAACTATTCACATGCAAATCCAGATCTAGTGGAAATTTTAAGCAGCCAGTTAGCCAAATGCATGTCTTTGGATTGTACAATGAAAGCAAAGTACCAACAGGCATGCCAACATGGGGAGAACATGCAAACTCCACACAGTAACACCCTCACTGAGCCCAGGATTTGAACCCATGATCTTGCTCTGAAGAAGGCGTGCTGCCCACTATGCCATCATACCACCCTACACCTTCGCTTTATACTGTTCATTTTCTGTAACCGCTTAATCCTAATTAGGGTCGCGGGGAGACTAGCACCCATCCCAGCCGACTCCGGGCGAGCGCAGAGTACACCCTGGACAGCTCACCAGGCCAACGCAGGGTGGAAACACGTTGACGGTTTTGCAGCTACTCTTGTCGAAAGTCAGCAATGGTTCTTTTACATGAACCTTGCACCATAGACAGTGAGAGACATGGCCAGCCTTTGATAATCCAATTAGCTGCACTGAGGGGACAGTGACAATCTTGTGGAGATTGGGACTCAAACCCCCAACATTAGGATCAGCAATCCAGCGCCCTATACCACTAGGCCACCACTGCCCTACTAGGTTTACACTCAAAAACCTAAAGTCTTTGGAATTCAGGGACGAGAGTGGGTTGTAACCAAAAAATCCGAAAAATTAGCCTGGGGTCTGAGGGCCACAGGGACGAAGCCCCTGGGAGCTCATGAATTTTAGAGATTTTTTTACCATAAAAACCATTAATTTTATCATCAAAATTTTACAAATTTTGTTGAAATACCATCCCCTGTTTGCTTGATAAAAGATAACTACACCTATGTCACGAAAACACTGACACCGACTTTTGTGATATATTTTGCGTATACAGAACATTCCATCATCATGCACTGTACAGAGAGCTTTGCCAGCGACATCGAGCTTTTTCACGAAATCAGCCACAAGTACAGATAATGGTTCCGTCTTACTGCTTCCCACTGGTGACACCATCACCTTTCTAGCCAACCAGTCCCATCGAAACCTGTTTTTCAGATCCGCCTCTATCTCACGCACTTTAGCTTCATCACGAGTCTCAATAACCTTCGGCATTGTGATTGATACAAAACTACATACACGAGTATTGCTGCAGTAACTTTTTTCTCTATATATTTCCACACGTGCAAAGAACCAATCATATAGCGCGGAAAGGTGATTTAAGAAGGTGAATACGGATTGGTTGTCATTCAGGAAATGTCGGTACAGGGGCCAATCACAACACATGAGACATTGGTTATGCACGAAATCCAAACTAATGGCAAACTAAAGTCTTACGAGAAAGTACAATATTGGATGCCTACAAATCTGTGAATTATAAACATTACGCGGGTCCTGATTCAGCTGACGGCAAGTCAGTCCGGCCGCCAAGAAATAATACCAGACCCTATCTTACCCCCCCCTAAAATTTTCTCAACGGGTTTGCAACAATATAAAAAAAAGTCCATTTTGACAAAAAAAAAAAAAAAGCGGAATTCCGTCAAAAAGTGGAAAAAATGTAATTCCTGGGAATTTAATTGAAGAAATTATTATTTAAGATTAAATGAGACCAAAATAGAGAGAAGGAGGATGCAATCTTCATACAATACCAACTTTGGCCGTGAACTTAGAAGACGTTACAGTAGTGTCAATGACTTTAATAGTTATGTGAGTCTTTCTCTCTAGAACACACCCACCTCTGTTAAAAGCAAGCATTGAGCATAGAAACATGAGGAGGAGGAGGAGGAGGAGAGAGAGAGAGAGAGAGAGAGAGAGATATCCTCAAGACTGACTTGATCCTAAGGACGTATTTTTATACCAAAACTTCTTCAGTAAGCCATATTTATCGTACTGCGGTAAGACTGTACTGCTACGCACAAGAAGAAAGCGTGATAATAGAGTATTGTACCTGCCATTGCATCAGACATCACAAAGACAGATTCCTAAACTAATTTTAGGGTTTACTCTAGTTTAACACCACCGTAATATAATCCCGGCTCAATATTTTACCAGCACTGTCAATTTCATCATCTCCGTCTCTAAAGGAAACCTGCTTCTGGGTGTATTTTTTTTTTTTTTTTGTAAGACACCTGACTCACCAGTACAAATAAAGGCTTTAAACTTATGATTCCCATCACACAATTCTATAATATGGTAGAAATGCAAGTGCCAACACAGAAAAATATTGTTTTATTCAAGTCACCTCCATTAACGATACGGGTACTTTTCATTCATTCTTTATTTTTTTGTCCTCTTATATGCGAGACAGCATTCTTGAGATCATTTTCAAAAGGCACAGTGGATTACGAATATTTTGCATTTTCTTTCATGACCGATATATTTTTAGTTTGGAAGAAAAATCCACAACAATGTCACAATATTCAAAAACATTTCACCAGTAAAGATCCCACTCCGTAGCAATCATTGTTGCAGTATTCATTTTATAGATGGACACTGATGTTATTAAATGACAATCAAAATCATGTTTGTTTGTTTCGGATTTTTTTTTTTTTTTTTTTTTCAGTCAGACGATTTTTATCAACTAAATTAATACAGGGATCTCACTTTCCGCGCTTAATTAGGACTGAGATCCCCTGCAACCACCGAATTCCGCGAAGAAGTTTACACCCCCCCCCCCCCCCGCGACGTATACATAGATGTATACTATATCAATAAATACATATTCAATTCTATAAACGCTTATAATGTTGATTAAACATTCAAAAACAATGCATAAAATGGAAATAATATATAAATACACACACACACACGCACACACACACACACACACACACACACACACACACACACACACACACACACACAGATGCGCACGTCACATAAAAATGTAAACACTGTAGTTTTGTTGGGGGGTTTTGGGTTGTTTTTTTGTTTTGTTTTGGTTTGTTTGTTTGGGGTGTTTTTTGCATAATTGGCCTTGTTTTTGTGGCATTTTCCATAACTTTTCCCACATATTCTTCCTTAATATCCTTATTCTTTAATTTGATGAATATTTAAAAAAACAAAAACCGTGATGCACTAAAGCCGCATGAATTGAAGCGCGAAGTAGCGAGGGATCCCTGTAGACCATTATACAGCAACAGTATCAAATGTGTATGGCATCACTGATGGCTTGTTTGCATAAGACTCATTAAATGAAATGAAATCGTGAGAAAAGGCACCTCTCACATCTTACATCTATAATTTAACCTGCTAATGTGAAAACAGTATCACTAATACAGTGTTTCCCAACCTTTCTGAGCCAAGGCACACCTTTTACATTAGAAAAATCATGAGGCACGCCACGGAAGAAAAATGATACTGCCCTCTAGCAGAACAGCACTGTTACTGCATGCTAAGTGAAATCGGTTAATCTTCCGCCGCACACTTGATGATTTTTCACGGCACACTAATGTGTTGCGGAACAGGGGTTGGGAAACACTGAACTAATAAATGAACTTTAAAGTGGTGCAACAGAAAAGCATTCACACTTTTATCTGGAGATCACAGGTTCTCATGAAGCCCAATAAAAGCCACGGCTACGTATCTGTAACTTGCTCTCAAAATGCAGTACTGATTAGCTAGGATGAAGGATTGCATGCTCTTCCCATCATATACACTCATCCTGGTGTGTAGCTGCTGGATGGAGTTCCCATCATGGATGATCCATTTGGATGTAGACCGAGACCCAGAGTCTGCACTTGCACTTACAGTTGTGATTCAACCAACTGGACTTTACTCACTTTAATCTATAATCAAGTTTCTGCTACATGCTTGGTGTTTTTATCTCGTTTCACCCAAAATGAGGATTGATTTCTCGTCAACGTTTGGTTCCTCTCAATGTTTCTTTCTCACATCAAATAAGTGTTTCAATTATTTTTTATATAATTTGCTATTCTACTAGTCCTTCTCAAAAAATTAGCATATTGTGATAAAGTTCATTATTTTCTGTAATGTATTGATAAAAATTAAACTTTCATATATTTTAGATTCATTGCACACCAACTGAAATATTTCAGGTCTTTTATTGTTTTAATACTGATGATTTTGGCATACAGCTTATGAAAACCCAAAATTCCTATCTCAAAAAATTAGCATATTTTATCCAACCAATAAAAAAAGTGTTTTTAATACAAAAAAGTCAACCTTCAAATAATCATGTTCAGCTATGTACTCAATGCTTGGTCGGGAATCCTTTTGCAGAAATGACTGCTTCAATGCGGCGTGGCATGGAGGCGATCAGCCTGTGGCACTGCTGAGGTGTTACGGAGGCCCAGGATGCTTCGATAGCGGCCTTAAGCTCATCCACAGTGTTGGGTCTGGTGTCTCTCAACTTTCTCTTCACAATATCCCACAGATTCTCTATGGGCTTCAGGTCAGGAGAGTTGGCAGGCCAATTGAGCACAGTAATACCATGGTCAGTAAACCATTTATCAGTGGTTTTGGCACTGTGAGCAGGTGCCAGGTCGTGCTGAAAAATGAAAATCCTCATCTCCATAAAGCTTTTCAGCAGATGGAAGCATGAAGTGCTCCAAAATCTCCTGATAGCTAGCTGCATTGACCCTGCCCTTGATAAAACACAGTGGACCAACACCAGCAGCTGACATGGCACCCCAGACCATCACTGACTGTGGGTACTTGACACTGGACTTCAGGCATTTTGGCTTTTCCTTCTCCCCAGTCTTCCTCCAGACTCTGGCACCTTCATTTCCGAATGACATGCAAAATGTGCTTTCATCCGAAAAAAGTACTTTGGACCACTGAGCAACAGTCCAGTGCTGCTTCTCTGTAGCCCAGGTCAGCCGCTTCTGCCGCTGTTTCTGGTTCAAAAGTGGCTTGACCTGGGGAATGCGGCACCTGTAGCCCAGTCCACTGCTTCCACAGGTCCCCCAAGGTCTGGAATCGCCCCTTCTCCACAATTCTCACCTCTTCTGGTTGTGCAGCGTTTTCTGCCACACTTTTTCCTTCCCACAGACGTCCCACAGAGGTGGCTTGATACAGCACTCTGGGAACAGCCTATTCGCTCAGAGATTTCTTTCTGTGTCTTACCCTCTTGCTTGAGGGTGTCAATGATGGCCTTCTAGAGTCAGGTCGGCAGTCTTAGCCATGATTGCGGTTTTGAGTAATGAACCAGGCTGGGAGTTTTTAAAAGCCTCAGGAATATTTTGCAGGTGTTTAGAGTTAATTGGTTGATTTAGATGATTAGGTTAATAGCTCGTTTAGACTACCTGAACATGATATGCTAATTTTTTGAGATAGGAATTTTGGGTTTTCATGAGCTGTATGCCAAAATCATCAGTATTAAAACAATAAAAGACCTGAAATATTTCAGTTGGTGTGCAATGAATCTAAAATATATGAAAGTTTAATTTTTATCAGTACATTACAGAAAATAAGGAACTTTATCACAATATGGTAATTTTTTTGAGAAGGACTAGTATATAAAGCTGCTTTGTGATGTCTATTGTAAAAAGTGCCATTCAGTAGGTACTTGACCATTCGCAGTTCAGCGTTCACCCCTGCATGCTCGCGGATTGGCGACAAACCCGGAAGTAACTGGCACGTGATTCAAATTTAGCCAATGCCTGAGAGCTTTTGTTTTTTCCTCCTGCTGATTGGTTGCAGGTGATGTGTACCCTTCTTTTTTTTCCCTTTGCGCACAAGTTATCAATGTGATTGCTTGAATTGTGAAATAATTTTTTCTGTGTGTTTTTAATGATTATCGAAGCCCTATGATGTCACTCAAATGCCCCGCATCTTCTCTAGCTTCTGGTAAGGAGCCTAAGCGCTTCATTCATTCATAAATATCATCACAGTGCAAAATTAAAACGTTTTTACTTAATCATTACTACACTTTACTGCATTATTATTATTATTATACTCACAGATTAGTGGCAAACCCAGAAGTTACTGGTACGTGATTCAAATTTAGCCAATGGCTGAGAGCTTTTGTTTCTCCCTCCAGCTGATTGGTTGCAGATGATGTGTACACCTCTTTTTTTTCTCCTTCGTACTTATGTCATCAACATAAATAGAGTTTTAAAACCGCATCAATAAACTTGCAGATTTTCATGATCCGCGGGAAGGGCCGGGACCGAACCATCATGAAAAACGGGTGCCTAACTGTACAAATAAAGCTGAATTGATTTGAATTTAATTTCTTGTTTCGCTTTGCAAAAACACACCGTCAAGTGCCTGAGTGCAAATCGAAAAATTTGTTATGGTCACACGAGGCTTACTTCAAACTATCTGGCCGCAATGAAAACAGTACTTCAGGTGGAAAGCCAATGCAGCTTACCAAACAAAGAACACCATACCAGCAGCACAGTATTGAAGTGGTTATATCCTGCTGTGTGAAGGTTTCTTTGCAGGGACTTGTCAAAATAAAAGGGAAAATGGATGGGGCAAAAAAAAAAAAAAAAAAAAAAAAAAATCTTGAGGCAACCTTATTGTCCTCTATCAGAAGGCTGTCATTGAAAAGAAGAATCATTTTACTACCTGACAGTGGCCCAGATTTGACCACACCCATTGTCGGAGAAAAAGGTGCCTGTCTTTGTGTGAAATAGTCAAAGCCAAGACTTCACCCTTATGAAAATCTGTGAAATGATTTGAAAATTGCTGTCTCTATCTAATTTTAGCTTGAAAAGGTCAACAAAGAAGAGCGTGCAAATATTGTTTAGGGTTAGCCCACATTAGTTATTTCACACTGGGATGGCGAATCGTAAAAATCACTCAGAACGAGCTTATTTCATTATTTGGTATCATCTCCATTGTGAGACGGCTCAGAGCTGGATGGCTGTCTTCATTGTTGGCAGACTAGCTTGTCTTTTCTGGGTGATGTAGCGTCTGATTTACAGCTGAAATATGCTTTGTGCAGCCAAATGCATTTGTATGCAAGTTAGATACGAGAAAATACTACAGCATTAAAAAAAAAAAAAAAAAAAAAAAAAAAGATTTAATTTATTTAACATGCTAGTTATTAATTTTGTCTGCGATTACATTATGACCCCTCACTATACCTTAGCAGATAATCACTTATACTGTAGATAGGCTTAATGTGCTCCTGTGAAACCTGATGAGAAATTTGCATGAATACAAACCAGTGAGGATGAGAAAGTCGGATTTTTTCATGAACTTAAGCCCTGCCACAATTACCTCTTTTATTCCCCCCCTTTCCGCCAACTTTGGGAAGGCAGAGTACACCCTGGACAGTTTAACAGGCCATCGCAGGGCTCTCAATAAATTCTGTACTGTACATCATTATAATGTCAAGTAAGCAGATATGACATCACATTCCCCAGTGCTCTGTGTGTGTGTGTGTGTGTGTGTGTGTGTGTGTGTGTCTGTGTGTGTGTGTGTGTGTGTGTGTGTGTGTGTGTGTGTGTGTGTCTATCTATACAGGGATCCCTCGCTACTTCTTGCTTCAGTTTTTGCGGCTTCACGGGTGCATCATGGGTTTTCAAAAATATTCATTGGAAAAAAAAAAAAAAGAAAATTAGGGAAAAATAGGGAAAAGTTCATGGAAATGCCGCAAAACAAGGCCAAATTATGCAAAAAAAAAAGAAAAAAAGAAAAAAAAGAACCCCCCAACAAAACAACTTACATTTTTATGTGAGGTGTGCATCTGTGTGTGAGTACTGTATTTATATTTTATTTACATCTCATGCATTATTTTTGAATGTGTAATTGTTATTATAAGCATTTGTAGCATTGAATATGTATTTATTGATATTATATACACATATACTTAAATTTTTACATCAGACAGGGGGGGTCGAACCTACTTCACGGAATTTGGTGGTGGGTCTCGGTCCCCATTAACCACAGAAAGTGAGGGATCACTGTATATATATATATACATATATATATATATATAAATATATAGCACCTGCAATCACGGAATCACTTTTTTCAGTGACACTTTGTTACATGATGACATCATGGCATTAAAGATTTGTCGATTTGCCTTATCTTAGTCTGTTTGCCATTGACATCATTAAGTCTGCAGTTGATGCTGTTGCGGTTGTGATGACTAGCATGAAGACTTGGATCAATTTGCAAAATATTGCAGTTTCTCACCACGTCCATCCCAATCACCAATATATATGAGACATGATGAAAATCTTTTCATCGGGGTTAGAAATATATCTGAAGCCAAATAAAATTGATCCTGGATCAGTTAAATGAGATGGTACAGTCATCTGACTGGGATGCCTCCTGATCGCCTAGGAGGTTTTTCTGGACTTGTAAACTGGTATGAGGTCCCAGGGTGGACTCCTTATCATATAGAACATGGGGATACTATAGGATTTCCCAGTAGGAGCTGGGGAGTGTCACTGGGAAGGGGAATGCCTGGGTTTTACTATACCTGTCCCATTGGGGACCCGCACTCAGATAAGCGGTATAAAAGGGATGCATGGAAGAATAGATGGCATATTACACAAAACAAAGGATGCCTTTAATCATCCCCCCCAAAAAAAAAGATTTTCTTTAAAAAAAATGGAATATTCTGCCAATATAAATAATAAATGTCCACATCAACCAAGCAGAAAATAACTATGAAGCAGCTTCAGCATTGACTTCTTCCAGTGAATCACCACGTGCAATTTATGGTAAAACAACTAGCTAAAATTTTTATGAACTAAAAAGTGTCGATGACAGTAATAATGACAGGAACAAAGCCAGTCTTATCACTGTTTCTTTCATCCAACCACTTTATCTTTTTAGGGTCAACAAGAGGCTAGAACATATTTTAGCTGACTCGGGAAGGAAGCTGGAGGTACACAATGAAAAGTCCTCGCAGGGCCATTACACAGTCAACCTTCAGATTCACAGTCACACCTGGGCCAAGTTAGAACAACTATTTAGTGTAATGTGCATGTTTTAGACTGTGGGAAGAAACAGGAGTACCCAGAGGAAACCCATGCAATCACAGGGAGAACGTGCAAATTTCATACAGCTGTGTGCTCACAAAGCACATGACTTGACAAAACAACAAACAAACAAAACCAAAAAAAAAAAAAAAAAAAACAACCCAAAACCTCCCATCAACACTACTTACATTTTTATGTGCGGTGCGCGTCTGTATGTGTGTGTATTTATATTTTATTTACATCTTATGCATTATTTTTTTAACGTTTAATTGTTATTATAAGCATTTATAGCATTTAATATGTATTTATTGATATATACACATGTACGTATATGTCAGTCTGGGTGGGGTTGATCCTACTATTCGGCAGTCGCGGGGGGAT
Source organism: Plotosus lineatus (assembly GCA_024760905.1). Taxonomy (NCBI): domain Eukaryota; kingdom Metazoa; phylum Chordata; class Actinopteri; order Siluriformes; family Plotosidae; genus Plotosus; species Plotosus lineatus. The sequence goes on along the minus strand of CM045748.1, from coordinate 24,344,855 downwards.
CTCGGTCCCAATTACCCGCGGAAAGTGAGGGATCCCTGTATATATATATATATATATATATATATATATATATATATATATATATATATATATATATAGATAGATAGATAGATAGATAGATAGATAGATAGATAGATACAGATTTTTTGATTGCAACACAGTTTACGTCTAGCTTTATATCCAATGTGACGCAGGCCTAATCCAGCGAGGACTGAGCAGATCATCAGTGAAACTGTTTGCAAGTCAAACAGTTTCACTTAATGGAAAAAGACCATCATGGGATCATTGCTGATGCAGAACAGATGTTATTTGTTCAGTGAACCATGCTCCAAAAAGCACTGACACTGATATGGATGCGGCAGCACAGGTACACTTTTACGGCTGAGGACCATGGCCTCCGACTTGGAGGTGCTGATTTTAATTCTGGCTGATTTACACTTGGCTGCAATGAGACCTGGAGGTTTCTGCTTGATGAAGCCGAGAGTCAACATCATCTGAAAAAAAAAAAAAAAAAAAAAAAAAAAAAAAAAAAGCAAGACAACATCCTATGGCCACCAAACCAGAACCCCTCAACGCCTCAACTGTGACTAGAAATTCTATCCAAATAAATGAACAGAACAGTCTTGGCAGAGTGCAACCCTCACTGGAAAAAAAATCCGAACTGTTGTTACCAATGTGGTCCAAACTCCGGCTCCAGTAATACAGAGACCTAATGGCCCATAGCGATGGGTACAGTACATTGTACTCCCAGGGCACGACCCACAAAATAGCTGAGGGACACAGTCAAAAAACATCTCTAAATCCACAAAACACATGTGGACAGATTGGACCCTGTGGATATCTTCTATTTTTCGTTGCCAAGCATGTTTTGCTTCAGTGAGTCTCCACTTTTATGAGCATTGACCTAATTTGCTAAAATGGCAGCATTTCACCTTCACATAATTGTATTTCATCATGTGCTCATAATGATGCTCTTTAGAACTACATAACAAATAAGAAACGGAGACAGGAATAAACTATCCAGAAAAGACACAGATAGAGTACCCCCCACCTCCCACCAAAACACACACACACACACACACACACATAATTACAGATTTCGGCTGAAAAACCTGGTCTGTGTATTTGGCTGGTAGGCGCCACTCCAGAGAGAAAATCTCATTATCTTAATTAGCTCCTTCTCTCTGAAATATGCATTGATTATTTTGTTTCATGAAGACATGAAACACAGACTCAAGCAGGGCTTAAAATGATTAGGCCTGCATGTGCTGCTCCTCAGCTACTGCTAAACAGACAGTAGCAGCACAGTTTGGCAACAGAGTCACCTTAAAAAATCAAACAACAAGAAAATTAAAGGAAAAAGTACATTTTGGAGGCTGAAACAGCTGTCAGAATAAATCTTATCAACTAATTGCTCCCGTATACACTCAGCTCCAGAGTACAAAAAAGTTATGGAAAAAAGTCTTTGTGGTTAATGAGCTTAAACTCCCACTGAAAATATGAGAGAAAGCTAATGCTCATTAAAGAAAAAGAAAGAAAAAGTATTATGATTAAAAAAAAAGATGTCTACTAATCTGAGTGTTTAGAAACGAGTAAGCAGTCACCCATGACTTCCAGATTCACAGATAATAAAACAGTGGCTTTTATTTAATGACTGATTCAGTGCCAGTGAGGTGCACTCATGTGAGGACACCCCCCCCCCACACGTCAATCATAAAATATAATTAATGTTAATATTTGTCAGCTGGTATGTATTACAAACCCTTTTAACCCTCAAATCACATTAACATTCTTTTCTTTTTTTTAGAATTTCCATATGACCCCTTCAGATAGAGGGAGCAGCTACGTGCTGAGGACGAGCTTTGCTGTGCACTCAGTGGATTGTGTCCCTCTGAAACTGCGCTGTTACGTGGTGCACATAGTGTGTCGCTTTCCCTCTATATTTCGCAGATGAAATGCTTTCAAATACTCAGATTATATGCTTTGCCTTTTCATAATCTGGATACGTATTAAAAAGTGTTTCTGTAATGTGTTTAGGCTGCAGATTAATCATAAAATCTAATAAAAAAAAAATCCTCAGTGAGGCAAACAGTACCGCTGACTCATGGCAGAGGGCGCTTGTGATCCACAGATATTTGTGCAACCTACAGTAGGCCCTTGACCATTCAAAGTATTGCGCTCGTGCCCCCGCTTACTCGTGGATTGCCAACAAACCCGGAAGTAAGTGGCATGTGATTCAAATTTAGCGAATGTCTGAGAGTTTTTTTTCTCCCTCTTGCCGATTGGTTGAGATGATGTATACGCACTCGTTTTCTCATTTGCGCACAAGTTGTCAATGTGCATTTTTAAGTGTGTTTTTAATTCCCAGTTAAGCTCTATGATGCCACCCAAACATTGTGCATATTCTCAGGCTTCTGGTAAGGAGCCTAAGTGCCAGAAAAAGGTAATGACGCTGCATAACAACAGTCGAACTGTTTGATATGATACAGGAAGGAAAATGTTATGTTGCAGTAAGGCACCATTATGCAATGAATATACATAGTAAGAGATTTCCTTTTGGCTTTTTTCCTTTATCAGGGGTCGCCACAGCGAATGATTCGTACGTTTCATTTGGCATAGGTTTTTACATTAGATGCCATTCCTGACACAACCCTTTTTAGCAAGGGACAGAAACACGCTGACAGCTTTGCAGCCTACTCTTTTTACGAAAGTCAGCAATGGTTCTTTTGCATGCCTCTCACCATAGACAGTGAGAGACATGGCCGGCCTTTGATAACCCAGTTAGCTGCACTGGGGGACAATGACAACCTTTTGGAGGGTTGGACTTGAACCCCCAACCTTAGGATCAGCGATCCAGCGCCCTAGACCACCACTGCTTGTATATATGGAAAAGTATCTGAACCTTTTGGAATTTCTCACATTTCTGCATAAAATCACCATCAAATGTGATCTGATCTTTGTCAAAATCACACAGATGAAAAAACAGTGTCTGCTTTAACTAAAAACTAAAACCACCCAAACATTTATAGGTGTTCATTATATATATATATATATATATATATATATATATATATATATATATATATATATATATATATATATATATATATAACTGAACTGGGAAGAAGGAGGGGCATGTTCAGTCTGTTATTTGTAAACAATGGTGCAGCGTCATTGTGTATTTGCGTCATTACGTCAGCATACTATGTAGGTACCTCTAAACTCAAAATGTGACTTTTTTTGGAAGAAAAAACATGAAAGCGACATTGCATTATTACGTAAGCGTACTACATAGGTACGTCTAAACTCAATATTTGACGTTTTTTAGAAAAAAAATACATTAAAATGAAAAGAAAAAACGTAAAACAGATGAATGTAAGTCGGGGAGCATCTGTACACATATACATGTACATATACGGCAGTTGGGGAGGTTTGGGGTTTGGTCCTACTTCGCGGATTTTGGTGGTCGCGGGGGGATCTCGGTCCCAATTAACTGCAGAAAGTGAGGGATCCCTGTATATTTTAACACATTTTGGAACTTGTGTTTAACTTGGAACTTGTGTTTGACTTGATTTACCAGCACAGCGTCGAAAGGTTAAAATTTCCTTCCTGTCCCATTATCTTCCAAATAACATTTTCGGTCTCTTCTCTTCGTTTTGGCAGACGAGTGCACACAGAATTGCGCGTTGGAACTTCAGCACTATTTTCCACGGTATAGTCAATGATGTTGTCTGCTTAGTTTTTATTCCAAGCAGTTTTACCTCAACAAGGTTAAGCCAAAGTACTAGAACCTACCCAGATCTAGAGGCTAGAGTAGACCTAGATCTCCATCTTGTGTAATTTATACTACATTATTATTACTGTCATGATTAGAAAATGGGTTTTCTGATTTCCTGCCCTTTCCTTTCATAGTTTAATTGGTATACAGAGATCTCATATAATCTGCATACTGTTTTCTACTTTACTATTATTCTTTTTATTTATTTGACTTGTAAATAATGTACTGGGCTTTAACATTAAGCTGCAGCTGGCTATATTTCCAACATATTTTCTGTTTCAAAAGAAAAAAAAAAATCAGCATATTTCCTACACGTAATGTGCTTCCTGCCATCCCGCACACATGCTCTATTATAAAAATATATTTCATCCCTTCTTCATCCCAGTGATTATTACATTTTTTTTTTTTTTATGAAATTACACTGATCATGATATAATGCAGGAAAGGCACAAAAGGGCAGTAGAGTTTAACAGACCTGATAGACCTTTACGTACCATCGTAAGGGATCTTGATTAACTTGGAAAATTGAGTCCTTCAAATTTCTTTACTTGGATGTTGGCGCCGCTCTTTTTTTTTTTTTTTTTTAACCCAAAATCATGCCACTAAATTGTGGTGCTCCTAGCATTTTTTTTTTTTTTTTTTAAACAGACATCAGCCCCTGTGCAAACCCAATGGTAGAGAGACCAACACACAAAGGGGAGTAAAAAAATATAGAATATGGCTGGAAAGTATATAGTATATGCCACAATCTATTCAGTTTACCCAATGAATTTTTATTTGAACGATGAACTGCGAGTTGTTTATTTTTTCTCGGAATCCCTATATCAACTCAGATTTCCCACATAATCCCTCTGCTGATAATACAGGATTTTCCCTTATCAGCGTGAGTCGCAAAGCTGATCTAGTCTTTTACACATATCCAATTTGATAATAAATACCCAGGTTTAATTATTATAAATATTTTCCAGGTAATTATGCGGCAATTTGACATAGAAAGAATCCATCCCAGAGGAAAACAATTTGAAATGTTGAATTATCAATTGCAATCTATAATTATCAATATTTTTTTCCTTTCGGCTGTTCCCTTTCAGGGGTTGCCACAGCGAATCATCTGCCTCCACGTTCATGTCTGTCCCCCCCAATGCAGCTAACAGGGTTATCAAAGGCAGGTCATGTCTCTCACTGTCTATGGTCAGAGGTTCATGTAAAAGAACCAATGCTGACTTTCATAAAAAAGTAGCTGCAAAGCCTTCAGCGTGTTTCTGTCCCTCGTTAAAAGGGTTGTGTCAGGAAGGGCATCCGACGTAAAAACCTATGCCAAATTAAATGTGCGAATTAGATGATTCGCTGTGGCGACTCCTGAGAAAGGGAAAGGGAAAAAGCTGAAAGGATAGAAGAAGCAATGGTTCTTTTACATGAACCTCTCACCATAGACAGCGATTGACATGGCTGGCCTTTGATAACCCAGTTAGCTGCACTGGGGGGACAATGACAACCTTGTGGAGAGTGGGACTAGAACCCCCAACCGTTTGGCGATCCAGCACCTTTTATCACCGGGCCATCACCGCCCTAACCAAGGCTCCACTTAGTTCCTCGAAATTTTTGCTAGAAATAGTGAAAATGTACTTAAAAACAGAAGAGCAAAGTCGGTCACTTTGAAATGATTGTTGTTATATCTGACCATCTCACTCCAGATTGCTACAAGATTTGAACCTTTTGATAGCTGCTGGGCACAAGCCTAGGCTAATGGAAGGTAAATACAATCAAGCCATGCTAAGTGAGTAAGACGGTGAAGTAAAAGCCAGTGCTGCTCCAAGTCACCAAATTAGCATAGCATTTATAAAGGCTAACACCCAGCTATGCGGCTTGGACGCTCTCACGGGGACAACAATCTCTCTCCCATACATTGTCTTCTTCTTCTTCTTCTTCTTCTTCTTCTTCTTCTTCTTCTTCGTGGTAAACCGAGCAAGTTCAATACTGAAGACTGATGTCGGTGTTAGAGTTGGGCTGATTTGGCCTGGCGGAGCCCATCCCTCTCCAGGTCGTAGAAACACGCTGACGGCTTTGCGGCCTACTCTTTACGAAAGTCAGCAATGGTTCTTTTACATGCTTCTCACCATAGACAGTGAGACACATGGCCTGCCTTTGATAACCCAGTTAGCTGCACTGGGGGGGTGGGTGTGTGGGGGGGGGGGGGCAGTGACAACCCTGTGGGGACTCGAACCCCCAACCTTAGGATCAGCGATCCTGCGCTCCAACCACTAGACCATCACTGCCCATGATGCTGTACTGGATGGTGGGGACGAAAAAAAGATGGTTCAATCAGATTACAGTAAGAAGGAGAAAAACAAAACACAATCTTTCTTGATGAACAGCCAATCGGAATGCAAAGATTCTGTTTGGATTTTAGTTCTAAAAGTAAACCTTTGCATACTTATCTCCAGAAAATATGAACAAATCTTTGGGTTGAATAATTAATCCACATGTTATAAACACCCCAAGAAACCTGATCAATACTTTTCTGTACCTGGGCCTATAGTACTATGTATTGAAATCATATATAAACTTATTCTTTCGTAGCTAAAGCCTGAGAAGTTGCTCTCAATGTAATACCGACAAATCTTTAGAAGCCTACATATAATTCTTTGGAAAAACAGCGAGGCATTTGCAACATACAGATTTTAGGTTGTAATTAAAAAACACTGTGTTCTATATTCTTCCGAAGTTATTGTACCACTGGGTGTTGCCTACCTCACTGTCATCTTCGCCAGATCTGAGACGCTCTCACAAGATGACATACCCTCCATATCCCTGCTGCTAGCATCTGGCTCAAAGTGGTCTGGTTCAACACTCCCCCGATATATATTTTTTAAATTTTATTTATTTATTTATTTTTGATTCCTAAAGTGCAATCAATACGAGGTTGTCAAGCTGGCAATTTGACACCATCCGGTAGTTATTGAGTTATAATGGATAAATGTGACTATGTGTTCTGATGGCAGCCAGTGTTCGCTGGGCTTCACCGCAGGCTGTCCTATGCGGGACTTACTAATGTGACATCACACAGCTTGAGTTTGCCAATTCACACTGTGCTCCAAAATCCTAGTATTGACTCAAAAATATTGATATAAGTACAGTGATCCTCAGTTTCTGCCGCGTCAGTGTGTCACGAGTTTTTCAAAAATATTAATCGAAAAATTAAAAAATTTGAAAATTAAGGAACATGGCACGAAACAAGGCCAATTATTAAAACAAAAAACAAAAACTCAAACAAACAAAAACGAAAAACAACCCCCCCAACAAAACTACTTACATTTTATGTGAGGTGTGCATCCAAGTGTGTGTGCACGCAGCTGTGTGTGCAGGCGCATCTGTATGTGTGTGTGCACGTCTCAGTGTGCGTTTATGTGTGTGTGTGTGTGTGTGTGTGTGTGTGTGTGTGTGTGTGTGTGTGTGCGCGCGCATCTGTGTGTGTATTTATATTTTATTTACATGTTATGCATTGTTTAATTGTTATTATAAGCATTTATAGCGTTGAATATGTATTTATTGATATTATACACACATATACATGTACATATACGTCAGTCAGGGGGACCAATCCTACTTGCGGAAATTCAGCATTAGCAAAGGGTCTCGGTCGACATACCATGAAAAGTGAGGGTTCACTGCATTTAATTTTTTGTGTAATCGATTGGATGAAAGATCAAAGATTAAGAAGCAACAATTATTCATTGATTCGTTTTCTGAACCAGTTAATCCTAATTAGAATCGCAGGGAGTCTGGTGACATCTCAGCTGACTCTGGGTGACGGCAGAGTACACCCAAAACAGCTCGTCAGGCCATCGCAGGCAAGCAACAATTACACAGTGAAAATTAAAATATCTGGGTATCTCGTTTAAAAAAAATGCTATTATGAAACAATTTATTTGATGCAACAATGCAAGACAACATAATGAACAATAAAATTATTGAATAACATTAATTCATTCAAGTGTTTCTCAGAGTTCTGAAGCTTATTGGACATGTTTACTGACATGCTCTTCGTCCAGTCGTTACCTATTTTGCTTATGGTTGTGAGGAACTCATCCCATCTGACTCTGGACAAAATATCAGGGTACACCCTTAACTGCTCCTCATCACACACACACACACACACACACACACACACACACACACACACACACACACACACACACACACACACACACACACACACAACCATTCATACTTACATTCACACCTAGGCCCACACTTTGACCTGTGCAAAGAAACCCACACAAACAAACTCCATACAGATACCCTTGTCAACTCTGGGGCTCAAACCCATGACCTTCTCACAGTGACATGAGAGTGTTATCCACCATTCCACTGTACCGCCCTATTTACTGGATATGTTTATGTAAATTTTCACATTTGTTCTTTGTCTGTGGTTGTTGCCTGACCATCAAATAATCTTCTGCCTGTTTATTTAAGTGCTTTTGCAAGTGCTTTTGTCTTTGCCGCAACAAATTCAGATATTAAATGGACAGAAAAGCGTGTAAGTGCTGTTAGAAACACAGAGAGATGAGGACAGAATGAAGGAAGGAATAAAGAAAAAATATTTTAAAAGTGTACTCGTATGTGAATTAGGTCAGAACCAATTGATTTGCAATATTAAGAATCGCTCACAGACTTCCATGTAAAACAACAGCAATTAAACCATCGGTGCACTGAACCAATTACATGTCAAGAAACATGTCTGCAGCTTTCAAGGAATGCAGACGAAACATGTACAATTACTTGCATTTACTTTCTGAGCATTTGGCTCATCCCATCATCCAGAATGACTTACAGAAATTTTATTTTTCTATTTTTTATTTTGTCTTTGTTCACTTTCATTGTAGTCTTCATCAAAACTACACCGTCTATCTCTCATGTGGTAATGACAGCAACAACGATGATACAGACAAGACGAGACTAACAATTTCTCCACCATAACAGTATTCACACAAAACACAAATACAGTCGGCCTTTGACCATTCGTGGTTTTGCGCGGTTTTTCTACATACTCATGGATTGCAGACAAACCCAGAAGTACGTGATTCAAATTTAGCCGATGGCTGATAACTTTTTTCTCTCTATTGCTGATTGGTTAAGATGATGTATACGCCCCTTTTTTCTCATTCGTACACAAGTTGTCAATGTGCATTTTTTTGTGTGTGTGTTTAATTACCAGTTCATACTATGATGTCATCCAAACACCATGCATCTTTTCAGGCTTCTGGTAAGGAGCCGAAGGGCCAGAAAAAGGTAATGACGCTGCATGAAAACAGTACAACTGCTTGATATGATACAGAAAGGAAAAAGTTATGCCGCAGTAGCGTGCCATTATGCAGTGTTTATATATTTTATTATCAATAAATATTATCACAGTAAAAATTAAAAAGTTTTTATTTAACCATTACTACATTTTACTGCATTATTACTGTATTAATGAGTAAGACTGTCTGCAGAATGTGTTTAAAAAGCATATTTCAGCGTATGTAATATCATACATAGGGTTTTACTTCCGCGTTAATAATTTGCACATGTCATATGATGCATAAGGTTTTACTTCCGGGTAAATAACTCACGGAATTTCTTGATCCGTGGTAAAGGCCGGAACTGAACCCCCGCAAAAAACAGGGGCCTACTGTATATTATCCAAAACATGAAGTCCTTTTCCTAAGTACTCATTTTATAAGATCTGACTCGAGAGTGGTCAAAAGTACTGATCATTTGTTATGCACATGACCATCATTTTATAGGGAAGCTGGTGTCTTATCATTGCACAAGTGCTGACACAACTGCAGTCAAACAGAAAATGGGAAAAAAATGTCACAATTAAATTGTATACAGACAAATTATGCAGGAGAAATGTCTTGACCCTGCCACCAATTGCATTGTAAAGCTGCTGATTTTATACATTTAAAAAAAGCCCAAGCTATGAGCTATTATGTTTGTCTTCAATAACTTATTTATCCTGGTCAGGGTCATGGTCATGTGACTTTTTACAAAATCATGAATCATTGAATTTGTTCAGCATAGAAATTGATCGAGGAATCTCAAAGCAGCTATTGGATTTCTTCTCTCTTTTTTGAAAGCAATTTTACTATCCCTCTAAAATAATGCTTTTTATCACTCCATTATGGAATGAATGCATTCTGTAGAAGTATCACCTTTCAAAGACTTATTTTCTTGCAAATTCTGTCATGCCCATTCCATCATAATGGTCAATCATGACTCAGGAACCAATATGCCTTAGTCTGTTACAAATGATGGTCAGCATAGACACAATAGTTCTTTCTTTCCCATTCTCATGCCAAAAGGCAATTAATGAAAACATATCATTACCTTGATTTATTTTGATGTATGATCATAACTGAGGGGTTTTCCATACAGCCAATGTAACTGTCAACTGTTGCAGTCCAACTGGGTTAAAAAGATTATTACATTTGGCAGACGCTCTCATCCAGAGTGACTTATATATATATATATATATATATATATATATATATATATATATATATATATATATATATATACACACACACACACACACACACACACACACACACACACACACACACACACACACATACACTGGTACCTCGAATGCTTTAAAGGTTGAACAAATCGGAATTCAACCAAAAAAATCCAGGGTTTTTTTTTTTTGTCCCTGAAATCAACCAAAATCCGGAAGTCGAACGCTAAAAAAGTGCGAGAAAAAACGAGACCAAGAGGGAGGGGAAACGCATGCTTTCTGGAAGTCTGAAAGTTATTGATACTATGTATCACCCTGATAAAGCTAGCGCTGCTCCGGGGAAGTACGGAAGTTGTTGATACTCTGAGGTCATGAGCCACTTCCGTAAGGTTTTGAAAAGAAAGCAGAAACAAGCCACATTAGAAATGCTCTTCAAGAAAAGAAAGGGACATCCTGAAGAAGAATCATCCATGCCAAAGCAAGTAGCAAGAGAAAAAAAAAAAAAAAACACCTTTGGCTGATTCCCCTGAAGCTGTTATGGATCCGCCTCCGCTCTCCCTCTCAGTTATGGAAGAGGATCTGTCTCCTCTCTCCCTCTCAACATTTACGTATGCCAACTGCTCACCACCACAAAGGTTACAATTCTTATCTTCATTGTTGCTATGCTTTAACTGTACTCTGGTTTTTATTTTAGTGTGTTATGGTCTGTGTTGTGAGAGACTCTGGTTTTGGTGGCTCTACCTCTCTCTATGCATGCAGGGCTAAAGAAGGGCGTGTGTGTCACACGCGGGTGGAGTGCTAAGCACACACATCTGATTCTACTTAGCAATCACTGGGCTTCTCTAACAGTAACTACGATTTCCCCATGCTATAGTGCCTTCCCTGTCAACAATAAAGCTCATCCGTTTTCATCACACTCTGTGTCCTGCATTTTTTGGGTCCTGCTGAATGTTCCTGGCATCACAGAATCTTCTAGCTCTTCTGTGATGGCAGAAACATTCAACCAGACCCAATCACAGATCTGCTCCATCCAACGAGCAACATTTCACTTTATGAGCTCCCGCGCACAACTGTAAATAGGGTTTACTGCACTTCATATCATTTGCTTTTTCCCCCACACCATAGCGCAACAATGAGAGCGCCACTGCCAACTCCTCGAGTGGGTGCGCAATTACACTTACTTCTAGTACAGTATGGGGAAAAAAAGCATGTCCCCTAGGGTCATTAGCCCCCCATCATCTTGCCATCTGTAGCAATTACGTAGGTACAGAATGAGTATGATGAAGTAATTTAAGCTAAACAGCCCTAATCAGGAGTGTGTCCATGTCCAGAGCTGATGAGACGGTGGCAAATGCAGTCTGATTGTACTGAAGGTGGATGATGATGGGTGACATCAACAGTTTTGGGTGGCAAGTTGGTCTGGAGTTGGAATGCCAGCAGCGCTTAGCTGCCGAGGAGCGGCAGTGTCATCGGTGGAATGTTCTCATGTTCCAAGCATGGAAGCCTTGGTTCAATTGTGGTCATAAATTGTAAGAGATACAGCTTTATTAATCTCACAATGGAGAAATTCACTATGGGATCTGAACCAAACTTGACAAACAAGAGATATAAATAGAACCTTAAACTTGAGAGAACTTGACGAAGAATTGTAAGATATGTCGCCGAGAATCAGGTTTGCTTCATAATGAAATGTAGACGCAAATTTGGGAAAGCCTATTTCCTCTATGTTTATGATAGCTAGCATGTATAATTGTATCATTTCAAGTTAGGAACTACTGTAATTAAAGAGCATAAGCTTCCTTCCTTCCTATATTTACACTGGGTTTACCAAAAAAGTGTGGAAAGTAAGAGGTTAAGGCACGTCTTATCATGATTTAACATGATGAATATGAATATCAAGAAATATTATATAAGACCCTAATATTATTTAAAGGTGAATAGAAGGTACTTACACTGAGCTCTATATGTGACCGTGAATTCATTTGCTTGTAACATGGCATTTTCAAATTGCATTCTAGGTTAAGTGAAATCCTCAAGGGACTCGTGCTGTATTTAATCTGCAGACTTCTGTGCAGCTTGTAAGTGACACTGCTGGTGTCCTCCTTATTTCCAATGTACTGATCACAGGCAGCAGTAAGCCAGGATTTAAAAGGTGAAGGTCTGATGAATGTAAAACTTCTAAACATTCATCCAAAATCCAATTTCTGCTCAGAAGAGTAGTGACTGCCATATTTCCAGTACCATTATTTTGCAGAAGAGGTGCAGAGGAAAGAGGGAAAACTAATGAATTGCTGGTTGAGATATCTGCATGGTTGCCCTCAATTCTCTCCTCCACTCTCTCCTCTTTGAGGCATTAGGATTCTCCTGAGTCAACTTTTCAGCATGAGTGTAACATAAACACTCTATCGACTTTTCCCCCCACCAAATGCTGCCTTGAAATGTCACTATAACATATTTTTTCTTGATAATGTTCTCATGGTTTGGTGCAAGTAAACGCTCTATGTACACGACTTCTCTGCATCACTTTCTAGGATACATGCCCAGGTTCTAAATTAGCCATAGAGTCGGTCCAGCTCAGCCACAAAGTGCAGCATGAATCATTCTAGGTCCAAGCCTGAGTCACGGATGTACACAAAATCTATGCTAACATCGTTCTACAGCATATATGTGTGAAGGAATTGTCGGAGAGGAGTATGACATGAGGACGAGTCAATGCCCATGAGCAGCATAAATCCTCCTTCTCCTGATCGCATTTTCCAACATATTATTCCTGGTTTTACTTTTTGTCTTTACAAGTCTCTTAGTTTTGTCTATTTACCCTCTTCATATTTGCTTATTTACATCTAGTAGCCATGAGCATGGCTGATTACTTATGATTATAAAAGACCAGAACTGGTTGAGTGTTCATTATGGGACAGTGTATAATGTGACAGAATAACATTCATCCCATCATTTATTCATTTTCTGTAACCAATTAATCCTAATTAGGGTCACAAAGATGATGGCACCCATCCCAGCCGACTTCAGGCAAGTGTAGAGTACACCTTGGACAGCTCGCCAGGTCATCGCAGGGCAGAAACACGCTGACAGCTATGCGGCTACTCTTGACGAAAGTCAGCAATGGTTCTTTTACATGAACCTCACACCATAGACAGTAAGAGACATGGCCGGCCTTTGGTAACCCAGTTAGCTGCACTGGAGGGACAGCGACAACCCGTTAAGAATGGGGCTTGAACCCCTAACCTTAGGATCAGTGATCCAGCACCTTTACCACCAGGCCACCACTACCCGGATTGTATTACAATACTATTAGGACAGTATTAGTGAAAAGCATTGCGGTTTTTATTTTAAATAGTTTATACGTATTTAAAACATATCATATTTAAGCATGTATAAGTCTGAATCAGAGTAATATTAACACTTTGGGATTTTTGCTATTTGCTTTGGGTTGTGTTGGTTGGGTCAGCACCCCGAACTCCCCTTTCATTTTACAGGAATATAAGTCCATCAACGGTGTAATTTTGAATCTGTACGCCACCACATTCAATTTGAAATGAAGACGTTGAGTTCTAATGAAGTGTTGATTCTCAGCTTTAGTTTGAGGCTCAACAAAGCTATGCATTAAACCCACAGAAATAAATAAACTTAAAAGACAGCACAAGCTATACCGAACTATTAACTTGGAGCGCTTACCTAACCGTAGTTTTTTTTTGTTGTTGTTGTTTTTTTTTTTGGTTGGTTTTTATTTCTATGGTCAATTACAGTTACATTTATTATAAAGCTTAATCACCCAGGTAATGACAATAAATTTTCATTTGAAGCACATTTAGTTTGTGTATCATAAGCCCCATCTCTGCCTTATGACAGACCAAACTATTGAAAGATTAGCAATAAAGTTGGCCATTGACCATTTGCGGTGCAGCGCTCACGCCCCCACATACTCGTGGACTGGAGACAAACCCGGAAGCAACTGGCACGTGATTCAAATTTAGCCAATGGCGGAGAGCTTTTGCTTCTCTCTCCGGCTGATTGGTGGCAGATGATGTATACACTTTTTTTTTTTTTTCTCCTTCGCACACAAGTTATCAACGTGCGAAGTAATTTATTTTTTGTGTGTTTGTAATGATCATTTAAACCCTATGATGTCACTCAAACACCCTGCATCTACGCACTTTATTTATTCATAAATATTATCACAGTACAAAATTTAAATGTTTTACCTGAATCATTACTACATTTTACTGCATTATTATTATTATTATTAGTATTAGTATTAGTATTATTGGGCGGCACGGTGGCGTAGTGGTTAGCACGTCCGCCTCACAGCAAGAAGGCCCGGGTTCGATTCCCGGCCTGGGCGTTTCTGTGTGGAGTTTGCATGTTCTCCCCGTGCTTGTGCGGGTTTCCTCCGGGTGCTCCGGTTTCCCCCGCAATCCAAAAGACGTGCACTGTAGGTTAATTGGCCGTTCTAAATTGACCGTAGTTTCTCTCCTGCAGCGGCACTGGAACCCAGTGGTATCGGCACTTGCCTTTCCATTGGATCCTTCCGGTGGCGCCGAGACAGGGGGGGACTTGCTGCTTGGGTAACAGCCTGTCCCTCATTACTCCCTACCCAGGCTCTGTGCACTGGGGAGTATCACCAGTCGGGATACTGGCCAGAGCGCAGCCATAGTCCTTCGGGACTGACGGAGGCCTACGCTATTATTATTATTATTATTATTATAATGCTTCCTGATTAGCGGTAAACCCGGAAGTTACTGGTACGTGATTCAAATTTAGCCAATGGGTGAGAGTTTTTGTTTCTCCCTCCTGCTGATTGGTTGAAGATGATGTGTACGCCTCTTTATTTTTTCTTCTTCGCACATGTCATCAACATGATTGCTTGAATTGTGAATTCACTTTTTTATTGTGTGTTTTTAATTATTATTTAAGCCCGAAGCTTCTGGTAAGGAGCCTAAGCACTTTGTTCATAATATCACCGTACAAAATTAAAAAGTTTTTACTGAATCATTACTACATTTTACTGCATTATTACTGTATTAATGAGTAAGACTGTCTATAGAATGTGTTTGTTTAAGAGGCATATTTTAGCGCATGTTACATCATACATAGGGTTTTAAAAACTGTGTCAATAACTTGCGGATTTTCATGATCCGCGCGGAGGGTTGGAACCAAGCCATTGCACAAAAAAAAAACAAAAAAAACGGAGGTCTACTGTATGCAAGGATGTGGCGAGTCTAAACTGTGCTAAACATCTGTGATAAAGTACTATTAAGAATTCCTCCTTCTTGTACAATGCACACTACAAACAAAGGAGAGTCGAGTTGAGCCAAATCTTGGCAAAAGACTTGCTTTTGATGTATCAAGTGTGTGAATAATATTCTACATCAGACAAATTAACAAGAGGCACTGCGGGTATGCAGAGGTGTTCTCTCATTTTCATTAATCCGCATCAATGCACGTAATAAGCTCACTAGCTTTTTGGATAAATTCTTCATCCTTGCACACATGCATTAATGCATTAAGAAAGGGAAACCAGAATTTTTTTGTAGTTTAAATGTACCTGTTTTACCCATAACAGATATATTGAATCATGCAATGGCTGCATATTGCGACTTAAAATGTGCGGATAATATCATGGGCTTAGAATGTGAAAAAAGCTTTTTTTTATTTTTATTTTTCTGTTTCCCTCCATCGTATTACGCCTCATTCAATATAACAAAGATGTTATTCTCTTATTCGTTACCCCTCCACCCACGCTGCCTATCGTTCTGTCTGTTTTGCTGACTGACACTGCTCACTGTTCTGCTTCGTGAACTAACTAATTACCATGAGGGGTTGAAGAGCTATTCTCTGTAGGGGTTTCTTTAACAAATGTCATACTGGTAAAGAATCGCAAAGTGGTCTCCATACTGCTTCGAATGTCAATGAAATCCAGCCAGGCGCAATACTATGGAATATAAAAGTGTTCCACTCATAAACTGAGGCACTTGCAACTCCAGTAAACCTCTTTTGTTAGCAACAGACCCAGCATTTCTGAATGAATATACAGTACTTGGGTCCCTTTGATTTGGAGCAATAACAAAGGAGCCTGCTCAGTGTAAAGTCAAAGAGCAAGAAATCAAGGTGAATATGAAAATACAGACGCTCCTCAAATTATGTTTTTTAATTGGTTCCGAACGTAAGTTGTCACAGTGACATATGACTGACATATGACGTATGATGCTCATACTGTACTGTACATCCATAAATACCATTACCATATCTCAGAAAACACCCTTAAGTCAATTATTATAAACATACCATTGTAAAATAATATCAAATATATTAAATAATATCAACATTAATTTCAAATAAGTTATACCGAGTTACTTTACATGAAGCTTAAAACAGCCAATCAACGCTTACAATATGTGAAGCGCTCAATACAGAAAGTAGTGTACTTGCGAAAGTAATGTACTTGCTGTGGGTTATACGGACTTCCGGTCTTTCAAGTGCACAAGGGTGCTGTTGAACTCGTTTAGAACACAGCCTGCACTGATGTGAATCACCAACCATATTTGCTTCGGGTTACAAAAGTCCGCAAACCAGTGTAAACACAAAGATCACAGAGACGACATCTTAACACAAGGGTCTGTCTGCCTTTCGGCTTTTATCCCTTTTACTCGGGAGTCGCCACAGCGAATCATCTGATTCGCACGTTTGATTTGGCAGAGATTTTTACGTCGGATGCCCTTCCTGTCACAACCCTTTTAGCAAGGGACAGAAACACGCTGACGGCTTTGCAGCTACTCTTTACTACACTGGGGGGGAGAGTGACAACCTTGTGGAGAGTGGGACTCGAACCCCCAACCTTTGGATCAGCGATCCAGCACCCTATACCACTAGACCACCACAAGGGTAACACGCTATATAACTGATTATATATATAATTGAACTAGGAAGAAGGAGGGGCACGTTCAGTCTGTCGTTTGTAATCATTGGATGCAGTGTCTTTACGTCATCATGTCAGAGTCTATGTAGGTAAGTCTAAACTCAAAATTTGACTTTTTTTTTGGAAAAAAAAAAAAAGTAAAATCGAAAAAACGTAAAATGGAAGAATGTAAGTTGGGCAGCGTCTGTAGAGTGATGCCTCACTACTTCGAGCTTCGGTTCCTGCAGCTTCAGTGCATTGCGGGTTTTTCAAAAATATTCATCAAAAACATAAAAAACCAACGAAATTATGGGAAAATAGGGAAAAAGTTGCAAAACAAGGCCAATTATAAAAAAAAAACCCAACAACCCAAACCCCCCTACAAAACTATTTACATTTTTATGTGAAGTGCACATCTGAGTGTGCATGTGTTCATGTGTGCATTCGTGTTTGTGCGCACGCGCCTCTGTATATGTGTGTATTTTAGTGTTTAATTGTTATTATAAGCATTTATAGTGTCGAATATGTATTTATTGATATTGTATACACTTATACATGTATGTATACGTCAGTCAGTGGGGTCGATCCTACTTCGTAGAACTCGGCGTTCGTGGGGGTCTTGGTCCCCTTTAACCGCGGAAAGTGAGGGATCCCTGAATATGCTGGTACTAGATAATAAAGTGATATTTTACCCTTTCATTGATTGTGTTAAAAAGCTAAGGGAACACTGCCACATAATCAAATCAATGCAAACTTGTAATGGATCTATGTATTAAAGTTCATGACCCAAATAAAAGTTCCAAATAAAAGCTCAATATTCACTTAAATGACTGCAATCTGTTTTACTGTATTCCAGCTTTAACAGAATTAAGTAATTTTAAAAGCCTTGCAGAGAAGCCCATAATCAACCTTTGATTATATTTTAAGTTAAGAGGATGACTTCAAAAGGATAAAGCATAGGCCTACAGCTTAGATTTGTTTATTAAATAAGCCAAATGACCTTCAAGATCTTCCCATTTCATTTCATCAGTTACCATTACTTCAGTAATAGTTTCTTTATGCAATATTATTTAGTTTAATTAGTCCATAAA
Organism: Plotosus lineatus; assembly: GCA_024760905.1. Taxonomy (NCBI): domain Eukaryota; kingdom Metazoa; phylum Chordata; class Actinopteri; order Siluriformes; family Plotosidae; genus Plotosus; species Plotosus lineatus. The sequence continues at coordinate 24,326,568 of CM045748.1, read as the reverse complement.
TTCCAGTTTAAGTGTTATTATTTTAATTGTTTGATTTGGCTCATTGTTTACCTCTATAGCATGGTACTGGTACCCAGTGGCGGGCCGTGCATTTCACACCTCGGCCTTCAATAGTGCTCCGTATGAATCAATCCAACCCTCAATAACTATTTTATGGATATAAACCTTTTACTGCAGCTACAGTTGTGATACACACAAAAAAAAAGCATCAATAATAACCTAATAAAATTGCAATATTATTTAGGAATACAGCCACATTTTACTCACCAAAAATCCGTTTTATTTGTACACAAAATCCATCCTCCTTTCTTTCCTCAAGAAGATTTCAATTACTCTGTCGTACAGATTATCTGCGTGTTTCAGTTCCATCAAGAAGTCCTTTTCTATCGCCATCGAAGCTAATGCTGAAAGTCGAGCCTGTCCTGTCGTATTTCTGGCCTAAGTTTTTATTCGATTTAGGGCTGAAAATGTCCGTTCTGACAAACCACTCCTTGACGCCTGTGGCCGTTACATAACGCAGAACCAGTGCGAGCTGCATTATTCGCGTCTGTCATCTCATCCACCATAACAGAGACAAATGGTGCTTTATTAGCTTCCCTTCTGATCTCTTCCCCCATCACTTCAGCAACAGCACTGATCAGGTCGTTTTGTATTTTGCTCGACGTCCCACTAAACACTTTATTAGTGGACAGGTGGGAATGTAAATCCGTGTTGCTCTCAGCAATGAGAGAAAGAAGCTCCACATAGTTTCCTATGTTTTTGGATCCAGCGCTTTCATCATGTCCCCGAAATGAAAGTTCCTGCTTGCCGAAAAAATAAGATTTCCCTATTTTTCTTCACCTTTTCATTGTTGAGCTTTGTTTCGCTGCGCACTTGCTCGCCCAGCTGTAGATCCACTCTGGTGTCCCCAAAGGTTTTGGAGAGCACCATTGATTGTAAGTGTCTTTCTTAACGATGTCCTGCTTTTCTTGAAAAGTCCGTCTTGAAAATGGCTTTGACAGTAAATCTGCAACCGAATCCATTTCTTCTCCTCCTTCAGCCATTGTGGGTTGACAAAACCGCTATTAAATCAACACAACAATATATTTGCTTGTGCAGCTCGCTACAGATACAGTTTGCTAGCTCTGGCTAGTCCACTCTCTCACGCTCACGTTTCTGTACGCCTGTTGGAAGGCCTTGGTATCGCCAACTCTAAATCTGATTGATTAAAGCAACAGTCTCCCGACACTTATTTTATGCTGCAGGGCCCGGAGAACTGATTATGAAGGCCTCCGGGTAGATTTCTGACCTGGGCAACAAATAATGGCTGAAATGTGATTGGTTAAATGCTTAAATAGGAAAACACACATCTGGAAGCAGCGCAGCCAGGGGCAAAGCAATGAAAGGAAGCTGACAAACAATTTGGAAGTATTTAATAAGTATTAATGGACAAAAGATAATTAACATCAGTCTGTGATTCAGATATTTTTTAGGCCAGCAGAGAAGGCCTTGCAGGCCCGAACGGCCCACCACTGCTGGTACCACAGTACTTCTCGATTTGAATAGTATTAGCAGTAAATGTACATTTTCACTGGATGGAGTATTTGAAATTCGTGGCGGTGGTGGCCTGGTGGGTAAAGGGCGCTGGATCGCTGATCCTAAGGTTGGGAGTTTGAGTCCCACTCTCCACAAGGTTGTCACTGTCCCCCCCCAGTGCAGCTAACTGGGTCATCAAAGGCCGGCCATGTCTTTCACTGTCTATGGTGAGAGGTTCATGTAAAAGAACCATTGCTGACTTTCGTCAAGAGTAGCTGCAAAGCAGTCAAGTGTTTCTGCCCGTTTCTAAAGGGTTGTATCAGGAATGTTATTATTCCATCCGACGTAAAAACCTATGCCAAATCAAACATGCAATGATTTGCTGTGGCGACTCCTGAGAGAAAGGGAACAGCCAAAATGAAAAGAAGAAGTAGTATTCGTAATTCAGCCCAATGAGTCAATGTGTACAGTCCAGACCTACAGGACAAGTCAAGGGAAAAAACCGCGAGACTTGGAGGAAAGGTAAAGTCCTCTGGGATTTTTACACCCGAGCCTAGTGGCTCATCAGGCTGGTGCTTATCCCTGGTTTCCATAGCGTCAAGCATCTAGGAGTTCAGAACTCCTCCTGGTTGGGACGCTAGTTACCTTCCCAGTATATTTTACTGGTACTTATTTATACTGCTGGGTGAACAGAGTCACACCTTGCCCAGGGGTCTTAGCATAGTGCAGGTTAACTGGGATTGGAACACACAACCTCACAATCATGAGCACAGCACTCTAACCACTATGCCACCGGCCCCACAAGGAAAGACGCCAAGAATTCCCAGGTGCTGTAAGTGATCTGTCCATCTGGCTGATGGACCTGTTGCTGCAAATAATCTGGATGGTCCATTTTGTCTTTGGTCCGGAGCAGACTGCACTCACTTTTGTAATGGTTTTCGGGCCTTGTTCTGTTAATTGTGTCCATTATTGTGTAGGTCCTACTTGGGTGATTATGGCAATAAAATGTCAATGATCCATCCATCAAGACATTGTTGCCACAAGAAGATTCCTTTAAATTGCAAGTTGGGGTGTCCAAGGTTTGGACAGATGGGGAATTTGGAGGCCTGTTTTCCTCAACTACTCCTGAATAGTTTTAGTTATTGCTGTAGCAGATAACACTGGTCTTGGTCTTGACTTGCATCTGGTCTTCATCTTGACTCACTCTCATACAACCTGGACTCAAAATTTTATGAAAAGACCAGTCAAGTTCACAGCTGTATTATCATCTTTTTGTGTTGTGCGGCTGGGAGTAAAATGTCAAAGGCAACCAATAACTTACTTTATTTTAAAAATGTGATTGCTGCCACTGGGCCACCTCCTCTGTGCCAAGAAAGAGAACACCAAGAGAAAGCAGGGCACTATCTCTGCTGGCAGTGTCGTGGCAGAGATGTTCATATATCCGACGCGACACGCTGTGTTTAATCAAATGTATAGAACATTTTCTTGTGTTGATTGACCCTTGCTCCACACACACACACACACACACACACACACACACACACACACACACACACCCATCTCAGCCGACTCTGGAGTACACCCTCGATAGAGATCTCAGAGTACACGCTAGACAACTTACACGGCCATCACAGTCTATCTGATATTTAAACGGAATTATTCAGTTCAATATTATGTATTTTATAATCTTTTCACTCTTTTAAGGGTCACAAAAATCACATTCTCAAAAGGATATAGAAAATTCACTCGTGACTAATACTACCGTTACACTTAATATAGCTGACTCCAATGTAATATTTCATTTATTTCATAATGAGCATAATCATTCATTCATTTTCTGAACTGCTTAATCATATAAGTGTTGCCGGGAGGTCGGAGCCCATGTCAGCCGACTCTGGATGAGGGCAGGGTGTACCCTGTATAGATCGCAAAGCCATCGCAGAACTATATTTGTAAATTTAATATGAAGAGACTAATATATGCTTAAAATAACACAATGTTGAAAAAAAAAGATGTTTTTGAAAACTGACAAGGAGTTTGAAAGGTGCGAATCATTTATTAAAAATTTCACCAAGCAAGCTGTCTAGGATCAGGCCAGGCTAGTAAAATTCAAAAAAAACAAACAAAACTGATGCCAGGACACAGTGCAGGGACCCAAGCAGGAAGTAGCACATGTCTAGCGCATTACAGAAAATCCATCTCTAAATTGCAAGGACTTTCTTCCAGGAAAAAGGACAAGTAACATTTTTGAAATAAAATTTTACTAACATTTGATAAAACCCCTGGTGTATTTATATTATGTTTCATTTGCAGTGCGCTGATTGGCTTAAATTAGAAATGCAATCATTCTCACTGGTCTTCGCTAGTTTAAAGATGTTGCCCGATATTATACCTCTGTTAATATTCTGCATTCTGGTAAATTCTTTCTTTAATTCTACAATCATTTCTCTGAGTAGTCTTCATAATTTGTTTGTTTCATATTAAAGGTTGGCAATAAATGTAAAGTATGTGACTTTGTGTTTTGTACATGTGAATTATATTATGTTTACCTTAGACCTGAAAATTGTAAATCTTCACCTTAAATAGCAAAAGTGGCCGGTGGTGTAGTGGTTAGGGTGCTGTGCTCATGATCGGGAGGTTGTGTGTTCAAATCCCAGTTAGACCCCCACTGTGCTAAGACCCCTGGGCAAGGTCTTAACTGCAAGTGTGCCTCGGTTCACTTAGCAGTATAAATGGGTACCAGTAAAAATATACTGGGAAGGTAACCTGCAATGGACTAGCGTCCCATCCAGGAGGAGTTGAACTACTGGGAACTTCACGCTATGGAAACCGGAGATAAGCACTGGTCCGATGAGCCACTATGGCTCAGGTGTAAAAAGCCCAACAGACTTTATCTTTAAATAGCAAAACATACAAAAACATTAATTACAAAAAAAAAAACCAAAAACAACAACAACAACAACAACAAAAAATTGTGCAGTAAAGAGTAACGTGGGCAAAATTATTGCCATATGCCTATTTTATGTTCTTTTCCTTTCGGCTATTTTCCCTTTTTCTGGGGTCACCAAAAGTGAATCATCCGATTCGTACATTTGATTTGGCATAGGTTTTTACATCAGATGCCTTTCGTGACACAACCCTTTAGCAAGGGACAGAAACACACTGACGGCTAAGCAGCCACATGCCTATTTTATTGGGGGTTTGTAAGTTTAATTTTTTAAAACTGATAAAATTTTGCTGAATGAAGTAGATTTACTCCAGCTGAAGTAATAATTGTGGGTAATGAAACCATTTCCTCTTTAATTTAAATTACAGTGAACCCTCACTTTTCGCGGTTCGTAGGGACGGAGACTGAATGAGTGAATGCCAAATTTCCGCGAAGTAGGATCTACCCTCCCTGACTGACGTATACGTACATGCATGTGTATATAATATCAATAAATACATATTCAACAGTATAAATGTTTATAATAACAAGAAACATTCAAAAATAATGCATTAGATGTAAATAAAATCTAAATATTTATTTATGACAATTTTTAAGCCTTGAATCCAGCTTCGAGCTGCTCACTGGCTGTACATTATTAACCTGCAGGAATGTACTTCAAGGCTGCTACTAAACACCACCACATAGGTCCATACATCCTGTTATTCAGGTACCCATTTAACAGCTGGGTGGACTTGAGTGCAATGTGGATTAAGTGCCTTGCCCAGGAACACAACACAGCTTCAGACCCAGGTCACAAATTATTGGTGTCTCCACCTGGATTCGAACCCAGCCCCTTGCAGTGATAGGCCAGCAAGCTAACCATTACACCACTGTGCTCCATGGTCATCTTCATGGAGGTTTTCTTGGCAAGGATAGTGCAGTGGTTTGCCATTGCCTTCTGCACGATGTGAACCTACGGACAATTTAGAACAGCCAATTAACCTACTGTGCATGATTTTGGATACACATACATACAGATGCCCGCACACATACACACTCAGATGTGCATTTTGACACCTTTCTAATATGCCATGCATTCGCATTTTCAGCAATATGTGCTGTTCTGTTGGGCCAGACCACTCAGGCTAGCCTTCACTCCACATATACATCTATGGGACCCTCAGCAGATGTGCAGGAATCTGGTTCTCTAATTGTACCACTTTGGGTAAATGATAACCACTGCTTACTGGAAACATACAAAATCCTTTTAAACTCACCCTGATCCTTATGCTTACCAATGGTTTGTAGCTTCCATTACAACTCAAAGACCTGACAGTTAACATGCTGGATGCAACAGCCCACCCCATAACAGATGCCACAGTAATAAGATAATTAAACATTATTGTCTGAGGGCAAAGTTGATGTCGCTTAATAGTCTTCGAGATGAAACATTAAGGGACTGTTTAGTTCTGTGCCATCAACATATTTTAACTATCATATACTTGGTCAGGTAAGCATACCCCAGGCCAAGTTGAGCAATGCTGGGATACACATTAAACTTAGCTGGCTAGCTCTTACACTTATTTTAAGGTTATTCCAAGCAAAATGATGCAATTTAGAATGAAAATATTTCATAGTAGCATATTTTTTTCCTGACAAAAGTGATTTTATACAACATTTGGAACTAAACAGATGTTATCAATTGATGTGTTTTTATTTTCATGAATTTTGCATACCGGATTCGACTTGATAAGCGCCCAGGGCGCTTTAAAAATTGGAGTGGGTGGGCGCTTATTAAAATGTTACCAGCAGAGTGGAATGGTAAGTGCTTATTATCATCAAGGTGGAAAACATGAATAATAACAGAACAATAAAAGATTTTTATTGGTATTTGTGTTATTCATTTTGTGATATCAACCAAATTACTGACATGAAAGCTGAAAATAAACAGAAAACAGCATAATTTAAAAACAACAACAACAACAACAAAAGACCCCATACTTTTCCCTTCCGGTGCTGTTGCTTTAAATATTTTCCCCCGATGTAAAATCGAGCTAATCAACATGAATGTCAACTTTAGTACATGGCACATTGAACCATTCAACGCAATGGTCAACTTTAGCACATGCCACCACATGGCCAGCAATGTCTTTAAATTTATGAAATTAGTGAGCAGGAGAATCGGGTGAAAAGTACTCGTCATCACTTTCTGATTAGTCCATATCTGGCTCATCGCCCCATTCATTCAGAGCATTCCATAATTTTGCTGTAGGAGTTTCTAATGGTTCATCGGTTGCTGGACATTTACCAAGAGAACACAGCAAAATATTTTCCTGTTTTCAAAGGACGGCGGAATGATCAAATGTGTTGTTACTGATGAACATTATAGACATTCCCCAGTGGCAGGGGGCCTTGAAATACCGTGTAAACTCATTTTTACAGGCAATGAATGCCTCATTTTACCTTTACAGAGAATGAAGGAATAAAATTGGTAAGTTTGATCTACAATTTTGCTCCCAGTACACATGGACGGTTATTAAACGTACAATCAAAAACACTGGGGTTGGGGGTGGTATTGGAGCAGGGTGCTTATTATGTTGAATACAGTATTTTTTTCTCTACACCAAACACAACTTTATTACCTTTTTCTGAGGAACAGGATTGCATTGCTGCGTCTATATAAAACTCTAAGAGAAATTTAAAATAATCGAGAAAAGAACAGCATGTCCACCTCACAGCAAAAAGGATCTGGGTTCAAGTATGGAACTTTCAAGAGTGTGTGTGTTTTGGAGTTTGCATGTCCCCTGTCCTTTTGTGTTTTTTTTTTTGATGTACTCCAGTTTCCTCCCACAGTCCAATGGATATTAGTGTAATTGTTGTTCAAAATTGTCCATATTTCCATGTGTGAATGATGAATGATGATGTGTGTATTAGCCCTGTGATGTGACTGGCAAGACTCTCAGGCCAGAGTCAGCTGAGATAGGCTCCAGTCTCCCTACGATCCAGGTCATAATAAGCAGTTAATCAAATAGCTTGATGGATGTATGGATATTTAAAGAAATCAATTCACTGCAAATGTCTTGCATGTCTTTAAGGTCAAATCACATTTGGACCACTTATTAAGACATTAATCACTATCTCATATTGTTATCTGCAGGAATTCCAACAGATGTTCAGTCCAGTAAATTTTTTCCCTCTCTTTTTGATTTTACATTTACTGAACAAATACAACATGTAAATGTATACTGCATTTTTTTGCTATTGGTATGTGGATAGATAAACAGTAGACCCTTGACCATTCGCGGTTCAGAACTCGTGGATTGGCGACAAACCCGGAAGTAACGTAACTGCCACGTGATTCAAATTTAGCCAATAGCTGGGTGCTTTTGTTTCTCCCTCTTGCTGATTGGTTGCAGATGATGTGTACACCTCTTTTTTTCTCCTCCCCGCACAATTTATCAATGTGATTGCCTGAATTGCAAAGTAAGGTTTTTTTTGTGTGTTTTTAATGATTATTTAAGCGCTATGATGTCACTCAAACGCCCTGCATCTTCTCCAACTTCTGGTAAGGAGCCTAAGCGCGTTAATTATTAATAAATATTAGCACAGTACAAAATTAAAAAGTTTTTACTTAATCATTACTACATTTTACTGCATTATTACTGTATTGATGAGTAAGACTGTCTATAGAATGTGTTTAACAAGCATATTTTAGCACATGTAATATCGTACATAGGGTCTTAAAACCGCGTCAATAACTCGCAGATTTTCATGATCTGCAGGAAGGGCCGGAACAGAACCATCGCGAAAAATGGGGGCCTATTGTATACAGTACTGCACGTGTACCTCCTCATCAACACATGAAATTAAATATGTGTTTGTGTTCATAACATACAGCCAATCTATATTATACTACTTACAAAAATAGTAATTTGAGAAACTGTTAGAGCAGAAATAATGGACACATATTCCATTACTTATAATGTGAGATTAACCAATTACAATGCACTATTTCCTGAATTTTTTCAAAATAACAGTCTTGGACAAAGCTCTCTAAGATGTAGTTGCATCAATCAACCATTGTTGAAGTGTACTATTAATGCAGTGTTGATATGTATGAAAGCAGGATGTAAATGAGCAGAAATGCTATCACCAACCACTTCTAACGACAGAGAAAATACACTGAAAAGGAAACCGTAGTACACACACAGTCTTTGTTCGCCACTAGATAGTTATTACTGGGAGCTAGACATGTCCAGTTCAGTTCATTTTCTCTGACCGCTTAATCCTAATTAGGGTCACGGGGAGGCTGGCGTCCATCCCAGCTGACTCCAAGCGAGGGCAGAGTACATCCTGGACAGCTCACCAGGCCATCGCAGAGCGGAAACATGCCGACGGCTATGTAGCTACTCTTGTCGAAAGTCAGCAATGATTCTTTTACATGAATCTCACACCATAGACAGTGAGAGACATGGCCGGCCTTTGATAACCCAGTTAGCTGCACTGAGGGGACAGTGACAACCTTGTGGAGAGTGGGACTCGATCCCCCAACCTGTGGATCAGCGATCCAGCGCCCAATAACACTAGACCACCACTTAGCGAGACATGTGTAACAGTTAACTTTGATTATAAATTTCATTTTTTATTAGGAATAATCGATATGACTTTTCTTATGAGGATGGAAACTGGTTAACAGAGCATAATCCTGTGCTAGAACGTTTCGTCTCTTATTTATTCTCACTCTGTCATTCCTCAATTTAAATGCCATAAATGTTCTCAGTAGAGGCTTTTAATGCTGATCTACAGTCTTATAGTAGAGTGGTGTTTATTGCGCTGTCTGAGTTCTAAGTGTCAGAACGCATCAGGAATGAACAGATCCAACCCTCCACGTCCAAACCCACAGACACAGTACCCTCGTATATTTAACATCCATTGTGTCATTTCTGTAATAGAGCAGCAGTTGTAGAGAAAATGTAATGTAATGTGTAATATTTTTAAAATTTACATAATAAAAACACATGTATATGTACATATATAATTTAATGTAAATATTTGACCGAATTTCATAATTGTTCATATTCATCTCCCTCAGTTATTGTTCTTTTTCTCTCTCACCTCCCTCTTGATAAAACACACACACACACACACACACACACACACACACACACACACATATATATATAGATATATTATATATACACATATATGGGCAGTGGTGGCCTGGTGGTATAACCCCGAGTGCAGGGTTATCAAAGGCCAGTCATGTCTCTCACTGTCTCTGGTGTGAGGTTCATGTAAAATAATCATTGCTGACTTTCGACAAGAGTAGCTACATGATAATGAATGATGATAGATAATATATATAATGGTAGCTTAGTGGGTAACGCAATGGGATACTAACCTACAGGTCAGTAGTTAAGTCACCAACTGTTGGGCCCTTGAGCAAGGCCCTTAACCCTCAATTGCTCAAGCTGTAAAAAAATGAAATTTGGAAGTTGCTCTGGATAACAGCGTCTCCCAAATGCTGTATATATATATATATATATATATACAGACAGTCAGACGGATCGCTGCGGGTGAATCGTGGTGAAAAAGGAGCTGAGCCGTAAGGCAAAGCTCTCAATTTACCAGTCAATCTACGTTCCAATCCTCACTTATGGTCATGAACTTTGGGTAGTGACTGAAAAAACAAGATTGCGGATTCAAGCGGCTGAAATTAGCTTTCTTTGCCGGGTGGCGGGGCTGCCTCTTAGAGATAAGGTGAGAAACTCAACCATCCGGGGAGAGCTCAGAGTCGAACCGCTGAGAGGGGCCAAGTTGAAGTGGCTCGGCATCTGGTCAGAATGCCTCCCATATGCCTCCCTGGTATGGTGTTCCGGCATGTCCAACCAGGAAGAGACCCCAGGGTCGATCTAGAACACGCTGGAGGGATTATGTCTCCCGGCCTGTCTGGGAACGCCCTGGTGTCCACCCGGAAGAACTGGAGGAAGTGGCTGTAGAGAGGGACGTCTGGACCTCATTGCTTAGGCTGCTGCCTCGGCCACCCAACCCCAGAATAAACAAAGATGATGATGATGATGGTATACACACACACACGTATATATATATATATATATATATATATATATATATATATATATATATATATATATATATACACACACACACACACATATATATACATATACATATATACATATACATATATATATATATATATACATATATATACATATATATATATATACATATACACATATATATATATACATATATATATATATGTGTGTGTGTGTGTATGTGTGTGTGTGTGTATTTATTCCCAGTGGCTTTATAAAGATTGATAATCGTGAATAGAGCAGGGTGACATTGTGAAAATTCCCTGGTGTTACAAGACTGGGTTTTTCTTGTAAATTATGACTAATTAAAGACAGTGCCTGGGAGAAACAAAAGGTATATAAGAAGTGAAAGTCATCTGGATGTCTGTCTTCCTTTCGGCTTTTTCCCTTTTACTCGGGAGTCGCCACAGCGAATCATCTGAGTCGCACATTTGATTTGGCAGAGGTTTTTACGTCGGATGCCCTTCCTGTCACAACCCTTTTTAGCAAGGGACAGAAACACGCTGACGACTTTGCAGCTACTCTTTACGAAAGTCAGCAATGGTTCTTTTACATGCCTCTCACCATAGACAGTGAGAGACATGGCCCACCTTTGATTACCCAGTTTGCTGCACTGGGGGGGGGGGGCAATGACAACCCTGTGGAGAGTGGGACTCAAACCCCCAACCTTTGGATCAGTGATCCAGCGCCCTATACCACTAGACCACCACTGCCCCCTATTGAAAGTCATCAGAATATCCTGTCAAAATACATGGCAGTTGGTTTGTTGTGGATCAAGAGTTGGAGGTTATCACATTAACATGTAATAGATAAACACAAATAAATAAAATCACAAACAAAATCAAAACAAAGTATATTTTTAAGTATATGGCAGGCTTTCTGCATGGAAGTCTTCAACTTGTTATTTTTCTTTGTTAAATACAAGAAATAATTTGTGAGCAAATCAACAACGTTGTGACTTTTCGGGATATGTCTGTTTTTTGCAACATTCGTGTAAATTTCAAATCCTTCAAGTTTTTTAAGATGAGTTCACATACCGGCCAACCAAAACGTGCACAACAAATTTGAGAATGAAATGACATCCGCGAGTTGCCATTCATGTCAATTGTTTTTTTAATTGCATTTCGAGTGTGATCAACATTCCAACTTCATGAACAATGCCTCGAATAAAATTCTATCTAATTAGTTTAAATTGAAAATTATTTCCCACGTATTACTAACTAGAGGAATTATCAAATATCCCTATAATGTGTATTTCTGAAGCCAAAAAAAAAAAAAAAAAACAGTCTGCAGGCAAAAAGATAAGAGCAAATATTGATGAGCTGCATTCAAATTGTCCATAATATTATAATATTCCTTTTTCTAACCACTTGTTTGTACTTAATTCAAAGACACTTTGTGAAGGAAAAATAAGAACATATAAAATACAACTCAGTATAATCTACACTCGGCTATTGACTTTTGCAAAGACACACACACACACACACACACACACACACACACACACACACACACACACTATGAGTTACAAAACTGAAACAAAATGATTCTCACATTGACAGAGATGAGATTTCCTTTCGGCTTTTTCCCTTTATCAGGGGTCGCCACAGCGAATGATCCGCACGTTTGATTTGGCGTAGGATTTTACGTCGGATGCCCTTCCTGACACAACCCTTTAGCTAGGGACAGAAACACGCTGACGGCTATGCAGCGACTCTTTACAAAAGTCAGCAATGGTTCTTACATGAACCTCTCACTATAGACAGTTTGATAACCCAGTTCGCTGCACTGGGGGGACAGGGACAACTTTGTGGAGAGTGGGACTCGAACCCCCAACCTTAGGATCAGTGATCCAGTGCCCTATACCACTAAACCACCACTGCCTCTATTTGGTGAGGTAAGCAAGGGCAAGTGTGTGTGTGTGTGTGGGGGGGGGGGGGGGTGGAGCACGTGAGGAAGTGAGTGAGAGAGAGAGAGAGAGAGAGAGAGAGGGAGAGAGAGAGAATGGCAGTAATTGTGGCAGCATGGGCATCATCAAGCACCTTCTGCAGGTGTAGTGAAGTCAGGAAGAACCAGCAAGTAACACATGAGTTCACCCATGTCTAATTACCAGCACCTACATATGTGCATTCTTTTTTTTTTGTTTGTTTACTGAGCCCTGCAACCACAGAGAAATGCATCTGTTGATGTGCGAAAAAAAAAAAAAAAAAAAAAAAAAAAAAAAAAAAATTACTAAATATTTACCCTGATGTGTGTGTCTACCAGAAGAAAAGGCCACAGGAAAGTGTTTAGAGTTAAGTTGGATTGCAGAAATAAATAAATAGAGTGGATTGCCCACCTGTCTCCGAGTCTTCAGAACACAGCTGTTTCTGTATGAAGTCTGCATGTTCTCCCTGTTCCTCCATGGGCTTCCTCCAGGTACTCCAGCTTTGGCTATTACAAATTAACCCTTGGCGTACATGTGAGTGTGAATGGCATTGAGTGTGTGTGTGTGTGTGTGTGTGTGTGTGTGTGTGTGTTGGATCTGCGATGGTCTGGGAGCTGTTCAGGGTGTACCCTGCCTTTAACCAGTGTTATGGGGGAGATAGTCAACGGTCTCCCCACGACCGTAATAGTACGATTAAGTGGTTTGGTACAAGTGAGTTACTGAGAGTACGTTACCTCCATGTTCCTTTTGAAACCAACAGAAAAATAAAGAAAAAGCAGAAACTAGCAGTATTTTTCACTGAAACACCAGCAGCCACCAGGACGTTACCGAATTGTTTCAGTCCCTCTTCATAATAAAGAAAAAGTGCGGAAAGAACATTTAGCCACTGTGCTTTTTTTAATTCTAATGGATGCAAAAATATACATATCTAATATATAATTAAGAGATTTAATATCATTTTCCAATATATGAGACAAATAAAAGTGAAAGCATGGACATTCTAGTGAATGAAGTGGTTCAGAAAAGAAACAATAATATATACATATATATATATATATATATATATATATATATATATATATAGGGATCCCTCACTTTCCGCGGTAAATGGGAACCGAGACCGGCAACCACTGTTATCAGCAAAGTAGGATCGACCGCCTTGACGGACGTACACGTACATGTGTATATAAATACATACATATAAATTCATATGAATAAATACATATTAATAAATACATATTCAACACTATAAATGCTTATAAAAACAATTAAACATTCAAAAATAAAGCATAAGATGTAAATAAATATAAACATACACACACATACAGACACGCACCTCACATAAAAATGGAAGTAGTTTTGTTAGGGCTTTGTGTTTTTTTTTTGTTTTTTTTTGTATTTTTTGTTTGTTTGTTTGTTTGTTTTTTGTTGGTTTTGCATAATTGGCCTTGTTTTGCATCATTTTATTTTTTGATTAATATTTTTTGAAAAACCCACGATGCATTGAAGCCGCAGAAACTGAAGCATGAAGTAGAAACGGATCACTGAATGTGTGTGTGTGTGTGTGTGTGTGTGTGTGTGTGTGTGTGTGTGTGTGTGTTATATGTATGTATACAATCACTCCCTCATATCGCATTCATTTCTGTAAACGCTTACTCCTAATTAGGGTCACGGGGAGGCTTGGTGCCCATCCCAGCCGACTCCAGGCGAGGGCAGATACACCCTGGACAACTCGCCAGGCCATCGCAGGGCAGAAACACGCTGACGGCTATGCAGCTGCTCTTGTTGAGAGTCAGCAATGGTTATTTTGCATGAACCTCACACCCTAGACAGTGAGAGACATGGCCGGCCTTTGATAACCCAGTTAGCGGCACTGGGGACACTGATATCTCAAGCCCTTAATTATTTTAGGGTTGTAGGGAGTATGTTGGTGCAGTGATTTACTCTTGTGCTGCTCAGGTTGTGCCCTGGTCTCTACTATAGTACTTTAAGATGTCACCCAATCTGATAGAGCTTGAACAGTAGTTGACACAAAAGTGGGCAAATCCTACAAAATCTCAGTGCATCACAAGAAAAAAACAGCAGGGGGCAATTTTTTTAGTCACCTCGAAATTGCTAGGAATGTGAACTGACCCCTCTTTAATCACACCCATTAAATTTGTGAGGAGCTCAGCCAGGTTTTACTGACATGCTCCTCTGTTTAATGTAGTTAATGTAAATGTTCTGTATTTCATGTTGTGCATTTCCTTTTTCTTTTGCTCTTGCTAGTAATCCGTGGTGCTGGATGCTGCCTATCAGTCGCCTGTAGTCTAGTCTTTACCCTGTCGTCTCCTGCGTGAGTAGCGCTCATGGTGGCAACCATGCAATGCAAATGCTGATTGGATTAGAAACGTGAGATCAACCAATCACAGTGCTCTTTGTGAAAACGATGATCTTGCTGATGAGTATTTTAATCAAGCTGTACCTATCCTTGCAAAATCAGCTTTGGGTTGTTGGGAGTTTGCAGGCATGGTGGGAAAAACACGATTGGCAAATATGAGGAACGTGATTTTTTTTACTCCCCTTAATCTATTTTTGGAAGCATGAAGGGACTTAATTCACCTCTTGATACCACTACTACCACATTGTAATTATACAAACCATCAATAATATAGAAAAACACAATATCAGAGGATGTAGCATTGCAGACGGGGCGGCAGTGGTGGTCTAGTGGTGCCCTAGCACTGGATCGCTGATCCAAAGGTTGGGGGTTCGAGTCCCACTTTCCACAAGGTTGTCACTGTCCCCCCCAGTGCAGCTAACTGGGTTATCAAAGGCGGGCCATGTCTCTCACTGTCTATGGTGAGAGGCATGTAAAAGAACCATTGCTGACTTTCGACAAGAGTAGCTGCAAAGCCGTCAGCGTGTTTCTGTCCCTTGCTAAAAAGGGTTGTGACAGGAAGGGCATCCGACGTAAAAACCTCTGCCAAATCAAATTGGCAAATCAGATGATTCGCTGTGGCGACTCCTGAGTAAAAGGGAAAAAGCCGAAAGGAAGACAGACAGTAGCATTGCAGACAGGGAAATATTTTGTGTATTTCTGCTGGTAACTTTGAGCATTATATAATTTTTACCAGCATTTACTGGTGGAAGCTGCCAGTAAATTGGCCCTCAGCCAAAAGTAAAAAAAAAAAAAAGATAAAAATTACCTCGACTCTTTTGACATCTCCTTACAATGTCCAACTTTTCTAGACAAGTCCGCATTGAAAATAAATTTTTAAGAATGTCCGACACTAAGTCAATTTCTCCTCATCCATCAGTGATTGATCCATTTCAATTCAATTTAATTGTATCAAGTGCAGATCACTACAGACTATTCGCCCCGTAAGGCAAATCTGAAATTTGATTAATTCCAGAAACAGCCCTGTTGCTAATACAGTTTTAGTGACATTGGCCAGCCCGCTAATTCCGAAAGCCCCGGACAGATTAGATTTACAGGGCAGCACATAGAAGCTAAAATCTGATTGGACAAAAAATCTGACATCCACATACTCATACTAGAAGTGGTGCAGCCAAGAGATACGTATGGAATGAAGAGAATAGACTGTTGGGAATAAATCAATACAAATGTATTGAACAAATCTTAGAACTTTAGGGCAGCGCTACAAATAGTGTTTAGGAATGCAGCCATGAGGGGGGGCACAAACCAGTGTTCATCCTCAAGCCGGTCCTAAGCCCAGATAAATACAGAGGGTTGCGTCAGGAAGGACACCCGGCATAAATTTTGTGCCAAAACATTTTGAAATGTGAATCATAAAAACGAATTTCATACCGGATTGGTTGAGGCCCGGGTTAACAATGACCGCCATCAGTGCTGTTAACCAACAGGGTGCTGGTGGAAATTGGACTACTGTTGGTCGCAGAAGGACAGGCAGGAGGCGAGTCCGTAGGCAGAGAGAGAAGAGGAAAGGCATGAGTCTAAGACTGAGAGTAGGGGCTTTGAATGTTGGAACTATGGCAGGAAAAGGTAGAGAGCTGGCTGACATGATGCAGGGGATGAATGTGGACATATTGTGTGTTCAGGAGACCAGGTGGAAAGGTAGCAAAGCTAAAAGCTTAGGGGCAGGTTTAAGCTGTTTTATCATGGTGTGGATGGAAAGAGAAATGGAGTGGAAGTCATCTTGAAGGAGGAGTTTGTCAGGAATGTTCTAGAAGTGCCCATTTTTATGAACAAGGGAGATGTGCAGAGTTGTGGCAACTACAGAGGGATAAATTTGATGAACCATACGGTGACGTTACGGGAAAGAATACTGGAATCTAGACTCAGGGCAGAGGTCAGCATTTGTGAACAACAGTTTGGTTTCATGCCAAGAAAGAGCACCACAGATGCAGTGTTTGCTTTTGATGATGTTAATAGAGAAGTACAGAGAAGGTCAGAGGGAGTTGCATTGTGCCTTTGTGGATCTGGAGAAAGAATATGACAGGGTGCCAAGAGAGGAACTGTGGTATTGCATGAGGAAGTCTGGAGTGGAAGAGAAGTATGTTCGAGTAGTGCAGGACATGTATGAGGGATGTAAGACAATGGTGAGGTGTGCTGTCGGCGTGACTGACGGATTCAAGGTGGAGGTGGGACTGCATCAAGGATCAGCTCTGAGCCCCTTCTTGTTTGCGATGGTGATGGACAGGCTGACAGATGAGGTTAGACAAGAATCTCCATGGACTATGATGTTTGCAGATGACATTGTGATCTGTAGTGAGAGCAGAGAACAAGTGCAGGAAAATCTAGAGAGGTGGAGGTATGCCCTGGAAAGGAAAGGAATGAGGGTTAGCCTTAGAAAATCAGAATACATGTGTGTGAATGAGAAGGACCCAGGAGGAACAGTGATGTTACAGGGAGCAGAGATAAGGAAGGTGGAGGATTTTAAGTACTTAGGCTCAACAATCCAGAGCAATGGAGAGTGTGGAAAAGAGGTGAAGAAGTGTGTGCAGGCAGGATGGAATGGTTGGAGAAAAGTGTCCGATGTGATGTGTGATGGGAAGGTATCGGCAAGAATAAAAGAAAAAAGGTACAAGACGGTGATGAGGCCAGCGATGTTGTATGGTTCAGAAACAGTGGCACTGAAGAAAAGACAGGAGGCAGAGCTGGAGGTAGCGGAGATGAAAATGTTGAGGTTCTCTTTGGGAGTAACGAGGATGGATAGTATCAGGAATGAGGACATCAGAGGGACAGCAGGAGGGATAGTGAATATATTGGTAGTAGGATGCTGAGGTTGGAACTACCAGGCAGAAGGTCTAGAGGAAGACCAAAGAGAAGATTTATGGATGTGGTGAAGGAGGACACGAAGGTATAGAAGAAGAGGATAGGGTGAGATGGAGGCAGATGAAGGGAACAGCCGAAAGGAAAAGAAGAAGAATAAAATTCCCACGACAATAGTGTTTAGGCTAGCAGAGATGGCTTTGCTGGTTCTGATGGCCCACCACTGCTAATATAATAATTTTCTATTGTGTTGCACATTGTAACCTAATTTCAAAGTGTTGCCGAGTAAATATTGTTTATATTGAAAGAAGGCGTTGTACAGATCCCTGTACAGTTTTAAGGAACACATTTCAGGGATATACATGTTTGTGGGTTTATAATTTATTCAAAATATTGTCTCGTTTCTGACTGAAGGAAAATCATCAAATAATTCTTGGTATTCTTCTCCAAGCTGTAACATCGCATTATTGACATTGGATAAGTCAAATAATCTTTCCATGATTGGAACACAAAACAGAGAAATGTGACTGTCCACTTTAAAAATGTTTTCATCTTTAATTAAAAGTGATTACAGAATACAGCTTTTGTGTGATATGGAGACTTATTCCGTCTCCGAAGGTGGTACCCACTTCTGCGTTAGAATCTCACAGCTTTATATTTGTAAATTTATTTAACCTTATTTAATTGGTTATTACTGAATGCTTAAGGGGATCTTTATCAGTAACGGTGAAGATATTTTAATCCCCAAAACCTTTGTGACGGCAATTACTTTTCCCCCTCTGAGGATCTTTCGTTACTGCGGGGTGTCGGAATACAGTTATTATTAATACTAATAATAAATTTACAACTGGAGTTTTTTTTTTTTTTTTTTTTTTTTTTTTTTAATTAATATTAATATTATGTATGGTGCATTACGTCGACATGTCTGTTCCATAACAGATTACAAATTTTAATAATGAATGACCTTTCTTTCACTCTGTCTCTGACCATATGTTGTTTTCAGCAAAGTATCATTTAAAACCCTGCACTGCTTAAAAACACACCCACGCACACAGGCATACACACACACACACACACACACACACACACACATACACACACACACACACACACACACACACACACACACACACACACACACACACACACACGATGAAACACTCACACCTGCCTTAATTTCTGCATGTGATGAATTCACTGTGATCATTTTGATGTAGTCACCAAATTTAAAGGTTCAATAAAAGCAAATTATAGAGCAGCTCTCTCTCACTCTCTCTCTCTCTCTCTCTCTCTCTCACACACACACACACACACACACACACACACACACACACGGTTTCATGCTCTTAATCCGTCTTTTGACTGTATCGGCTTGCAACACTGAAAAGTGGTGCATCATTAACAGCACATTCTCCTGTAGAAGACTGATAACTGAAATCACTTACTGTGTCCTAGTTTTCAAATTGTGCAACATACTTTTAATAAGCACTTACATGGCTGATAAATTATATACAGTGTAGGAAACAGGAAATATAAGAACATAACAACGCGATGCTTGTACAAGGAGCTTCGCTTTGCAGTTTGATTACATTCACACCATTAAAAAAAACACAGTTTAAGTGCACACTGGGGGGAAATTGTGTTATTTATTCTATATTGTTATTGTCACTTTGGAACAATTTGGCACAATAATTTTCTATATCAGGAAACTGAAAAAAAAAAAAAAAAAAAAAAAAAAAAACCTTGCATGCAGGCAGGAAGAATGATAAAATAGCAAGTAGTTTAATTACTAGAATCACCTTAATGTCCAAACCATCTCAATCTAGCCTCTCTGACTTTGTCTCCAAAACCTCTTACATGTGCTGTCCCTCTGATGTCCTCATTCCTGATCCTATCCATCCTCGTTACTCCCAAAGAGAACCTCAACATTTTCATCTCTGCTACCTCCAGCTCTGCCTCCTGTCTTTTCTTCAGCGCCACTGTTTCTAAACCACACAACATCACTGACCTCATCACCGTCTTGTACACTTTTCCTTTCATTCTTGTCGATACCTTCCAATCACACATCACACCGGAGACTTTTCTCCAACCATTCCATCCTGCCTGCACACGCTTCTCCACCTCTTTTCCACCCTCTCCATTGCTCTGGATTGTTGAGCTGAAGCATAATACTTGTCATGTGAGTATTGGCCACAATTAAATCAGGTATGTAAAGGTAAAGTCTGTTGGGTTTTTATACCCGAGCCTCGTGGCTCATCAGGCCGGTGCTTATTACGGTTTCCGTAGCGTAAAGCGACCAGGAGTTGAACTCCTCCTGGATGGGACGCTAGTCCATCGCAGGTTTACCTTCCCAGTATATTTTACTGGTACCCATTTATACTGCTGGGTGAACAGAGGCACACTTGTGGTTGGAACCTTTCCCAGGGGGCTTAGCACAGTGAGGGTCTCAGTGGGATTCGAACTCACAACCTCCCGATCATGAGCGCAGCACCCTGACCACTGCGCCATTGGCCCCACACAATTAAATCAAGGAAGAGGAAAAATCAGGTATTATGTATCATTTGCATTCAATTTCACAATTATGCACCACTGTTTGCTCATCTATAAAATAAAAGTCCAATAAAATACATGTACAGTTGTGGTTGTAACATTCCAAAATGTGGAAAAGTTCAAGGGGTATGAACATTTGCAAGGCACTGCAGCCACTAGGATTTTTGGCAATTGATTTAAAAAAAAAAAAAAAAAAAAAAAAAAAAAAACCTGCGCCAATCATTTTAATACTTTCTCTTCTTCAAGAACTTGCCTACTTGACATCGTGGTTATCACATCTGTCTCATAGCAAGAAGGTCCAGGGTTCGAGTACGAGGCTCAGCGAAGGCATTTCTGTGTGGAGTTTGCATGTTCTTCCTGTAGTCGCAGATGTTTTCTTCAGGGACTCAGGTTTCCACAGTTCAAAGACATGCACATTAGACTAAGTATCTGTTCCAAACTCACCTGAACATTTGCTCTCCAATAGACTGGCAAGCTGGACAAGATATGCATCAAGATAGGTCTGTATAGTGTACAACTTAGATTGGTCCCATGGACAGATACTTCATTCTCTGCTGTGGAGCTTCAGGGTCCTACCACTACTTCAGGTTTATCTTTGGTATCTTTGTTGCCTCTCTGATTAATACCCTCCGTTCCCAGCTGGAAAGTACTTTCCTCTCTAGGCTTGTTGTGCAGTATGAATGATTTAATGGTTCTGTGTGTGGTTTTCAAGATTTCAGATAATTTTTATCACCCTAATTTGTAATCCTTAACAACTTTGCCCACATGTTTGGGGAGCTCTTTGTTCTTCATGTTGTTGCTTGCTTGGTTGTGTCTATTGATTTTGGACACTCTGGGGTCTTTGAAAACATATGTGTGTGTGTGTGTAAAACCCACTGTTAAGGTGCTGGATTACTGATCCCAAGGTTGGGGGTTCGAGCCCCACTGTCAATGGTTGTCACTGCTGTCCCCAACTGCAATTAACTGGGTCATCAAAGGCCGGCCATGTCTCTCACTGCCTAAGGTGAGAGGCACGTAAAAGAACCATTGCTGACTTTCGTCAAGAGGAGGCTGCATAGCCATCAGACCATCAGTGTGTTTCTGCCCTGCGATCCATACCATAACCCCACCACTGACATCAGCAAACTGCTCACCCACACAGTGCCATACATGCTGTCTGCCATCTGCCCTGTACCGCAAAAGCCAGGATTCATCTGTCAAGAGAGCATCTCTCCAACATGCCAGACACCAGGAAAGGTGAGCACTTCCTCACTCAGGTCAGTTACAATGACAAACTGCAGTCAGGTTGAGACCCCAATGAGGACAGCGAGCATAAAGATGAGATTTCATCCAGATGCTGGATGTGGAGGTCCTGGGCTGGTGTGGTTTACACGTGATCTGCGGTTGTGTCACGAGTCCAGCAATGATGGACATCCCTGCAGTCAACATGCCAATTGCACGCGCCCTTAAAACTTGCGATATATGTAATATTGTGCTGGGTGAAAAAACTCAACATTTTAGAGTGGATTTTTATTGTGGCCAGCCGAAGGCACACCTGTGCAATATTCATGCTGTTTAATCAGCATTTTGTTATGCCACACCTGTGAGGTGGATGGATTATCTCGGCAAAGGAGAAGTGCTCACTAACACACACTTAGACCGATTTCTGAACAATATTTGAGAGAAATAGGCCTTTTGTGTAGAAAGAAAAAGTTTTAGATCTTTGAGTTCACCTCATGAAAAATGGGAGGAAAAACAAAAGTGCTGCATATATATTTTGGATGAGTGTGTGTGCACACATACACAGACACACACATATATATGTAAACAATAACTGGATTTCTTTAAGCATTTTAAAATAATAATAATAATAATAATAATAATAATAATAATACAGTATGCTCTTGACTATTTGCGGATTTGCACCCATGGTTTGAGTAACCGGCACGTGATTCAAATTCAGCCAATGGCAATCCTTTCTCCTGATTGGTTGAGCTGATGTCCCGCCCCCTTTTCCTCATTCTCGCACAAGTTGTCAATGAGCCTCTTTTTTTGTGTGTTTTTTAATTACCAGTTAAGCTCGATGATACCACTCAAACACTGTGCGTCTTCTCTGGCTACGCGATAGAAAACGCTGGATGTCTCTTCTGAAGAAATAAGACTTTCCCCTGAGAAATGACGGTTTTCTCTGAACCGTTGTATTAAAATATTTTTCAATTATTATTCCAGTACAGTACCTAAGTTCATGTTTATGTGTGAGATTTTGTTCTGTAGCATGTTTAACAAACGATACCAAAAGGATAAACTTTATTACAGTACTCTTCATGTCCTTTTACATTTGAAGTTGGAGTGACGTCTCCAAGATAGCGCTGCCCAGAGGGCGACGTTGCGGAGTTCTCAGAGTCAAATTGTTTCTTTGTTCGTTTTAATTTGTTTTATTTGTTGTTTTGTTTGTTCATGTTTTGCACTATGCTCATCTATGACCGGTCGACTCTACTACAGCTATAAGATTGGAGTATCTTCGGGCGTGTATAGCTAAGTAGAGCTAACATGCTATTAGCAGAGCTAACATGCTATGGTAGGCAGCTCAATGCAAGCCGCATCCCAGCTAGCAATAAGCCCTGGCAGGAAGGGGCCGAACGACGACCCCGGCGCTTGGGATTGCAGGGGATGACAGCCGTGTAGCCGGCTGGTATAATCGCCTTATCGGGTGTACTCTCCTCGAGCCATGTTTCACAGAAACACAGTCCTGTAGATCCTTCTGCGCTGCAATCTGAGCATGAAGCTCGTCCATCTTGTTTCACAGGGACTGAATATTTTCGAGCAGTATGGCTGGAAGTGCGAATGAAGCCTCTGAGAACTCCGGTTAGCATTGAGCTCCCATAGCATATTAGCTCATGATAGAAGTTGTTGCGTGCTTAGTTGCCCGAAGCTGAAGCTGCGCATAGCTGTAGTAGTGTCGACCGGTCATAGACGAGCATAGTGCAAAACATGAACAAACAAAGAAAACAAATTAAAACGAACAAAGAAACAATTTGACTCTGAGAACTCTGCAACATCGCCCTCTAGGCAGCGTCATCTTGGAGACGTCACTCCAAGTTCAATGTAAAAGGACATGAAGCGTAATAAAGTTTATCCTTTTGGTATCGTTTGTTAAACATGCTACAGAACATAAAATCTCACGCACAAACATTCTCAGAATTAACTTCGGTACTGTACTGGAATAATAATTGAAAAAGACTTTAAAACGAGTGCTTTACAACAGTATATGCTGTATAATGTTTATATTTTATCATCAATAAAAATAAGAGTAAAAATTAAACATTTTTCTTAATCATTACTATATTTTACTACATTAATACTGTATTAATGAGTAAGACTGTCTTTACAATGTCTTTAAGAAGCATATTTTAACGCATGTAACAGATACATCGTATTTTACTTCCGGCTGCTCATTCGCGCATGTGACGTGTTACATGGAGTTTTACTTCCGGGTATAGAACCCGCGGATTATCTCGATTCGCGGGAGGGCTTGGAACCGATCCCCCGTGAATGTCAAGAGCCTACTGTAATAATAATGTGATTATTATTAGTTGTTAGCACATCCGCATCAGAGCAAAAGGCCTGAGTTCAATTTTGCATTCACATGTTCTTCCCATGCTTGTGTGGGTTTCCTCCAGCTACTCCGGTTTCCTCCCACAGTCCAAAAAAATGCACAGTAGGCAAATTTACTGTTCCAAATAACCGCTAGGTGTGAGTGTGATTATGAATGGTTGTGTGTGTGTGCGTGTGTGTGTGTGTGTGTGTGTGTGTGTGTGTGTTTGTGCATGTGTGTTGGCCTTGTGAAGACCTGGCAACCTGTCAAGGGTGTACCCCACCCTCGCCCAGAGTGATTGAGATTGGCGACAGCATCCCTGCGACCCTCATTCGGAATAAGTTTTCGAAAAAAAAATAATGATAATTAATCAAAATAATAATATATTTTGTTCAGTAAAATCAGAATTATTTCACAAAAATGCAATGGCATCAAAATGTAGGCAGAATAGATGTAATTTCTTTGCATAATAATAATAATAATAATAATAATAATAATAATAATAATAATAAGCAATTCCCCCACTAGATATATCTTCATTTCCATATGATGTACTTATCACATGAACGTGCATGAACAAATAATTTTAATCGTACACAGACAGAGAGATCCCAGATTTAGTTATATGCGATTTTTTTTTTTTTTTTCTGTACTGTATGTATAAATGAGATACAGTTCTGACAGACTGCTAGATTTAATCTGTCAGCATACGTGCAGCATGCTCCTGTATGGTCTTTGGCTGAGGCAGAGACAGTATTCACTATGCCACTCTGTGCCGTAATCTCCAAAGACAGGCTCTGCCAAACTGGCCAGCTGTTTAAACAGGTCACTGTGTGATGACAGTGCATGCCGGGCGTGAGCTACTAGTTCATCATGCCAGCACAGAACATGAGGGCATACAATCTGTGATGAGCTGAAATCAGTCATTGGTGTAATTCCATAATGTATGTAGTAAGCGGGTGGAAAAGTAATGTTGAGTATTTTAAAAGTCTTTAAAAAATACACAGTCCTGGAAATAAAAGTAAAAAATATTCCTCTTGGTGTATCTTTTTTTTTTTAACCTTCTGTGTACACCCACTACATGCTAATGTTAATGCAGTTTAGCACATTTGCCTCAGGTCTGGGGTTCTAGTCTCAGGAGCCTTGTGAATATATTCTTGATGACTCCTAAGTGTAATTGTGAGTGGAATGGTCCCAGGTCTGTATTGGCCCTGTGATTGGTGTGCCCTTCACCCTGAGATGGTCAGGGTCTGCTTAGACGGGCTTAGGACTCACCACTACTTCAATAAAGGATGCCATCATTTTTTTTTCCTTCTCAATCAAACACTATAGATTATAAACAATATATACCCTCCCGTGAGAAATATAGATTTGGTATTGGTAAAGTTTGTGAGCAAAATAATAATAATAATAATAATAATAATAATAATAATAATAATAAAACAAAGTCTATTTGTGATCCACTGGAAAAATTGGGGGTTCACAGCTTTGGGAGTATTTGTTACAAGGTATGATAAAGTTCACAACAGATCACGTGGATTGTGAAGAAAACACGGGGACAGCTAGTGGCTGAATTAATATGATAACATTTGGCAGATTTTAACTAAACATGATTATTTGCATTTTTTAAATGTGTCAGGGGTTATTTATTGTTGGTTTTTTTGGCAAATAAACTGAAATTGTGCCATATAATTAACTACAGTGATCCGTTGCTACTCCGTGCTTCAGTGCATTGTGGGTTTTTAAAAAATTATTTCTTTCTTCCTTTCGGCTTTTTCCCTTTTCTCTGGAGTCGCCACTGCAAATCATCTGATTTGCCCGTTTGATTTGGCGTAGGTTTTTACGTCGGATGCCCTTCCTGACACAACCCTTTTAGCAAGGGACAGAAACATGCTGACGGCTTTGCAGCTACTCTTTACGAAAGTCAGCAATGGTTCTTTAACATGAACCTCTCACCATAGACAGTGAGAGACATGGCCTGCGTTTGATAACCCAGTTAGCTACACCGAAAAATAAGAATATTAAGGAAAAATAGGGGAAAAGTTAAGGAAAATGCAGCAAAACAAGGCCAAGTATGCAAAAAACCCAAACAAACAAAAACAAAAGCAAAAAAAGAAAAAAAAAAAAATCCAACCCAAAACCCCCAAACAAAACTACGTACTTACATTTTTATGTGAGGTTGACAAATGTGTGTGTGCATGCACGCACAGCTGTGTGTATGTGTGTGCCCATCTGTATGTGTGTGTGTTTATGTTTTATTTACATCTTATGCATTATTTTTGAACATTTAATTGTTATTATGAACATTTATAGCGTTGAGTATGTATTTATTGATATTATATACACATACATGCACGTATACGTCAGTCGGGGGGTGGGGGAGTGTCGATCCTACTTCACGGAAATAGGTGGTCATGGGGGCGGGTCTCGGTCCCCATTAACTGCGGAAAGTGAAAGATCTGTAATTCTTGGAATCACTTTATATCTTTTCATAATATTTCTTGACCCAAGTGGGAGAAATTGTGTTGGCTAGATAATAAGGCAGTTCTCAATTTTAAGGCAGATTATTTGGAAGTTTGAGAACAAGGTGTCCATTTGTTACAAAATGGAACAAGATTTCAAGATTTTTGCGATTTCTGATCACAAAACACATTTCCATGGTATGATGGTCCATTCTACTGATGCCTCCGAGCCCAGAGATGTACAGTACAAGGATCAAGTGAAAATACAGTACCACTTCTTTTCATACAATAACACTTCAAGTGACATTTGACTTCAAGTGACTAATGATACAGTGAGTAAACAAAATAATTATAATCTTTTCAAGAATACATTTTCACATTTTGTTGCTTTGCAGCCTGAAATGAAAACACAAAGCATATGTTATAGCCTCATTTACTCAACAGAGCCTATAATAGCCAAGTGAAAGTACTAATACCAATAATTCAGACAAAAAACAAACAAACAAAAAACAAACAAAAAAAAAAACGGAATAAAAACACAATCTGGTTGGATTTTAGACCCCTCCCATAAAAAAGGAAAGGAAAAAAAAACCTTGAAGTAAACTCAGTCAGGTGAAGCTAATCATCTCCTTCCACCTCTAATCAACTGTAATCATTCGGATTAGTTGAGCATAAAAACAGGCATTTGTAGAACAATCCAGTGCTTGGAAATGCAACTGATAGAAGACAATGAACTGCACTTGGCAACGCACTGGGAAAAGATGAAGTTGTTGATAAACACAAGTCAGAAAATAAATACAGACAATTCAAGGCTTTATCAATCCCTAAAAGGACAGCGAAATCCAAGCTGCTCTGGTCGCTTTTGAAGTCGTTCCAGTTAATTCTTTTGCAGTGATTTCTCTCTTGACAACAATATCAGAAATGTTTCACAAAAGAGGCTTGTATGTGCGGCTTGCAAGAAAAACAAGGCAACTCTCAATGAAACTTTGCCAAAATGTGCCTTAAAGATTAAGGTCAAATGAAAAAAAGACATTGTGTTAAAATGAGACAAAAGACAACATACATCTGGTGGAAAGCCAGTACAGTGATCCCTCGCTACTTCATGCTTCAGTGTATCACGAGTTTTTCAAAAATATTCATCGAAAAATAAAAAAAATAAGGAAATTAAGGAAAAATACGGAAAAAGTTAAGGGACATGTCGCAAAACAAGGCCAATTATGAAAAAAAAAAAAAAAAGTACATATTTATGTGAGGTGTGCATCTGACTGTGGGTCTATTTCTATTTTATTTACATCTTATGCATTGATTTTGAATGTTTAATTGTTATTATAAGCATTTATAGCGCTGAATATGTATTTATTGATATTGTATACACATATACATGTACATAAACATCCGTCCGGGGGACAATCCTACTTTGCGGGAATTGGTGGTCGCGGGGGGGGGGGGGGGGGTTCGGTCCCCATTAACTGCAGAAAGTGAGGGATGCCTGTACAGCCTAACATCAAAAACCACAGCAACATACTCACGGTAAAGCATGGGGGTGGGAGCATCCTGCAGGCATGGGGAAGATCACTCGCCCACTTGCCCCGGCGACCAAATATAAATGTGGGCGAGTGGAAATTAATAAAGTGACCGCCCATGAGGCGAGTACAAGTTTTAAGCCTGTGTATATGTATTTTTACTGGGACGATTTCCTGAATTTCTGCTTGGGCAAATTAATATTCACCTTAATATTCCCATCTGTTTTATTCATCTCTCCAGTGTTTGTACACGTTGTCCAGAGTGAAGGCTTCATCTGCTTGCAGCATTGATTTTAATGCGCATCAGCTGATCCACATGTTTATGGGTGAAAAAAATATCACCCGGTTTCACGTTTGTTTCTTTTGTTTGCGCAAACTCAGACAGCCATTCCATCTTAAAATAACTGCATTTCTTTTAAACTTTGGCTTCGTCAGGCGATGTGTCGATACCCATTCGTTTTGTCATTATTACAAAGGGTTAAACAAAAGCAGCGTATCACACGTGTCTTCTCTTTACATTAGTCACCATTTGGCGAGCTAAAACACAGGTGGCGGGCGGTGGTTAAGGATGTTCATTCATTCATTTTCTGTAACCGCTTAATCCTAATTAAGGCTGGCGCCCATCCCAGCCAACTTTGGGCGAGGGCAGAGTACACCCTGGACAGTTCGCCAGGCCATCGCAGGGCGGAAACACGCCGACGGCTTTGCAGCCTACTCTTGTCGAAAGTCAGCAATGGTTCTTTTACATGCCTCACACCATAGACAGTGAGAGACATGGCCCGTCTTTGATAACCCAGTTAGCCGCACTGGGGGGGGGGGGCAGTGACAACCCTGTGGGGACTCGAACCCCCAACCTTCGGTTCAGCGATCCTGCGCCCTAACCACTAGACCACCACTGCCCCTAGCTTAGAACATGAGAATGACATGAAATATTTAACAAAGTTGAATACAGTACACCATGTTTGAAAAGGTTTGTGAATGAATGCTCTTGTATGACATAGTCAGAGCCCATGACACAAATACAGAGAGGGGGGGGGGGGGAGTGAGAGAAAGAGAGAGAGAGAGAGAGAGAGAGAGAGAGAGAGAGAACCCAGAACATTTTTGGAAGGACTCGAAGGTTTCACAAAGCTTACTAATGATTGGCATCCAATTTGACTGCTCTTGACAAAGAGTGGACAAATATTACACAGTCTAAATGTGCAATGCTGGTGAACAAGTGTCCCACCTGAGAGACGTCTATGACCAATGCATGGGGTATTTCAGTAAAGTACTGTCGTAAGCGGGTGATCCTTTAAGCTTCTCAGTGATTCCCTTTTCTTCCTGAACCGATGCTACTCTTTCACTTGGCTGTTATGAGTTGCATTGAATAAATACAGCTATAAAAATATTGTCGCTATTTTAGGCTGCAAAGCAACAAAATGTGAATATTTTAAATGGGGTTGATTTGTTTAACATACCCACTGAATGCTACTCATAAATAAATAATATTTCTTGATACAGTGCTATTTTAAGGAGATCAAGATTGGGCTTGTGCTGTTGTACTTTATGCCATGAAATTCTTACAGAGTCCTGTGATTGTTTCACAATATTATGCAATGTAGAGCGGAGGCATCCAAATCTTTTGGTATCTTCCTTTGCGAAACATTGTGTTTTCTCGTGCATTTATTAATGTAGTGTGATCCTTTTTCTTCTTTGTGTTGCCACTAATTTGCTAAATTGTGGCATGAACTATTTTGGGTTCAGTTCCCAATTGACTCCTGCTCCCTGTACAACCTAACCTGCACTTCCATAGAAATTGTAATAATGATGTGTTCGTCCTCATCATGAGTGCACTTCTTATCAAGTGGGGCACTATTGGGAATACAGACTGAATTTACTATGCAATGCTGAATGCAAAAAAAAAAAAAAAAAAAAAAAAAAACATCACTTATTTATGTTTTTTTAAAAAATGTCGAATATAATTCATCTGCCGCCCTGCAATGGCCTGGCGCGCTGTCCAGGGTGTACTCTACCCTCTACAACTTCAAGGATTCCTAAAAACATGAACTTGACCAGGGTCTTGCCAGACAATTAAGTAAATAGGTAACGCCACACCAGTTATTGCAACATTGTAAAGATAGTTTGTTGGGAATCTTCCCAATTGCACCCATCATGGCCAGCTCTGTCTTGTTAATTTGGGCCATCCCTTCATTCGCTTTTCAGGTCTCAGGTGAGAGTCATTCAGACAAATCCTGATGTTTTCCATGCTGCAGCGTGATGTGCATGCACATGTCTGCAATGTTGGTTCATTGCGTTGTAATGTGTTTCAAGCTCCCTTCCACTGTCAGCTATTGCCTACCATCGGTAATCTTTGGTTGGATAATGGATTCATGCTTTATTCTCTGGTACTTTAACTCATTTACTACTGCAATTGCATATAGGGTGTGAGCACTGCGGCCAATGGAAGCCTTCAACACCAGCAGAAAATACGTTTCTGGCTTCAAAATGTAAATTTTGGGATTTTCATATTTCCAAATACAGTACTTGGAACATTAAAATTTGACGTGGAAGTGTTTTTACACCGTGACGCGTGTTATAAATATACTATATCAGACTTTATTAAATAAAAGCGTGTTTTTTATTTTTGTGAACAGCAGTTTGTCAATCACAGAACGAGAAATTCCCCAGATAACTGAGATTTACACGTTCTGTTTTGGAGTTCTAAACCATGTAAAGTGAACTACTGTACAAGAGGGAGAAACAAAAGCTAGATTTGAATCACATGCCACTAACTTCCGGTTTGCCGCTAATCCGGATGTATGATAATAATTCAGTAAAATGTAGTCATGAATCAGTAAAATCTTTTTCATTTTGCACTGTGATAATATTTATGAATAAATAAAGCGCTTAAGCTCCTTACTAGAAGCTAGAGAAGATGTGGGGTGTTTGAGTGACATCATAGTGCTTACATAATCATTAAAAACACATTAAAAAAATTTTACTTCGCAATTCAAGCAATCACGTTGATAACTTGTGTGTGAAGGGGGGAAAAAAAGAGGTGTACACATTTTTTTCAACCAATCAGCAGTTGGAAGAAACAAAAGCTCTCAGCCATTGGCTAAATTTGAATCACATGCCAGTAACTTCCGGGTTTGTCGCCAATCAGCGAGTTTGCGGGGACGCGAGCGCTGAAGTGCGAATGGTCAAGGACCTACTGTACTATAGATAAATAATTAATGACACACAATCTGTTCAATACACACTCTGTCAAGATCAAGGAATAAGGCCAGTATGCAGACCTGTTCAAACACGTGTGCAGCATCATATGCGTGAAGAGCCGGAAATGGTGAGGAACCGGTCATGGCACAAGAGTGCTTTAAGAACCCTTAACCATGGTCTTCTTTCCATTATAGAAACCACACGAGCTTTCCACGTCTCTTGTATGATGTGTCTGAATGGGTGGGATCTGATGAAACTGTCACACCAAGATCGTTTGGAAAATTATAAATTTACATTCAAGAAACATAGGATTGTTAGAAGAAGACGATGGAGATGGACTGATGATGTCATCAGGTATGAACAGAAATTCTTCATGAAGACTGCCCTTCACTGGACACTTGATAAGAAGAGAAAGTGAGAAAAAAACCCAAACATGTGGACGCCTTGACTGCATGCTTTCATCATTCAACAAACAACACCTACATAGAAAAGGTCATAAGACAGCAGTTCACAAATTGGTAAGTCAATATTCACCACAATAGAAGATTAAATTTATGATTTTTTGCATTGGAATATGTAGGAACATGCCATGTGTAATACGTATGATAAATTGCATAGTATTTTACATTGATTTTAGATTTCATGTATCCCTCATTCATTCACTTTCTGAACCACTTAATCCTAATTAGGATTATAGGGAGGCTGGCGTCCGTCTCAGCCAACAGGTTGCCAGGCCATTGCAGGGCATTCATCAGCAATAATTGTTTTTTTTTTGTGGCCAGCCTTTGATAACCCAATTAGCTATAATGGGAGGACGGGTGGCGACAGGTGACAACCAGTTGAGAGTTGGGCTTGAATCCTCAACCTTGGGATCAGTGGTCCAGTACACACACACACACACACACACACACACACACACACACACACTTTGTGCTTCAGTTTCTGCGGCTTCAGTGCATTGCAGGTTTTTAAAAAAATATTCATCAAAAAATAAAAAAATAAGGAAATTAAGGGAAAATAGGGACAAGTTAAGGAAAATGCCACAAAACAAGGCCAATTATGAACAAACAACCCCCCCCCCAAAAAAAAAAAAAAAAAAAAAAAAAAAAACTTGCATTTTTATGTGAGGTGCGTATCTGAGTGTATGTGTGCGCACATCTGTATATGTGTGTATTTATATTTTATTCACATCTTATGCCTTATTTTTGAATGTTTAATTGTTATTATAAGCATTTATAGTGTTGAATATGTATTTACTGATATTATATACACATATACATGTACGTATACGTCAGTCAGGGGGTTGATCCTACTTTGCAGAATGTGGCAGTCACAGGAGGGTTTCAGTCGCCATTAAACATGGAAAGAGAGGGATCCCTATATATATATATATATATATATATATATATATATATATAGAGAGAGAAATATATATATATATATATATATATATATATATATATATATATATATATATATATATATATAAACACACACACACACACACACACTTGGTAAGCCAAAGGGTCGGCATTTACACCTAAAACCCATAAGGTAAAGTTGTGCACGTGTAAGCCAAATAAAGAATTGATTTACTCCCCTCAGTAAAACATTCTTTCCCTGTAGGGAGCTCTAGAAGGTTTGGAGGGAAATGTGCTTTGCTGTCTTGCTTTATTTGGACTTTCAAGGCTGTCCTGCCTGTCACTTAAATGATGAACCTTCAAGACTACAAATCAGGTCTACACAGCTCACAGCACTGAATATGTGAATCCTCTTTTTGTACTGAGCTATAGAAAAAGACCTATTCTTCAGCTGAGAAAAATGTGGAAAAAATTAAAAAATAAGGAATGACATGGAGGGGGGGGCATAAATTATACTGGAAGTAACTGTCATGTCAGTAACTTACAGCCACCACCACCACCCTCCAAAAAACCCTCAAATTTTTTCATGCCATTGTTGAGTTTTCATCTCTCAGCTCAACCATAAGACCACTAGTTTATTTTATAGAACCGCAGTGCTAAATTCTTCGATTTAATTAGGTGCAAGGTGACCTTTATTGTTATATAATTGCACAGTCTGAATTGTAGCCCCAGCGATTACATAAAGGATAACAATGTGCTAATTCTTATGTTGTATTGTTTATGCTATAAATGCTCTAAAGGAGAGACTTGTATATTAATCATTCATTTTTTGAATCGTTTAATCCTAATTAGGCTCGCAGAGAGGCTGATGCCCATCTCAGCCGACTATAGGCGAGGACAGGGTACACCCTGGACAGCTTTCCAAGGCCATCACAGGGCCAACACTCACACAAACAATCATGCTCACAGCTAGGGGTGATTCCAAACAGCCATTTAACCAACTGGGCATTGCTTTAGACTGTGGGAAGAAATCAAAGAACCAGAAAAAAAACCCACGTAAGCAAGGAAGAACATGCAAACTCCACACAAAAATGCCCACGCTGGGAATCGAACCCAGGACCTTCTTGCAGGAGTACTGAAGAGGAGGACACAATTGGTGGTTGAACTTAAGATCCAGTAGGAACAATGTGGTTTTCGTACTGACTGCAGCACTATTAACCAGCTCTACATGGATGTTGGACGAGGGGTGGGATCTTGTCCAACCTGTCCACATGTGCACCTGTTGATATGAACCATTTGGTCTCTGTATTGCCGCAGCCAGAGCATTTCATTGAGGAATGAACTATGCCAAGGCTGTGTTTTGTCAGTGGTTCTGCTCATAACTTTTATGGATAGAATTTCTCGGTGCAGCCAAGGCATTGATGGGTCCTAAAGTTTGGTGGTCATAGGAGCTCATCTCTTTGCAGATGATCTTGTCTTTTTGGTTTCATCAAGCTGGGACCTGCGGCTTTAGTTTGAGTGATTCACAACCAAGTGTGAAATGGCCAGGATGTGAATCTGCACCTCCAAGTCCGAGGCCATGGTTCTCAGCCGGATAAGGGCGGAATACACTCTCGTGGTCTGGAATAGGTCCTACCCCAAGTAGAGGAGTTCAGGTATCTCGGTGTCTTGTTACTGAGTGAGGGAAGAATGGAATGGAAGATTGACAGGCACACCGGTGCAGCCGCAGAGCTTGCACTAATCCGAGGTGGTGAAGAGGGAGCTGAGCTTAATCAACTCAAGCTATCAATTAACCAGTTGATTAACGTTCCTACCCTCACCTATTGCTATGGTCCATATCTTTGGGTGGTGACTGAAAGAACAAGATTGTGAATACAAATGGTGGAAATGAGAGTTCTTTGCAGAGTAGTGGGACTTTCCTTCCTTCCTTTCCTGGGGCTGAGAAGCTTGACGATCTGAAAGGAGCTCAGAGTAGAACCACGTATCCTCCATGTTGAGAGGAGCCATTTAAAAAAGGCTCGAGTTTCAGGTAAGAATGCCTCCGAAACAATTCCCTGGTTTGGTGTTAAGGGCATTTCCAACTGGGAAGAGACCCAGGGTCGACATGAAACGCACTGGAGGGACAATGTCTCTTGGATGGTGTGGAAACACCTTGGTGAATGAGCTGGAGGAAGTGGCTTGGGAGAAGAACATCTGGACCTCATTGCCTATGCTGGTGCTGTGGAGGAATATGTGTTACTCCCTGTACATCTTACCAAAGTATCACTGCGCCAAAACACACACACACACACACACACACACACACACACACACACACACACACACACACACACACACACACCACTATTCCCAGACATAATGTACATGTCTTGCAACTCTGGGAGGAAACCACAATACACAAATCAAAGACATGCAAACACAAGAAGATGAAACCCTACACAGCAACATCCATGCTAGGTTTGCGACTCAGGCCCAGGACATTCCTTTGCCGTGAGATAGAAGTGCTCACCACTATGCCACAGCCTATGTATAATTATTAGATGGTGACATTTTTTTCTTCTTGTCAAGACAAGATATTGATAGACAACTTTTACTCAACTTTCTGAGCATGCAATTTTCCTCCAACTTGCACCAGTTTAGCACTGGAGAATGCTCTGTGACTGCTTTCACACTAATTGAGTGCTAATTTGGCAAGAACTGAAATTAATTATATGACATGTCATACTCATTAGATATCCCCAGATGCAAGTCATGAGGAAGCTCACAAGTACATGCAATTCATTAGCACTTAAATTCCATTGGGCATTGTGTAGTTCTGTGAGTGAAAGGTGTGTGTGTGTGTGTGTGTGTGTGTGTGTGTGTGTGTGTGTGTGTGTGCACGCGCCCTTCGAAACCATTCAGCAATTCAAGATTCTTTCTCCACACTCCATATTTTAATAACTGTTCATTGTTATCAGTTTATAAGATACTCAGTGAGTTAGCACCTCAGCTGCCTTTAAACTATCTAGTCCAGGGGTGCTCAATCCTGCTCCTGGAGATCTACCTTCCAGATGACTTTATCTCCAACCCTAATGTGGCCCATGTGACATGTAAGATCCAGTCAGGTCTTGATGAGATGATTGGATGGTTAGGTGGGCGTGATTAGGGTTGGAGTGAATGTCTTCTGGGAGGTAGATCTCCAGGAGCAGGATTGAGCACCCCTGATCTAGTCCTTCGTACTTTTGCAATTAATATATAGAAGTAATTCAGAAGGTATGATGATGATGATGATGATGATGATGATGATGGGCAATAGAATCCTGGTGGAAAGCTTCTGGGTTACTGATCCCAAGGTCACGGGTTCAAGACCCACTATCAATGGGTTGACACTGCTGCCCCCCCAGTGCCGATAATTTGGTTATCAAAGGCCGGCCATGTCTCTCCTTCTCGGTGATGATTTTGTTCATGTAAAAGAACGACTGCTGACTTTCATGAAGAGTAGGCAGCATTATCCACAACATGTTTTTGCCCTGCGATGGCCCAGTGAGCTGTGCAGAGTGCATACTTTGCCTTTGCCCAGAGTTGGCTGAGTTAATTAATTAAGCGATTTAGAAAATTATTAAATAATAATAACAACATGTGAAATCTTGCTCATTAACTCAATACTTATTTGTACTATAGGCTTTTTGGGAGAAAGACAAACAACAAAGAAGTATTAGGGGGGAAAATCTATAAACACAATAACTGCATGAAAAAAGGATCTTTGTATGTAACTACTTGACTGCTTGGTATATATAATAATATTAATAATGATACGTGGCGCAGTGGTTAGCGTAGCATAGTGGTGTCTCACAGCAAGAAGGTCTGGGATCGATTCCTGGGCTCAGGTGTTTGCATGTTTGTGTAGGTTCCCTCTGGGTACTCCAGTTTTTTGGGGTTTCCCCCCCCCCCACAGTCCAAAAACATGCACAGTAGGTTAGCTGCATCCCTCGGCGTGGGTTTGAGTATGAATGGTTGTTTGTATGTGTGTTTGCCCTGCAATGGCCTGGAGATCTGTCCAGGATGTACCCTGTCCATGCCCATAGATGGCTGAGATATGTGTGTGCTTCCCGGTGACACTAATTAGGATTAAGCTGTTCAGAAAATGAATGAATGAATATTATTATTATTATTATTATTATTATTATTCAAAATTCACTAGTACTTGCAGACACAAAATGCAAACAAGTATTCATGGTAGAAACCATGAAATCTGTAAAAGAAAATAATGTAAAACATGCAATCATGGAGAAAGGAGAGAACAAACAGAGCGAACGAGAGCGAGCACAAGTCATGTAGAGAAATAAAAATGACAACAGTGGGAGTGAATCTATCCAGTCGACCTCATTATATGACTGTAAAAGCTTTCATTTGGACATCATCCCCATGCACCCTGCAGTAAGTCACTACTGAAAATAAACTCGTGTCAGCATTACAGGAATAATGTCTCTTTCTGTCGCTCTATGTATGTCACCAAACTGAGAAATCATAAACGGCGGCGCACTGTTTATTCCGTGTACTTAAATGTAATTTAATCGATTTCCTCCTCTGAACACAAGCAATCAATAAGTGAGGAACTTCCATGTGTTTAAAAGCATGAAGTCAAATGACACCGCACTCTTCTTCTCCATTAAGAAAATCAATCAATAGACTTATGCATAGAAACTTTCTAGATTTTCGAATGTTTTTCCTTTTTTTATGTTTGAAAGAGGAACATTAACTTACATACATCTTTAACTTGCTGTTATGAGGAAACCTGAACAACCGTCAGCATAATATCAATGACTTTTTAATTAATTGGGAAGTCGGTGTTCCACATTTTTTGGAAAGATAAAATTCACACAAGTGTGATTCACCCATTTATCAAACTGTTTCATTTTAATAGGGTTATGGAGAGCATGGAGCCTATCTTAGCCAACACTGGGTAAAGGTGGGGTACATACTGTACAGCTCGCCAGACCATCATGGGTGGTGTCATTCATTCATTCATTCATCCATTTATTTTCTGATCTAAATTAGGGTCATGGGGAGGTCGACGTCCATTTCAGCTGACTCTGGGCGACGGCTCAAAACACACTGACGAAAGTCAGCAATGGTTCTTTTACATGTCTCCTTCCATAGACAAGAAGAGACATGGCCGGCCTTTGATAACCCAGTTATCTGCAATGGAGGGGACTGAAATGACAACCCAGTGACAGTGGGGATTGAACCGCCGACCTTCAGTAATCCAACACCCTACCACTGGGCCACCACTGCCCCGATGTCAACAGTTTACTTGTATTTAAAGTACATCATGCCTTCAATTATAAGGCTTTCTTCATTTTGAATTTATATGTTCAGGGCAACCGTAGCATAGTGTTCAAGATTGTGTGTTACTGATCAGTAGGACATCGGTCCGGGTTGCATTGTTGGGCCCTTTAGGAAGGCCCTTATCCCTCAACTGCTCAGTTATACAAAAATGACAATTGTAAGTTACTCTAGATAAGAGCATCTGCAAATGTTAATTGTACATGTAAATGTTAAATGTACATGTGGAGGGCAAGATCGCAGAAAATTCACTTCTCTCTTGGAGACTGAAGTACCATCTGTTCGCCGATAGAACAGTCTTAAACCAAACTTTTGGCTTTTTTTTTTTTTTTTTTTTTTTTCTAAATCTCTTCTGAGATTTCCTCCTTAAGGCTTGAATGGATTATAATCACATTTTCTTTGTTGACCAAAAACATGCAAGCACAAACATTAATGCCATTCAAGTTGTAAATATTTGGTTTGTAATTACAGGGATCCCTCGCAACTTCGCGCTTCAATTCGTGCGGCTTCAGTGCATCGCATTTTTTGTTTTTTTTTAAATATTCATCGAATTAAAAAAATAAGGAAATTAAGGAAGCATAGGGGAAATATTTCAGGAAAATGCTGCAAAACAAGGCCAATTATGCAAAAAAAAAAAAAAAAAAAAAACAAACAAACAAAAACAAAACAAAACAAACAAACAAAAAACAACCTAAAATCCCACATCAAAACTACTTACATTTTTTATGTGAGGTGCGCATCTGTATGTGTGTGTACAGTATTTTATATTTTATTCACATCTTATGCATTATTTTTGAATGTTTAGTTGTATTAATAATAATACTAATACTACTACTCCTCCTACTGATAATAATAATAATAATAATAATAATA
Organism: Plotosus lineatus; assembly: GCA_024760905.1. Lineage (NCBI taxonomy): Eukaryota > Metazoa > Chordata > Actinopteri > Siluriformes > Plotosidae > Plotosus > Plotosus lineatus. Next base: position 24,287,976 of record CM045748.1, on the reverse strand, counting down.
ATAATAATAATAATATATATATTTATTGTCAAAGTACATTACATACATTGAAATTTGATTTGTGCTCTGGGCACCTATCACCACTGTGCAGTGCCAGTTATTGCGTTGTTCTATCCTTTGATGCTGATCGCCAAGCAGGAAGCAACAACTCCCAAATTTTAACGTCTTTGAACTCCGACCTTCCAGAGGATAAAGTGGACGCTCTACCAACTTAGCTAAATCACCGGTGTTATAAGCATTTATAGCCTTGAATATGTATTTATTGATATCATATACACATATACATGTACGTATACATCAGCCATGGGGGGTTGATGCTCAAAGTAGGATTCCCCGGTCCTAATTAACTGCGGAAAGTGAGGGATCACTTATATAAATGATTGTACAGTGCTCTTCATGAAGGCTTCACTCCTGGTTTTAAACCCAGGTGGATCCTCCATTTTGTCCTTCCGACCTTTTTGCTTATCTGTATTATTTACTTTTACCAGCAGTTTTTTTTTTTGTTTTTTTGCATTATTTTGCTTGTTGTTGGAAAAGTGTAGAGGAGGCTGGCTCATTGTCAAATGCCACAAAAACAAGGCCAATTATACAAAAAAAAAACAAAAAAAAAACAACCCAAAACCCCCCATCAAAACTACTTACATTTTTATGTGAGGTGTGCATCTGACTGTGTGTGTGTGTGTGTGTGTGTGTGTGTGTGTGTGTGTGTGTGTGTGTGTACACAGATGCGCGTGCACACACTTAGATGCGCACCTCACATAAAAATGTATGTGTATGTGTGTGTATTTATATTTTATTTACCTCTTATGCATCATTTTTGAATGTTTAATTGTTATTCTAAGCATTTATAGCATTGAATATGTATTTATTGATATTATATGCACATATACTTAAACTTAGACATCAGTCAGGGGGGTCGATCCTACTTCGCAGAATTCGACGGTCGCGGGGGGATCTCGGTCCCAATTAACCGCAGAAAATGAGGGATCCTTGTACAGTGATACCTCAGCTCACGAACATAATTGGTTCCCAGAAAGTGTGTGTAAGGCGAAAAGTTCGTCTTCCGAACATTTATTTCCCATAAGAAACCATTAAAATGAGAATAATCCGTTCCCAGGTCCCCATAAAACATAATTTTCTACTAAATAAGCCTTAAAACTACACAAAAATATACCTTATTTTATGTATAATAAATGTGCTCTTGTTTTGTAATTAAAGAAATAAACTGTACTGTATAATAAAGTCGTTTTATTTACCTTTGTGATGGTAGTTGATGGCTTGATGGAATGGAGTGGGAGGAGGAGGGAGGGAGGGACTTACTGTTTGGAAGGAGAGTTTGGAAACGCCTACTGTTTGGAAACACCCTTAGCCACACATGCACCCTTAATAGCTTCCTTGTTCTTAAGGATGGGAGCAATGGTAGACTTAGCGTACTGGTACTGGGACGCTGAGTCGCACAAACGCACACCTCGTTCGTGTTTTTCAATGATCTCCGCCTGTGGTGGGGTCTTTTTCGGTCCCATAATAGCAAAAGTACACTCAATATGGTCCAAAATGTCTATCAAACACAAACCACTTCCGCACTCAAAGAAAGGGGGTGACGAACTGTGACGCCGTGAGCGTGCGTCAGCTTCTCGTGGCCGCCACCGTGGCGCTGTTCGACCGCGTGGTTTGATTCGTCCGCCGAAAACTAGTTCGTCAGCAGAGACTATATGCTCGCAAATTTAATGTTCTTGAGGCGAAAAGTTCGTGAGCTTAAGCGTTCGTCAGCGGAGGTTTTACTGTATTTACATGAAATGTTTTTTTTTGGTTTTTTTGGGGTTTTTTTTGCCCCCTGTGACAGAATGTGCTTTCCAAGGCCAGGGCCGCCTAACCTCATGGTAATGATCATGACTGACTGCAGTTGGTCGCTTCTCACTGCCAGGATTAAAAAGGGTTTGTTTGACAGCACTCTTTGTATTGACCAGTACACAGTAATACAAAGATATAAACACTGCCTTAAAGCAGAACACACAATAAAAGTGCCTGATAATAATAGCAGATTCCTTTCAGTAGCTGCGTATTTGTTTCAACTGTCTTTTTAGTTCCATTATCTGTTGAAAGAGTTCATGTTCCATCAAGCTTCTGATTTTGACATTTGCTGCAAGAACATTTATTTACCTGCAACAATATCTGTGTACCTGAGTTAGATTTGTCTGTTTTTCATTCTACACGAGTCTGCATGGTGTTGAATGATCCTCCATTTTCTCAATAATAAATCTGTATTTACTTTTCATTGCCGCCTGCCATCATGCAAGTGAGCAATACATAACAGCCAATTAGCATAAATTCAGCAACACATCACTTTTATTGGGTTCTCCGTGGTGAACATACACGGACACCACATAGACATAGGACAACCATCCAAATTGTATCCTAAAATAATGCATGCTACTTGGGAGCTTTAAAGGAGTTTATTGCAGCTTCAACAAAATGGATCCTATATTTACACAACCTATTAATAACTCCAGCACGTCCGCCTCAGAGCAAGAAACGTCCCGGGTTTGATTCTCAGCTCGGGCGTTTCTGTGTGAAGTTTGCATGCTCCCCTCGCGTTTGTGTGGGTTTCCTCCGGGTACTCCAGTTTCCCCTCACAGTCCAAAAAAATGCACATTAGGTTCATCGGTTGTTCCAAATCGCCTGTGGGTGTGAGTGTGTTGTATGTAGTCAGGCTATTTCGAAGTGAAATTGGTTTAGATGGTCAGGAAAAACCCAGGAACCACAGAGCTGCCATGAACTAGAAGCTGTGTGTTACCGTAACACTACTTTTTTTGCAGTTATAAGTAAACGAAATAACTCATTTATCCATTTATTTTCTGATGTTGATTTGATTTTGGATAAATATCAAGGTATACGAGTTAAACTATTACACGATGGAGACAATTCTGGGTCGTAAATCACATTTGGACTGGTGTGTATTGCCCTGTAAACCAGCCTTCAGCTAGCACACTGTTCTCTAGCTAATGTGTCTCGCTCTAATATTAATAAGTACAACAGATACATCATTCATTCGCTCATTTTATGAACCGCTTCATCTTAGTTAGGGTTGTGAGGAGGCTGGTGCCCATCTCAGCCTACTGTGGGCAAGGGTAGAGTACACTTTGGAAAGCTTGCCAGGCCATTGCAATTCATACCGAGTGTAATGATAATAGTAATGATAATAAAAATACAGACACTCCCTGACTTACATTTTTAATTGGTTCCGACGACCGAACATAAGTTGAAAGTGAATGTAAGTTGTTACGTATGACGTGTGACGTATGACGCTCATACTGTACTATACATCCATAAATACAATTATCGTATCTCATAAAACACCCCTAAATCAATTATTATGAACATAACATTGTAAAATGATATCAAATAATATCAACATTAATTTCAATTCAGTCTTTTATTTATACCAAGTCACTTTACATGAAGCTTAAAACAGCCAATCAATGCTTACATGTGAGGCGCTCAATACCGAAAGTAGTGTACTTGCGAAAGTAGTGTACTTGCTGTGGGGTATACGAACTTCTGGTCTTTCAGGTGTGCAAGGGTGCCATTGAACTCGTTTAGAACACAGCCTGCACTGATGTGAATCACCACCCATATTCGCTTAGGGTTACAAAAGTCCGCAAAACAGTGTAAACACAAAGATGACAGAGACGACGCCTTAACACAAGGGTAACATGCTATATAATACACACACACACACACACACACACACACACACATATATATATATATATATATATATATATATATATATATATATATATATATAACTGAACTGGGAAGAAGGAGGGGAACGTTCAGTCTGTCATTTGTAAACAATGGACGCAGTGTCACTACGTCAGCGTACTATGTAGGTACGTCTAAACTCAAAATTTGACTTTTTTTTTGGAAAAAAAAACAAAAAAAACAAAAACAAAAATGTAAAATAAAAAAAATAAAAAACGTAAACCGGATGAACTTAAGTCGGGGAGTGTCTGTAATAATAATAATAATAATTACTAGCACTTTATTCATTAATATTATCACAGTACAAAATTTAAAAGTGGGGCTGGTGGCGTAGTGGTTAGGGTGCTGCGCTCATGATCGGGAGGTTGTGAGTTCAAATCCCACTGAGACCCTCACTGTGCTAAGCCCCCTGGGCAAGGTCTCAACCACAAATGTGCCTCTGTTCACCCAGCAGTAGAAATGGGTACCAGTAAAAATACACTGGGAAGGTAACCCGCGATGGACTAGCGTCCCATCAAGGAGGAGTTGAACTCCTGGTCGCTTCACACTATGGAAACCAGGGATAAGCACCGGCCTGATGAGCCACGAGGCTCAGGTGTAAAAACCCAACAGACTTTACCTACAAAATTTAAAAAGTTTTTACTTAATCATTACTACGTTTTATTACATTATTACTGTATTAATGAGTAAGACTGGCTTTAGAATGTGCTTTAGAAGCATATTTTAGTGCATGTAATATTGTACATAGGATTTAAAACCGCGTCAATAATTCGCGGATTGTCAGGATCTGCGGGTAGGGGCAGAACACAACCCCCATGAATAACGGGGGCCTTCTATAATGCAATGGTAATTAAGGGAAATAAATTGTATATGATCTAAACTTCTGAAATGGTTTGGAAAGCTGTTCAGGATGTACCCCACATTCACCCACTGTTGGCTGTGACAATAGTAGCTGCATAGCCGTCATCGTGTTTCCACTCCTTGCTAAAGGGTTGAGTCAGGAAGGGCATCCGACGTAAAAACCTATACCAAATCAAAACATACGATGATTCGCTGTGGTGACCCCTGAGTAAAAGAGAACAGCCGAAAGGATAAGAAGAAGATTAACTAACCAAGCAGCGATATCCATAATACTGGTAACATATTTTGAAAGTTATTTGACCCCTTTGACTTGGTGCATAGCTTTAGTGTGACATCATGTGCGATTGCTTAAGGTTTCATGATGATCAGGCATTTGCAATGACAAATCTTGTTTGCTTAAATTAGATTGGTGTTTTGATGAGCCAACCAAGTGGAACTTTGGATAATGTAGGCAAGCATAACAAGGTGCAATTAGACCCATATGTATATGAACAGTGTCACAATGTTTGAATTTTACCGCCATAAGCCACCACAATGAGGGGCAGTGGTGGTCTAGTGGTATAGGGCACTGTATCGCTGATCCAAAGGTTGGGGGTTCGAGTCCCACTCTCCACAGGGTTGTCACTGTCCCCCCAGTGCAGCTAACTGGGTTATCAAAGGCGGGCCATGTCTGTCACTGTCTATGGTGAGAGGCATGTCAAAGAACCATTGCTGACTTGGGTAAAGAGTAGCTGCAAAGTCGTCAGCGTGTTTCTGTCCCTTGCTAAAAAGGGTTGTGACAGGAAGGGCATCCGACGTAAAAACCTCTGCCAAATCAAAACGTGCGAATCAGATGATTCGCTGTGGCGACTCCCGAGTAAAAGGGAAAAAGCCGAAAGGAAGACAGATAGAAGCCACCACAATCAACTTTAAAATGTCAAGTCCAGTTGTAATGGAAGCATTGAATTTCAGTTGTAGTTTACCGAGTTTAAAAAGGTATTCTATGTACTTTTCAGGAATTAAAGGTATTTTTTTCACATAGTTCTCCTATTTGAAAATTGTCTCTGATGGATACAGAGTCGAACATTATCACTGATAGACAAATAATTAAAAAAAGACTGATAAGGGCATTTTTGATCATGAGACTGATCAGACCTTTTTCTCGCTTCATTACCACAGCAACAGCAATGATGGAACTTCCCGCTCTGTTCTATTTTAATTCTTGTTGCCCTGGAAACCATATGACACCTGGAATATTCCAGAGTGAGGCCCTGTGAGTGTGGAACATTAGTGTGAGAATGAGAGTGGACTTGACACCTGCATTGGATATGAGGGGACACCTGGGGAAAGGATTGGTCAGCAAGACATGTAACCTTCATCATGTTTACCTGACTAATGAAAATCGGCACATAATTATGCATATACAGACCCTGGCTATGAAATTATTATGCTCATATTATAGAAGATGACAGTCTTTTTTTAATTATTTTTATCACAATGCTGTTGAATAATCACTTTTGATTGGTCAGAAGGGGTTTTTAAATTAAAAAAATGACAATAACGTGACTGCAAGGGTAATTGCTGTAAAATAAAATATGACACTGAAATATCTTAATTTACATACATACATACATACATATATGCATATATACAGACGCTCCCCGACTTACGTTTTTTTTTAAGTCAAATTTCGAGTTCAGACGTACCTACATCATACGCTGACGTAATGACGCAATGATGTAATGACGCTGCATCCATTGTTTACAAATGACAGACTGAAAGTGCCCCCCCTTCTTCCCAGTTCAGTTTTGTGTGTGTGTGTATATATATATATATATATATATATATATATATATATATATATATATATATATATATATATATCAGTTATATAGCGTGTTACCCTTGTGTTAACACATCGTCTCTGTAATCTTTGTGTTTACACTGTTTTGCGGTATTTTGTAACCCGAAGCAAATATGGTTGGTCAGAAGCATAAGCCTACTAGCATGGGTGCAAGTCTCATATACAGAGATGAATTAACTATCTGCTAGGATCGGCGCACTCTACCATGCATACTCAGTTAAGCAAAGAGAGTTGTAAAATGAATGAAAACCCGAATCCAGGAAAGAGAACTCTCCACTCTGCTGGTGATTCACATCAGTGCAGGCTGTGTTCTAAACGAGTTCAATAGCACCCTTGCGCACTTGAAAGACCGGAAGTCTGTATCACACGGCGGTCAGTCATAACAAATATATATATATATATATATATATGTGTGTGTATATATAATATTATACAAGTAAATTTGGCATAGCCTCACCTAGGCCCTAGGATTCAAGTCATTTTCAACTTAAGTTGTCTCTCCTGGAAACAATTATCAATGTAAGGCTATGTATATCTGTCTGTGTGTGTGTGTGTGTGTGTGTGTGTGTGTGTGTGTGTGTGTGTGTGTGAGAGAGAGAGAGAGAGAGAGAGTGTAAATCTAAAAACGTTAGAGTTGTACAGTATGTACAGTATTATCAGTGTGATAAAGAGTAGAATGTAATGTGGTACAAAAAGCAAATGTATAACAATGGATGTTATTGCTATTTGGAGGAGTTCTACAGTTTAACGGCCACAGGTGGGAATGATTTCTTGGGTCGTTCAGTTGAGCATTTTAGAAGGTATCAGTTTCTCACTCAACGTGTTCTTGCGAGTGATCAGATTGTGAATTGCGTGGTCGGTATTGTTCAGTATTGTCTTTATTTTGGACAACATCCACCTATCCAACACTATTGTCAGAGAATCCAGCTCCATCACCACAATGTTGCTGGAATTGTGGACAGTTTGTTCAGTCTGTTTGCATCTGCAACCCTCAGACTGCTCTCCCAGCATGCAACAGCATGGAATACAGTGCTGACCACGACACACACAAAACAGTGAGCAATGTTCATGAGATGTTAAATGATCTTAACCTTCTCAAAAAGTAGAAACAGCTCTGGCTCTTCTTGTAAAGTGCAGTAGTGTTGTTAACCCAGTCCAGTTTATTGTCAATATGAACTCTAAGGTGTTTGTAATCCACCATTTCAACACTGGATGGAAACAGGGTTTGCCTGTGTTTTGGATCTCCTAAAATCCACAAGCAATTCTTTGTCACATTAAGGTGAGGATGATTCCGCTGACATCATAATAATGAAGGAATTCACAGCAGCTTGATATTTCATCTTCTCATCTCTACTGTTACATCCAACTACAGCAGAGACATCAGAAAACTTCTGTAGATGGCAGGTCTCTGTTCAGTATCTGAAGCCCATTGTGTCATGGGTGAAGAGAAATGGGGAGAGGACAGCCCCTTGTGGTACTCCAGTGTCACTGACCACCATGTCTGTCACGCAGTGCTGCAGGTGCACATATTGTGGTCTTACAGTCAGATAGTCCACAATCTAAGACACAAGAGAGGCATCCACTTGCATTGCTGACAGCTTCTCACCCAGGAGGGTGGGTCTAATTGTATTGAATGCACTGTAAAAGTCCAAAAACATGACCCTTACTGTCCCATGGAACCCGCTGGAGACTGAACCTCATAGTGAAGATATAAGACTCCACACAGCCTGGGGAAACAGGTGTTAAACACATGGAGGCTCACGCCATCCAGTCCTTCTGCTTTGTCTAAGTGGAGTCTTCTTACCTGTATCTGAATCTGATGATAGATTAAGTTGACAGGTGACTAAGGAATGTCAGGTCTACCAAAGGAAGTAGAGGTAGAGTAAGTAGAGGGAGGGAGAGAGTGGTGTGGCATATATACCACACTTTATGTTAAAAAAATATCAATATGTTAAACATATTTAAATTGCTGGCCGTGTCCTCACGGCTCTCAGTGCCTCTGCTGTTGGAAGACATGCCATCACTGATGGTGAGCCTACTAATGTCATCTCTGTGGGGTTCACAGAGTGCTGGACAGTCTGTCACTTCAAAACAGCCCTGTAGTTCCTCCAAGGCCTCCTCCAACCAGTTCACATCTTCACAACAGGCACATAGAATAAAGAACGAGGAATGACCCCGTGGTCTGGTTTTCCCAGTGGGAGGAGGTGGGAGGAACTGTATACATCCTTAGCATTTCGATTCAACAGGTCTAAAGTTCTCTCCTCTGTGACAGCCCACATACTGCTCAAAGTTTGACAGTGTAGTGTTCTTAGTGCCATGTCTGAAGTCACCCAAGATCACAATGAATACACTTGGGTGTGGAGCCTATAGCCGGGTTATGGCAGCATAAACAGTAAAACAAGTAGCAATGGGGTTAACATGAGGACTGACATAAACAGTCACTAAGATGACATAGGAAATTCCTTAGGTAAATAATATGGTCCAGCAGTACACAGTTCTATTTCCAGCCCACAACTCCAGTCTTTGATGGTTATGTAGACGAGGATATATCATTGCTCAGTGACCTGCGGTAAGGTTGACAGCTGGTGAGACACTGAATCTTTTAGTATCAGATTTACAAATACAAAGGAACTCAGAAGAGAATATTATTTGTCATTTGATTGACAACAGACATCAAATCAATAACAAAGACAGAAGTTATGACACAACTGTCCACACAGTTAGTATGGTGTTGGGTGTGTGGTGTAATGCATCCCATATCATGATTCACCAAATTTTCTGAAATTAGAAGTTACTAACATCTATATAAACAGATGCAGAATGAATCCTGTCAGTGAGTACTATGTACAGTATTATCAATATGATAAACAGTAGAATGTAAATATAGTGCAAAATGTAAATGTATAACAGTTATTATCTCTGGTTTAGATTGAAAGTTCAGATTTGCAATTTTTCTCAGCTTGGAACTGTACTCTTCCAGTTTGATAAGGCAGATTGTAAAGGAAATATTAACTAGAAACGAAGAAGGTTGTAGGTCGTGCCGGAATCTGTGGGCTCACACGTGGCATTTCATCTGTGATAAATAGAGGGACAGCAACACACTATTTGTATTGCATACCAACGCAGTTTATGAAGGACACAATCTGCTGAGCAGCACTTCGATGCACCACCTCACCTAAATGGGAATGTCAAATTCAAATCATCTGTCTTTGAAATAATCATGGGAAGAACATTTCTTACCCAGTGTGTCAAGTGTAACCCTAGTGTTTTAAACATATGTCCTGAAACACTTAAACAAAAAAACACATTTTAAACATATGTCCTGAAACACAAAAAAAAAACAAAAAAAAAGCAATAATGTATGAGAGGTATTGTAAAGTTTTAATTATCATGAAGAATGCACTTTAATACAGATTAATTTTTATGAGTCCTAATATGCATGGGGATGCCAAGCATATCTACTCATTTCCCTTTCCATTTCCAAAATATTCACTGATGAAAGAAAAGCTGCCTATGGTGATGATTGGCCATCACCATCATAGATGGTTGTTCACTGGTCTTCCATAAAAAGACTGATGCGCAATCATCCAATTCATTATGCATGTAACTGATCTTCGTTAGGGCAGTGTCAGGAAACTTGTTCACAACAAACTGCACCTATCTAGGATGTCAGCATGCTGGGTTCCCTGCTTGCTCACTCCTCCCCAGAAGCATCCTTGGCATGAATTGTCAGGACAGATGTTAAGTCTTTTGGAGCGTAATGAAGAGGGATTTTTTGATCTTTTGGTAACTATGGAAAGTTGCTGAATCCATCAGTGTAATTCATAAACCAAAGAGATGAGCAAGGAGTGGAAAGCATGGCTCTTCCACTTTGCTCAAGAAGGCTAAGCTGCAGAAACCCACACGGAAGGTCAGGCTGTCACTTTTTTGGAACTGTCATAAAGTCATTCTCACAGATTACTTTTGCAAGGGGCAGACCATCAGTAGTGCGTACTAGTGCACACTTCTGAGCACGTTATGAGGTGCTCTGAAGAAACACGACGGTATGCTCACCAAAGACATTGGTCTCCTTGCTGACAATGATGCTTTTCACTCATCTTCAGCTGTAGCTGTGAAAGCAAAGCAATATCGCAATCTACTCTTGCCACTTCCACTTTATTCTCCCGATCTTGCCCCATGCGACTTTTTTTGTTTCTTGACATAAAAAAATTCTCTGAGGGGTTGGCAATTTGATTGCACAGTTGACATCATTCAAAAGTTGAAAGTTTGGTTTTCAGTGCAATCTGAGAACTTCTACCATGACTAGGTTGAATGTAATGCACCATGTTGCATTCTAAAGAGCCATCATTTGTGTCCTGGTTGCGATATATCATCATATATCATATATACTTCTATGCTTGGAAACTGTCATCAACAGCGATCATGAAGATCAATGTGATCTGGGGAAGTTTCCTGAGAAAAAATGATTGAAGAAGGATGAGCCTGAAAAAAATGTTCCCCTAAAGAACAAAAGTGAAAAATGATTGACCCAGCCTGCTTGATTGTAGGGGATCTGGACAGGTCATATGAAACTGTAAATGCTTCATGAGATGACAAGCTTTCCACCCATCCAAGATTGCAATGAAGCGCTTTAAATATTTTGCACACGCATGCAGAATGACAAATGATGAATTACAAAAGCAGGTGCTAATTGACAAGGGGGGCAAACTAGGGGCATTCAGAATGATTGCCATAGCAGTCGACTTCATGCAGCTGTTGCAGCACCAATTGGCTGATCCAAATTGATTTCAGGTGTGAATACAGTTTTACTGCAATGGTCTGGTGCACTGTCAGGGTGTATCATAGCTTCGTCTCATTGGCTGAGATAGACACCAATTCAAACCCTCCATCCTCATGTTACTTCCGTAGGATTAAGCAGTTTGGAAAAATGAGTGAATGATGACTAAGTAATTAAATAAATAAATAAGATATAAGCTAGTGAACGTCTGAATAAAATAAAGCTTGGCACACCTACACATAACACTACATTGCATTTACATACATCGAGAAGGTGATAACCCTAAAGTTGTCTTCAGAAGTCATTTAACACCATTTGTCTGTAACCTAATCTCAGTGTAAATACAGGTGATTTGAAAGGTAATAGAAATATGTTCAAGAAAATTAATGAACAAAAAGAATTATGAAACCCAATGAATACCAAACACATATGTGATCTTCCTGAGGGAAACCCATGAAACAAATACGTTGATCTTAAGTAATTTTCTAAGTTTCACAAGAAGAAGCCTTAACGAGTCCAATATAGAACAATTCATTACGCTGACTGCTATGACCTTGAAACAACGTGAAGGGCACCCATATACAATCCTAACCAAGATATTCTTGAGGGGCACCAATACACCAAATTTGATGATTCTATGTCACTTCCTTTTAAAATGGTCATATTAACAAACTTTGACATTCTCGATAAGGAAAAAAATGACTAATTTGAAGATTATATCTTTTAAACAATTCTAAGATGACCCATATACAATCCCAAATTTGGTAATTCTTGAGAGCTTTTTGCAGGGAACCCATCCACCAGATTTGGTAATTATTTGTCATTTTAAAGTATTCACACTAACAATAATTGACAAGTACAACATATAAAAGTAATCTTGCCACTTTCAGACAAAGTTCCAGTGACCCACATGCAATCCCACACTAGCTGCCCCTGAGTTGGACTCGTACACAAAATTGGACGACCATATGCAATTTCCTTCCAAAGGACAGAACCCATTTCTATTGTTCACAGTCTGCTCACCATTGGTGACAGCCGGAGAAAATTAAAGTTATGTCTTGAGGTAGTAAAAAGTATTGCATGGTTACAATTACAATATACAGTGATCCCTCGCTACTTCGTGCTTCAGTTCCTGTGGCTTCAGTGCATCACGGGTTTTTAAAAATATTCATCGAAAAATAACAAAATAAGGAAATTAAGGAAAAATAGGGAAAAAATTAGGAAAATGCTGCAAAACAAGGCCAATTATGCCAAAAAAAAAAAAAAAAAAAGTAAGTTGCGCATCTGGGTGTGTGCACCCGCACGCAACTGTATATGTGTGTATTTCTATTTTATTTACATCTTATGCATCATTTTTGAATGTTTAATTGTTATTATAAGCATTTGTAGCGTTGAAGATGTATTTATTGATATTGTATACAAATATACATGTATACGTCAGGCAGGGGGGGGTCGATCCCACTTCGCAGAAATTGGCGGTTGCAGGGGGGTCCCAATTAACCATGAAACTGAGGGATCCCTGTATAGTATTTATATTGATGCATCAAATATTTAAAAATTTGCTCATAATTCCCCTCCCATATACTTATACTATAAAATGGGAATATTACACTCATTTTAATTACTAAGCTTACTTATACTGTACAATAAATATAAATGAAAAACTTATTTTACAGGGGCAGTAGTGGCCTAGTGGTAATGTGGTGGATTACTGACCCCAAGATGTGTGTGTGTGCGTGGGGGGGGGGGGGTGTCCCAAGCCCCACTATTAATGGGTTGTCACTGCTGCCCCGCCCCCATTGCACCTAACTAGCTAATCAAGGCCTTGTCTCTCACTGCGTATGGTGAGAGGCTCACGTAAAAGAACCATTGCTGACTTTTGTTAAGAGTAACTGCATCACTTCCAGCATGTTTCTGCCCTGCAATAGCCTGGTGAGCTGTTCAGGATGTACTCTGTCCTCGCCAAGAGTCGGCTGAGACGTAGGTAGAAATGTAAAGAATGAATGAATTAACTTATTTTACAGAAGGCAGCCATGCATTGCTTTCTGAAATACAAAATGATGAATGTAATCATAGCCCTACAATGGCCTGGCGAGGTGCCTCCCCACGACCCTAATTAGGATTGGGCAGTTCAGAAAATGAATGAATGAATGAATATAATCGTAGTCACAATCACAACCTGAAGAAAAAATAAATTCTTATATTTTGTTTATTTATTTATGTATTATAATGTACCATTGCAACTGTACATGTACTACAGTATGTACCATGAACATGTATGTGGTTTGTCCATTTGGGTTGCCAGACCCTGACAAATGCTGTTGTTCAGCTGTGGGGATATGAATCAGTGTCTGTATTACTGCACTCATTATAGAATATTATAAATGCGGTGAAAATGTTTATGAATGATTCAAGTCTTACGATAAGTCTAGCTGAAGGAAAGTTAAATTCCTGATCAATTTGATAGTATAGGACTCCACCAGAGGGGAGGGAGAATATACAAGGAGGAGGGAAGTTTGCATGAGTTCCATTCGTTTCCACACACATTCTGAGCAAACTCCACTTTCTAGCTTTGCAATAAGTAAGGATCCATTTTTGTTTTCATCAGTACAAATAACACTTCACTTCAATGAGAAAATGAATGAGAACGGTAATGTCATTTGTGTGTGTGTGTGTGTGTGTGTGTGTGTGTGTGTGTGTGTGTGTGTGTGTGTGTGTCTGCAACAATCATATTTTATGATGGAACTCTTCTCTGAAATAAATATCATTATGCTAAGAAGTGTCAGCCATGGGGGAGAGAGAGAGAGAGAGAGAGAGAGAGAGAGAGAGAGAGAGAGAAAGAGAGAGAGCATGAGGATGGTGATGGGGCAGGGAAAGAGAAGATGATGACAAAAAAATGAGAGCAGAGGAAATACCCCTGCTTCCCACTCAAGTGCCACAATGCAATGCAATTATACATACATAAAAATAAAAACAAACAAACAAATAAATAGATAGATAGATAGATAGATAGATAGATAGATAGATAGATAGATAGATAGATAGATAGATAGATAGATAGATAGATAGATAGATAGATAGATAGATAGATAGATAGATAGATAGATAGATAGATAGATAACGGGTGGCAAGGTGGTGTAGTGGTTAGTACGTACGTCTACCTCACAGCAAAAAGGCCTGGATTCTATTACCAGCTCGTGTGTTTCTGTGTGGAGTTTGCATGATCTCCTCTTGCTTGCATGAGTTTCCTTCAGATACTCGGATTTCCTCTCACAGTCCAAAAACAGGCACACTTAAGCTATTTAGCTGTTCCAAATCACCCCGAGGTGTGAGTGTTTGCCCCGCGATGGCCTGGTGAGTTGTCCAGGGTATACCCCGCCCTAGAACAGAGTCGTCTGACATGGGTGCCAGACTATCTATCTATCTATATATATAGATATATATATAGATATATATATATATATATATATGTATGTGTGTGAATATATATATATATATATATATATATATATATATATATATATATATATATATATATATATATATATATATATACATATATATATATATATATATATATATATATATATATATATTTACACACATATATATATATATATATATATATATATATATATAGATTGATCGATTGATTTTGGGGCATAATGGCATAGCTGTTAGCATGGGCAGTGGTGGGCTGGTGGTAAAAGGCGCTGGATCGCTGATCATATGGTTGGGGGTTTGAGTCCCACTCTCCACAAGGTTGTCACTGTCCCCCCAGTGCAGCTAACTGGGTTATCAAAGGCCAACCATGTCTCTCAATGGCTATGGTGAGAGGTTCATGTAAAAAAATCATTGCTGACCTACGTAAAGAGTAGCTACAAAGCCGTCAGCATGTTTCTGCTCCTTGCTAAAGGGTTGTGTCAGGAAGGGCATCCGATGTAAAAACCTATGCTAAATCAAACATGCGAATCATTAATGTGACTTCCATGAGGCTGGAGGCAGATAATTCACTGTGGCAACCCCAGAAAAGATGGCATAGTCAATAGCTTGTCTGATTCACAGCAAGAAGATCCAGACATGCATATTATACTAATTGGAGGTTCCATAATAAATAAATGCACTAAATGCACTCATGAGCTATTCAGGGTGTACTTTGCCTTTGTCGAGTTGGCCGAGATATTCTCGTTCCTCTCCATGACCCTAATTGGATAAAGCGGCTGGGCAAATAGATTAATTAAAAAGTTCATACTGTGTGTTGCTGAATTTAAACATATTAGAGCAGGGGTCCCCAACCACCGGTCCACAGACTGGTACCGGTCCACGACTCAATTGGTACCGGTACCGGTCCGCAGAAGAAATAATAAATTATTTCCATTTTATTTATTATCTGAGTCTGAACGATCCTTATTTTTGAAAAATGTTTTATATTGAAAAATGACCAGATTCTGTCGGTTACATGTCGGTCATTGGGACGGCGTGTGAACAGAGGCATGTTGGACGTGTTTTAAACAATAGCAGGAATTTTGGGTGAGACTGAGCCTCAGCCTTCATTCTCCCAGCTGGTGCACCATCACCTGTGTTGTTTTTTTTTTAGAAAAGTTTAAGCTCTACTTCCCAACCAACTTTATTTCAGCTTTTGAAAAATAACATTCATGGATAATAATAATAATAATAATAATAATAATAATAATAATAATAATAATAATAAATGAATTATATTTAAAATATAAACAACCTATGACCACCACCACCCCACCCTCCGGTCCGCAGTGATAAAAAGGTTGGGGATCCCTGTATCAGAGGATGGGGGTGAGATTACTGGTTCAGTTCATCCACTCATACTGTAGAAAAAACAAAACTGTACTGCTTTTAATGTTCAGTCATTTTATATTTTTGAAAGTGACACAGCACTCCATAATGCAGTTCAGTTGAATACTTGACAATTTTGAAACAGTGGATGTAGAAGATTCCGTAATGTGCATGCTGGTGCTCACCAATCAAGCAACTGCAGTTCCCACATTCACATAACTGACAAAACCTGCCACATCTGTACCACATCCCACTTAGACACTCCCAGTTGTGGTGCTAACAGAAAAATATAATGGAGACGCTTCATCCTGAAAATGCTTCAAACTCACGCGTTCACGATCAATGATTAAGGCAAGATAACAAGATTCATTCCAGTGCTTGCCAGAAAGGTGCTTCACTGGGATAATTCAGTGTGGCAGCAGCAAAAACAGCTCATCATGCACATATGAGAATTCCATTACCCATTTCTGCAGAGCATTTAATCATGCATCAGACAGCAATTAAACCATCAAAAGTCTCCTTACTCTTCATCAAGGATCCCAAGTGACAGCAAAATAAGCCATAGAGCTCCACACCATCATATCACATCGCGGCTAAAATGAACCTTCTCTGAAGTCAGTTTTCCTTGGAGGCTTGAACCATAAAGTGCTCATATAGCTGACTGTCCTGAAAAGCAATTGTATCCTGACACTTACATCAATCTTGCGATTAAGCTGTACTATATGCAGAGACAGTGGCATCGCGGTTAGCATGTTTTCTCTGGGCTTACTTGTGTACCCTATGAGTACTGCGATTTCCTCCCACAGTCCATAGACATTAGACTAATTAGCGTTTGCAAATTGCCCCTCGGTGTGGTTATAAGTGTGAATAGTTATGTGTGTTTCCCCTGCAGTGGTCTAGTAAGCTTTTCAGGTTGCATTCCACCTTCACCCAGTGTGGGCGGGGATAACATTATTATGTGGCTTGGAAAAATGAGTAAGTGGGTGATAGATGAGGGTATGCTGTGAATCAATAGGGACTTATTTAATGGCAGCTGTGAAGAAAGCACCCAAGAAGCAGAAGTACAGCGATCCCTCACTTTCCACGGTTAATTGGGACCGAGATCCCCACGCAACCACCAAATTCTGCGAAGTAGGATCAACCCCCCAACCCCCCAACCCCCCCCCCCCCCCCACTGACGTATACGTACATGTACTAGTATATGTGTATATAACATCAATAAATACATATTCAATGCTATAAATGCTTATAATAACAAACATTAAAAAATAATGTATAAAATGTAAATAAAATATGAATACACACGTGCACGCAGATGTGCACCTCACAACAATGTAAGTAGTTTCGATGGGAGGTTTTGGGTTGGTTTTGTTTTGTGTTATTTTCAGGGGGTTTGGGTTTTTTTGCACAATTGGCCTTGTTTTTGTGGCATTTTCCTTAACTTTTTCCCCTATTCTTCCTCAATTTCATTATTTTTTTAATTCGATGAATATTAACACTCACCCACATACCCCCCCCCCTCAAAAAAAAAAAAAAAATCACGATGCACTGAAGCGCAAAGTATCGAGGGATCCCTGTATATGTAAACAAATCAAAAAGGTCTGATCCATGCCATTATTAAAACCTGCATTATTCTTAATAATTATTAAAATCACTTCATTGCATCAAGAAAACAACCTCACATAATGTGTACAATCCCATTTTAGTACAATATTGTGAGCAATTCAACCATTTACAAAGCAGATGCATGTACAGTTGTACTGTCGGAATCCAGTGGTAGATCAACTAAAAGTGTCAGTGTGGGTTATTGATGATTGGCGTGACATTGGTGATTGTGGCACATGATTCCTCTTTGTCATTCGTGACTCCACTGATGCTGTTTTTACTAAATACTGTTAGTTGTATCCAAATATTAAGAGTTCGGATCACTTTAACTTTTTCTCATTCGCTGCCTTTCTGTTCTTCAATATTCCCACCATGCTCTGCTGACTTTTATTTTCTGTTAACATGTCCAATAAATCTCATTCATTGCTTCCTGATGGTTACCATAAATGACCTTTACATTCTTGCTTGATTTAGAACCTCACACTATGATTTCTTTTTCCGTTATATGTTCAATATTATTTCACCAAGACCACATTTCTGCTGCTTATCATTTGCTCCCCGTTGTCTGGCATTTACAGTAATTCAAAAGTTACCACCATACCTTTATACCTTTATATAATCTAATTTTGGTTTCAACAGTAATGTTTCTATTTACCATTATCAGGTGTAATCTTCAGACACTGTCCTTTGACATCGCATTATTTTTTCCACCTTTGTACCTTTATATATATATTTTTTTTCTACCTGTGAAGTGGATATGCTAATCACTGTGCAACCATACTGCCCTGAATCACTATATTTACCATCTAATCTTATGAGTGCGATTTGTTTCAAATGCACTGGTACCTTGATTTACGAAATTAATCCATTCCAAGGGCGAGCTCATAAGTCAAAATGTTCATTAGATAAAACTAAAATCCCCATAGGAAATAACAGAAAACCAATTAGTCTGTTCCAACCCCCTCCTAAACTCATATAACCTCACACAAACACATATACTTGACCTAACATATTTCATAATACTGTAATAATAATAATAATAATAATAATAATAATAATAATAATAATAATGCATGTACATTAACAAAATAATAATAATTAATAAATAATAATAAAACAACAATAAACTAAGTTAACTAACCCTCCCGATCATTGACTGCGGCAAAGATGTCATGTGGATGCAAAGATGTCACATGGGCATGCATGACATGACGCATAACATGGAAGGAGGAGGAGAATTTTGTGTTTGTGTACAGTACGAATGCTAGCGAGGAAAGGCTTGTGGTGAGCCCCCTCAAGGCCAGTGCTTCTGAAATAATGGGGTACACCCCCATTCAGTTGCGATGTGATGCCAGGGGTGCACGTATGACCCTGCAGAACATGCTTTTTTGTCATACTGTACTAGAATTAAGTGTAATTGCACATCCTCTACAGTAACGGGCAGTGGTGCTGTCACTGTGTTCCCTATGGTGTAGGGAAAAAGCACCGAGCAAATGATATAAAGTGCAATAAACACTATTTATAGTCATGTGTGGGGTGCTGGGAGGGTGTAAAATGTTTTTTATTTTTCTTCCTATAGGGGCATCACAGAAGATAATTGAGAAGCACTGCACAAGGCGTTCTCGGAGCGCGGAGGAATACACGCAGAAGAATACAAAGCTAATAAGCCCGGAAAAGCCATATCCCCAGCAGAGCTCATAAATCAAAAGTTTGCTCTTTGGGTTGGGCAAATTTTTGGTAGAATTGAAGCTCGTATCATGCAAAACCCGTTATAAAAGACACTCGCAAGTCAAGGTTCCACTGTATAGGTTCCTCAGAAATTTGAGATCTCTCCCATTGATATCCAAGTTGTACAGCAGTGTAAAAAGTTCCTCATGACTTTCTCAAATGTTTTGCAATGCTTTATCAATCAAACGTGGAGATCAATCACATTATTTGATCATCACTTGCTGTGAAAACAGTATTGGTGGTATATCGATCAACAAATCGTAATTGCTTTTCTGGAAGTTCTGGTGTTTACTAGGATTTTCATAGTATGGCTCATGAATACGAATGTATTATAGTATTCGTAGCCCACTATTCCTGGATTTTTTTGTCAGCGTTAACATGATTAATGTGCACATATTCATTCTTCAATGCTGTCATAAATTGTGTTTAAAAGATTTGTCAACTCTTACACTGCCCACTTCTCAAGGGCATCAAATACCTTTACAGGAATCTTATCAGGGCTCGCCTTACCTCTTTTCATTAATTTGATTGCACGTTCTTCCTCAATAAAGAAGAGGCCCTTCCATGGGACTTCTAATCTCAGGTTTTTAATTTATTTTATCTTGAAATAGTTTCTTTATGCATTCTGCCCATCTTTTAAGGAAGGCAGTTTCATTCATTGGAATGTTTCCTTTTTATTTTATGCATCCAGTTTGCAAGTCTGGTTAGATATTTAATACTTCTTTGATCTTATTATACATTCATTCATTCATTTTTAAGATGTTTAATCCTAATTAGGGTCACGAGGAGACATCACAAGGCCAACAATTCCACTGGCATTCACACTCACTCTCACACCTATGGATGATTTGGAACAGCCAGTTCGCCTACTGTACATGTTTTTGGACTGTAGGTGGAAACTGAAGTAACTGGAGGGAAGCCACCCAGGTACGGTGAGAACATGCAAACGCCACACAGAAATGCCCAAGCCTGGGAATCGAACCCGGGCCTTCTTGCTGTAAGGCGGCCGTGCTTACCACTGCACCATCATGCCACCTTCTATTATATACACATTTCAGTTTATTTATTTATTTTTTTTTGCACTTTCAATTTCATGACGCTATTCATTTATCAGAACTTTTTAATTGTTATTATATTTCGTTTTTTAATTGTTTCATTAATGGATTTTAATGCTCTGGTTCATTTTTGATTTCTGTCTGCATTCCGTGTTCTATTGCAGAATGTATGCACTTTCAAGTTCTGCCATGACTTTTTTGAAATGGCATTCATTGCAAAGCCAATTGGGATGCTAAAGGTAACCCTCAATGTGATACTACCTTCATGCTTCGCCATGGAAATTGTGATCTCAGGGTTATGAGCAGTGCTGGGTTTCTGATAAATGTAAAAAAAAAAAAAAAAATTTTTTTAATGTTGAAAACCACAACCTTCAACATTGGTATCATCAGACCAGACATTCTTCACGGTTATACATAATTAACTGACTGACAGACTGACCTGTAAACAGCAGCTTACATCTGAGTTATGGATTAAATTCTTCAGTTAAAAACTTAAATTAAAAATGTGTACACCCTATATGCAAGTGTGGCCTCTGATGGGGATTGGCTGATCCAAAATGTATTTATATCTGGGAACGCCTCAGTGTCACCCTGGAAGAGCTAGAGGAAATGGTTGGGGAGAGGGACATCCAAGACCTTATTGCTTAGGCTGCTGCCCCCCATGACCCGACTCCAGAATAAGCGGAAGAAGAAGATTATGATGATGAAAATTTATTTAGTGGGTTTCACAAAAAAAAAAAAAAAAAAAAAAACAAGCACAAGTGTACATCAGGTTACTTTCTGTTCCAGGTTTTAATATGACAAAAAATGAGGGAACAGTTAAAACAATGCATTTTATGATGTATTACAGGGATCCCTCACCTCCCACGGTTAATGGGAACCGAGACCCCCCCACGACCGCCAAAGTACAAAGTAGGATCGACTCGACGTATACGTACATGTATATGTGTATATAATATCAATAAATACATATTCAATGCTATAAATGATTATAATAACAATTAAACATTCACACTATCATTGCCCACATGGGCATTGAAGTCTCCCAAGACAACGAGCGAGTCTCCCGAGGGAGCGTTCTCCAACACCCCCCCCAAAGACTCCAAAAAGGGTGGGTACTCTGAACTGTCATTTGGTGCATAAGCACAAATAACAGTCAGGACCCGTCCCCCCACCCGAAGACGGAGGGAAGCTACCCTTTCGTCAACCGGGGAGAACCCCAACATTTGGGCACCGAGACGGGGGGCAACAAGAATACCCACACCGGCTCGCCGCCTCTCCCCATGAGCAACTCCAGAATAGAAGAAGGTCCAGCCTCTTTCGAGATGGATGGTTCCAGAGCCCAAGCTATGCGTTGAGGTGAGCCCGACTATATCTAGTCGGTATCTCTCCACCTCACGCACCAAATCGGGCTCCTTTCCCGCCAGAGAGGTGACATTCCATGTCCCGAAGGTCAGAGTAAGCAGCCGAGGATCAGTCCGACAGAACCCATGCCTTCGGCTGCCACCCAACTCACACTGCACCCGACCCCAAAAACTCCTCCCACGGGTGGTGGGTCCATGGGAGGGCGGACCCATGTCTCCTTTTCGGGCTGGGCCCGGCCAGGCTCCATGGGCATAAGCCCGACCACCAGGCGCTCGCCTTCGAGCCCCTCCCCTGGGCCTGGCTCCAGGAGGGAACCCCGGTGACCCGCGTCCGGGCAAGGGAGACTGATTCCTCTGTTGTTTTCTCATGTCTTAGGGGTCTGTTTTGACTAATATTAGGGCGTGCTCCGAGAGTACGGCGTTCCGGATCCGTTGCTACGAGCTATTCGGTCGCTGTATCACCGGAGCCAGAGTTTGGTCCGTATTGGTAACAGCAGCTCGGATTCGTTTCCGGTGGGAGTTGGAGTCCGCCAAGGCTGTCCTTTGTCACCGATTCTGTTCATAATTTTTATGGACAGAATTTCTAGGCGCAGTCGAGGCGATGAGGGGTTCTGGTTCGGTGGCCATCGGATATCATCTCTGCTTTTTGCGGATGATGTTGTCCTTTTGGCTTCATCAAGTCGGGCCCTCCAGCTCTCATTGGAGCGATTCGCAGCTGAGTGCGAAGCAGCCGGGATGAAGATCAGTACCTCCAAGTCCGAGGCCATGGTTCTCAGTCGGACAATGGTGGAATGCACCCTCTGGGTCGGGGATGAGGTCCTGCCCCAAGTGGAGGAGTTTAAGTATCTTGGGGTCTTGTTTACGAGTGAGGGAAGGATGGAGCGAGAGATCGACAGACGGATCGCTGCAGCCTCTGCTGTTAAGCGGTGCCTGTACCGGTCCGTCGTGGTGAAAAAGGAGCTGAGCCGCAAGGCGAAGCTCTCAATTTACCAGTCGATCTACGTTCCAACCCTCACCTATGGTCACGAGCTTTGGGTAATGACCGAAAGAACAAGATCACGGATACAAGCGGCTGAAATGAGCTTCCTTCGCCGGGTGGCGGGTTCTCCCTTAGAGATAGGGTGAGAAGCTCCGCCATCCGGGAGAGCTCGGAGTAGATCCGCTGCTCCTCCGCATTGAGAGGGGCCAGGTGAGGTGGCTCGGGCATCTGGTTAGAATGCCCCCTGGACGCCTCCCTGGTGGGGTGTTTCGGGCATGTCCAACCGGGAAGAGACCCCGGGGTCGACCTAGAACACGCTGGAGGGACTATGTCTCTCGGCTTGTCTGGGACCGCCTCGGTGTCCCCCCGGGAGAGTTGGAGGAAGTGGCTCGGGAGAGGGATGTCTGGACCTCTTTGCTAAGGTTGCTGCCCCCGCGACCCGACCCCGGACTAAGCGGAAGAAGATGAGATGAGATGAAACATTCAAAAATAATGCATAAGGTGTAAATAAAATGTAAATACACACACACACACATGCACACACACACGCATGCATGCACGCACGCACGCACGCACACACGCACAAACGCACACACAGACAGACGTGCTGCACACATACAGATGCGTGCGCGCGCACACACAGATACGCACCACACAAAAATGTAGGTAGCTTTGTTGGGGGGTTCAGTTCATTTTCTGTAACCGCTTAATCCTAATTAGGGTCATGGGGAGGCTGGTGCCCATCCCAGCCAACTCCGGGCGAGGGCAGAGTACACCCTGGATAGCTCGCCAGGCCATCGCAGGGCAGAAACATGCTGACGGCTTTGCAGCTACTCTTGTCGAAAGTCAGCAATGGTTCTTTTACATGAATCTCTCACCATAAACAGTGAGAGACATGGCCCGCCTTTGATAACCCAGTTAGCTCTACTGGGGGCAGTCACAACCTTGTGGAAAGGGGGGCTCAAACCCTTGTTGGGGGGTTTTGTGTTGTGTTTTGTTTTTGTTTGTTTGGTTTTTTTTTTGCATAATTGGCATTGTTTTTGTGGCATTTTCCTCAACTTGTCCCTATTTTTCCTTAATTTACTTTCTTTTTGTTTTCGATGAATATTTTTGAAAAAACCCGTGAAGCACTGAAGTCACAGAAACTGAAGCATGAAGTAGCGAGGGATCACTGTACTTTTATCTTAATCCCGCTACATAACTGTAATCGCATATCACTGTTGATTGTTGCACTTAAAAAATGACTTCAGCCATTTTCGGGAGGTCTATTTCCGATAAAATGACATACTCGAATGAGCCACATCACCCGATTCAGAATCAAATTAATTGTTTTTCCTTACATTGATGCAACTGCATGAAAACTGCATTAAAGACTCAGAAAAGTAACTGTAATTAATCATTTTTCATCCCATCTTATACCATTTCCTTGTCAAATGTAATACTGTATGTTCGAATGCAAAATTCCTGATAATTTTTATCTTTAACAACCAGCAAAGTGAAACTTGGTGAAGGAAATTGAGTAGTTCCATGATCTATTTTTCCAGGGGCATTCACTAGACGAATTGGTCCCCCAGTGCAGCTAACTGGGTTATCAAAGATGGGCCATGTCTCTCACTGTCTATGGTGTGAGGTTCATGTAAAAGAACCATTGCTGCTTCTTCTATCCTTTCAGCTTTTTCCCTTTCCCTTTCTCAGGAGTTGCCACAGCGAATCATCTGATTCGCACATTTAATTTGGCATAGGTTTTTACGTAACTCTTTTCGTAAAAGAGTAGCTGCAAAGCCTCAGTGTGTTTCTGTCCCTTGTTAAAAGGGTTGTGTCAGGAAGGGCATCCGACATAAAAACCCATGCCAAATCAAAACATGCGAATCATTCGCTGTGCCGACCCCTGAAAAAGGGAAAAGCCAAAAGGAAATTTCTCTCCCACTCTGACTAGACAAATTGGTCTGAGGATACAGGTCATATAAACATTGATTCACAAGCGTCTATGGAGTGGTACGAACCTCAGATGGAAAAGGGAAAATGGGGTACCCCCTTTAGTCAGGCCTCAGGGGGAGCTCACCAGCAAGCACCTAATGGCTGAGCCTTGGCTTCTGGTACTTGGCTGGACTTAGCTTGAAGAAGCCACAGTATGCCACCACTACATGGGTCAACCACCTGTGAGTAGAAATATTAAGTGAGAGCTGCCTCTACATCATTGGCACAATCTCGACCAATCTTGGTTGTGTTATCGATGGAGAGGATTTCAAGGGACAGATATGGAGAGGATGGTGTCCGATTTGGGAACATCAGGATTGCAGCTTTTTGCAGATGACATGATTCTGTTGGCTTCATCTTCATGGAACCTTCAGTATGCACTGAAGTGGTGGTTTTCAACCTGAAAAAGGTGAACTGCGTCCTCCAAATTGGTGGTCGAGTCTTTGCCTCAAGCAAAGTTTGTTCCAAATGATCTTGTTTACAAGTGGACATAGATGGACATAGACAGGGGAATCAGTGGTGATTAATGATGGCACTGTGCCAGTCTGTTATGGTGTAAAGAGAGTGAGCTCAGCTCAAAGGCAAAGCTTCACTGGTCCATTTACAATTCAGCCCTAACCAATAGATTTAACATTTGAGTGAATTACTTTTTTAGTTGGTTGTCTTGGAGCTCAGGCATTTTGGGGAAGCTCAGAGTTGAGCTGCTTCCCACCAACATAAAAACAACAACAGCAAAATAGCTGAATCAATTTTTGTACCCTTAGAATAGATGATGATGATGATGATGACGATGATGATGATGATGAATTTTGCAACTGGTCAGACTGCCTCCTGGTCACCTCCCTTTAGAGGTTTTTTTTGGCCAGATCACACTGAGACAATGCCCCAGGGCAGACCCAGAACTCATTGGGGTTATTATATGACCTGGAAAGAGGGGCAGTGGTGGTCTAGTGGTATAGGGTGCTGGATCGCTGATCCAAAGGTTGGGGGTTCGAGTTCCACTCGCTACAGGGTTGTCACTGCCCCCCCCCCTATGGTGAGAGGCATGTAAAAGAACCATTGCTGACTTTCGTAAAGAGTAGCTGCAAAGTCGTCAGCGTGTTTCTGTCCCTTGTTAAAGGGATAGGAAGGGCATCCGACGTAAAAACCTCTGCCAAATCGAACGTGTGAATCAGATGATTCGCTGTGGCGACTCCCGAGTAAAAGGGAAAACGCCGAAAGGAAGACAGACAGACATATGACCTGGAAAGCTTAAGGATCCCCTAGCAACTGCTGGCGAGTGTTGCTGGTGAGAGTAGTGATGCCTGGGTTTCTTCCAAGACCTCTTACTTTCGTGACTTGACCTCAGATAAGCAGAGGAAAATTAATGGATTGACGGGATGGACTGTCCACAACATGGAGCCTGGTTCACTGTAGAATATCGAAAATGGTGATTTGCTACTTTGGGCAAAGATATTAGGAAAGGTGATATAGCCCACTTAAGGTACAATAAGGACACGTACCAGTAAATACCTTCCACAGAAAAGTACTCTACTGTGAATACATGAACAGTAATTGGAAAAAAAAAAAAAAAACAACTAGCAAGCAAGCAAATAAAAAATAACAGCAACTGCTTGACAAAGAATGACAGTAAAGGAAAGTATTCAGTAAAAACTAAATAAGGAAACCCAGACGGGGTATTTAAGATGTATCATTCAGGAAACTACACAGAACTTAATGCTGCCCAAAGTTAACTGCACAGAAAAAAATATATGGAAAGCACTGCAAATATATGGAAAGCCATGGAGGCAAAAGTGAAGTGCCACAGTCGGGCAATCTGGGCTGTGATTCCTTCATATCAAACATGTTTATTAAAATTAATTCCTCATCTGAACCAACACAAGAGCTGAAAACTTTGTAGTTGCAGTAATGCACACAACAGATATGTTTACCTCACCATTCATAACATTTTAAAATTTAACAAGTTAAAATCTCTCTCTTTCCTCCTCCTTCTTCTTCTTCTTCTTCTTCTTCTTTCGGCTGTTCCCTTCAGGGGTCGCCACAGCAAACCATCTGCCTCCATCTCTCCTTGTCCTCTGCATCTTCTGCTCTTACTCCAACGACCTTCATGTCCGCCTTCACCACATCCATAAATCTTCTCTTTGGTCTTCCTCTGGGCCTTCTGCCTGGTAGTTCCAACCTCAGCATCCTACTATCTCAATCTATGTTTCTCGCTTTTTCTCTCTCACTATTTTTTTTTTCCCCACATGGGGCTCCAAACCTTTTTGCAGGTGGAAAAAAAAGTTCCTGCTTGGAGGTTTATGTGACGTGACGTGACATGACGTAGTAGATTTATATTGCTCTTTATCCATAATGAATATTATGCTCAAAGCGCACTGGGGAGTGTTCAGTTAATGATGATAACTTCTTTATTGTCAAAGTACATTACATACTTGATTTGTGTATGTGTGTGTGTGTGTGTGTGTGTGTGTGTGTGTGTGTGTGTGTGTGTGTGTGTGTGTGTGTGTTTATCACAGAATCCAAGAGACAAAAGGAATCCAATTTTGCAACACTTTGTTTTCAGATCAGTTTTGCCTAATTTGGGCCAAATTAGGCCCTCCCGCGATGCCAATTGACACAATTTTTAAATACAATTTTGAGCAAAATTAGGCCCTCCCATGGTGTCAATTGACACAATTTTAATTTAAAACACACGCATCAACAGTTATTATCAAAGTGTTGCCAAAGTTTATTTATTTATTTATTTATTTATTTATTTATTCAATTCCATTAGTTAGTTAATTGTTCTGCCTCAGTTGTAGGGTGATTTGTTCATATGGCAAAGCAGTGCTGCGCTGCAATCTCAGATGCTGTTTGGCAGATCTGCCACTGATTGTGGTTGATTTTGATTTACTGTAATAGGTGAATATTTTTTGCAGATAAAAAAAACAGTAACTAAATAGTCTTTGTGTGATTGTTTGTGCCGAATCCCATAAAGATTGTACAAAATGTGTGACCTTGGGAAACTTTTCAATGTTTCTGAAAAAAAATTTAAATAGTGAGGAATCCCATATGTCAACATGTGAGTGTAAATTAAAAAAAAAAGGTTACCAGTAATGGTGATTTCTTAAATATAGAAATATATATATATATATATATATATATAGAAATATATATATATATATATATATATATATATATATATATATATATATATATATATATATATACATACACACACACACACAGGAAAATGGGAACTTTTTACAATACAATAAAACCAAGAGTGATGGAAGAAAAATGTTTTATTCACAGTAATTGAAACCTTAAAACCTGCCATTCAACAAACAATGATCAGCAATGATGATCAACTTCGCGCTTCAATGCATCTCGTTTTTTTTTTTTTTTTTTAAATATTAATCGAATTTAAAAAATAAGGAAATTCAGGAAGAATGGGGGGAAAGTTAAGGAAAATGCTGCAAAAAGAAAGCCAATTATGCAAAAAAAAAAAAACAAACAAAAAAAAAACCCTAAACAAACACAAAACAAAAACAAAACAAAACCCCACCATCAAAACTAGTTACTTTTCTGTGAGGTGCGCATCTGAGTGCATGCATGTTCATGTTCACGCATACGTCTATGTGTGTGTATTTATATTTTATTTACATCTTATGCATTATTTTTAATGTTTAATTGCTATTATAAGCATTTATAGCATTGGATATGTATTTATTGATATTATATACACGTAATGTATACATGTACGTATGCATCAGTCAGGTGTGTGGGGGGGGTTATCTTACTTCGCGGAATTCAGTGGTCAAGTGGGGATCTCGGTCCCAATTAATCATGGAAAGAAAGGGATCCCTGTACTTCCTGTAGATGGTGTCCTCCTGTACGAATGCATTCTTGAAAGCTGCTGTTGAGATTCCTCATTGACCGATGCAACGTCACTTGGGATACTGTGAATTTCATCCTGAATTTTAACTCATCCAGAGTTCTTGGTCGAGTCGTGTATACTTCACTCTTGAGATAGCCCCACAAGAAAAAAAAAAAAAATCACAAACGCGACAAATTTGACGATCTAAGACCCCAAGGAACGTTACCGAATCTTGAGATCACACGTTTACCGAACAATTCTCGCACAGCCTCCAGTGATTGTCGTGCAGTAATTGATGTAACTCCATCCTGTTGAAACCAGATTTCTCTTCAAAGTTATTAATCCGACATTTTATCGCGTGTTTTGATAGAACAGCGCCATGTCGTCCTAAGTTGTAAAAATGTCGGAACTCCTTCTGCGCAGCTGTCAAACTATCACCATTTTTATAAAACATTTTTATAGATAACACAAGCTGTTGCCCGTTCCACTGATCCATGGTTACTAAAATGGTAGACTGTTTCCTTGCTCAAGGTCACTGTCTCGCAGTGCTGCCACTTGCTCATGTCTGCCAAGACATACGTCAAAAATTCCCAGTTTTTTGGGGTCACCCTGGATTATTGGGTATTATTGTATTTAATTAGCTTCTTAAATACATAATACATAAGGAAATGCTGCAAATATATAAATACCTGACCACAAATTATCCAGGAATTATTCATTAATAAAAAGAGTCTGAGTTAAAATAATAGCTTTGCAACCACAACAAAACTTATTGACCATATGTATGAGCTACGATGCATTCTCTTCACATTATAAATAAAAGGCATTCAGACTCATCAGTCCTTGAAAAAAGTATATATAGGTTAGAGGTCGAGAACCCGCGGCTGTGGAGCCGCATGTGGCTCTTTCACCTCTCTGGTGCGGCTCTGTGGCATTTCAAAATAATGTTGTACTTTGCGGTGGCCGACGGGTTTACTCACATCGGAAGCACGTCGGGCTTCCAGGGGTTAGAGAGTTAAACCAGCTTTCACCTGAATGATGTGGGTACCCTTCCAAAAATGCTCCTTTAGGGTTGAAAATTACATAGATGAAAATTAACAGTCACGGGTGTGGGCAGATATTTATTTGGTGTGGGCGGGGTGATTTTGTGTATGTCCATAAGAACACCAGAACACACACACACACACACACACACACACACACAAAATAACCCCGCCCACACCAAATAAATATAAAGGACCTCATGGCAAGCAGCAGGGCGGCGGCCGAGAGATTTTTTCCGCCGCCGGGGTTTGTAATCCAGGAACAGAAATCACATCTGAAGTAAGTGGCGGTGGATGAGATTTGTTTATACACAGCAATCTCCGAATTAAATAACTCTCCTCCCAGGGACAAAATAAAAGACTGGGTGTGGTTCAGTCTCCACTCTGAGAATGGGTTGGTCAGTGCAGCATTAAGTATTAATATTATTTAAAAGAATGTTGAGCAGGATCCTTCTGAAAATAAGTCTTCATGTACTTTTCTGTGTTGTTGTCGTTATGGTAAATTAAAACTATGACAAAACAACATTAATATAACAAACAAAGGAAAAAAGATCCAACAAAGGGATGGTGAGGTAGACTACCCAACCCGTTAACACATCTGGCTGCAGCCTGTCCCATGCTTCGGGGGATAGTATTTTTCTTTATAAAAAAATACAAGAAGGACTTGAAAACATTCATTTATTTTCTGAACCACTTAATCCTAATTAGGGTCGCTAGGAGGCTGGCGATTTTTTTTTTAATCTAAATATTCTTGTTGCAAGCAGAATTGTAATTTAATTGTTTCTGCAGTCATTTGAATCAATGCAACACATTGTTGTTTTATATTAACATGATGGAAAAAGGGGGAAAACATTATACGCAGTGTTATTTGATTTTAAATGTCAAAAAAGGATTTGTGGTTCCCAGTGTTTCTTTAATGTGGAAAATGGGTCCAAATGGCTCTTTGAATGGCAAAGGTTGCCGAACCCTGATATAGGTCATCTGTGTACACTAATCAAACTGTCTTGTAAACACAAAATATGACTGTGTGTCTTAATTTTTGACTGTAAAGCAACAAAATGTAAACATTTAAAACAGGGTAATTTTTTTTTTATACACCCACTGTGTGTAGAGAAGTCAGGTCAACATACCTCTGTGCTAGCTGATATTGGATAGCACACCCAGGGTTCAGTATCTTTACATCGGTGCGTCTCATATAGTGGGGTATGATGCCAGGGGGGGCGCAGTGTGATGCTGGGGGGAGCGCGTATGACCCTGGGGAACATGCTTGTCTGGAATAGTGTACGAGAATTAAGCGTTATTACACCTCCGCTCCAGTAGGTGACAGTGGTGCTGTCATTGTCTCGTTATGGTGTAGCGTTTTTTCACACAATCAAGCGATATGAAGTGCAGTAAATAAACCCACAAGAAACAACACGGCAAATTTTTCTAACAGGAACGAAGAGAAAGGTGGAGAGAGACAGAGATATGAAGACATAAATAATTTAAATGAGTTTAAATAAGGTTGTATTTTTTTATTTCATCCACATTGGTGCATCTTTTCAATTACAGATTAAAAAACAATATAAATGAGGTATTTCTTTATTGTAAGTTGAACTATATTTCTTTCTTTTTTGTTTTTAATGTTAATAAAGATTACAATGTTACGCGGAGGTGTACTAATTACAATTTTATAGACAAATAATACTCTTTATAGTCGCTCGCAGGGTGATGGTGGTGGGGGTGTAAAATGTTTTTTTCTTCCTAGAGGGGGTGCCATAGAAAATACTTGAGAAGCACTGCTTTACATACATACGTGAGGGCGGCCTCATTCTTTTTTTAATTGTCTCTTTACCCTATATTTCTTTTTCACGTTAAATTTCTCTGTGTTCTTCTCTCCCGACTCTTGTCTCTCACCCACCTCTTTGACAAACTGAATCACATGAAAAAAAAAAAAAAAGAAGCCTAAACGCTGCTGAGAAAAAGCCCCTGTAATGACAAAAATACACTTTTCATTATTTTTGTGTCAGTTGCCGTGGCAACAAAAATAATCTGACAACTAATTCTGAAACTTCCAGAAAGTCTTGGCATGCATTGCCTATAGGACGAAGGAATGCAAAGACATATAGTCGGTGATATTCCTGAACTGTTTAGCTGTGGTTTATGTTTTGTGATCCGATGCCGTTGAATTCAAAATTGCTATTGCTGCTTGGGAATGACTCTATTGCACCGTCATGGAAGATTAACTGTCTTATCTGCATTACATGCAATAATGTTGCAATTGCTATCAGCTCACTTGGGAAAGTGAAAAATTCTGCAATCAGAAGGATGAGTCATGACTAAGGATCTAGCATAGCTCCTGCACAGCAGCAAAACTTTCAGCAAGTAAAGAATGAAAATCATAAAATGTTGACAATAAATATTGATCTTTATGTAGGCTGGAGTCCGTTTACCAAGAAACCATATCAAGACACACACTACAGGGTTGGACAAATAATGCATTTGTTTACTGGGTAGATATGATCATGTGGGACATTATATTCAAATCTTAAAAAAAAAAAAAAAGGATTTAGGGTAATGTTTCAGCTAGAAGCTATGGTGTAATGATGTATGCATGTAAAATAATATGACACTGTGCTTCTGTTGTGTGCAATGAAGCAGTACATTTAAGTAATTTAGAAACACGTTGCGATATGTCACACCCTCGCAGAGCGCATTACGTTTAAACGTAGCTGGCATACTTCTTTTTGTTATAATGATTAAGGTGTGTTTCCCAGAAAGAGGCAATGGTGGTCTAGTGGTATAGGGTGCTTGGTCGCTGATCCAAAGGTTGGGGGTTCGAGTCCCACTCTCCGCAAGGTTGTTACTGCCCCCACCCCCACCCCAGCGCAGCTAACTGAGTTATCAAAGGCGGGCCATGTCTGTCACTGTCTATGCTGAGAGGTTCATGTAAAAGAACCATTGCTGACTTTCGTAAAGAGGAGCTGCAAAGCCGTCAGCGTGTTTCTGCCCCTTGCTAAAGGGTTGTGTCAGGAAGGGCATCCGCGGTAAAAACCTCTGCCAAATTAAACATGTGAATCATTCGCTGTGGCGACCCCTGATGGAGGGGGCTGAAAAGGAAATCTCTCTCCAGCAAAGATATCTCTAGTGGTTTAGCCACATCTCGACTTCAGTTCAGCTCATTTTCGGTAACCCCGCTTAATTCTAATTAAGGTCGCGGGGAGGCTGGCGCCCATCCCAGTCGACTCCGGGTGAGGGCAGAGTACACCCTGGACACAGTGATACAGCTAATCTTGTTGAAAGTCAGCAATGGTTGTTTTACATGAACCTCACACTATAGGTAGTGAGAGACATGGCGCAACCTTGTGGAGAGTGGGATTCGAACCCCCAACCTTAGGATCAGCAATCCAGTGCCTTTTACCATGAGGCCACCACTTCCCCTTGAGTTCGAGTTTTGTTTTTCTTTTTAGAGAAAGGGCTACTTTGGTCAAACGTATTATACTCTATCAATTAAAACAGCAATTACAGTCTTACACCCTTCATATGCTAATCAGCCAACCTGAGCAAAGGCATGGGGCAAGCTTCATAATAGAACGACATGGTGGAATGAGAGAGAGAGAGAGAGAGAGAGAGAGAGAGAGAGAGACTTCCCAAGGTAAAAATGAATATGTTGAAATATTTCACTAAAATAACCATCAATAAGCAAGGCGATTTTTTTTTTTTTTTTTTTTTTTTTTTACACCTGAGTTTCCATAGCGTGAAGCAACCGGGAGTTCAACTCCTCCTGGATGGGACGCTAAGTCCATCGTGGGTTACCTTCCCATTATATTTTTACTAGTGCCCATTTATACTGCTGGGTGAACAGAGGTACACTTGTGGTTATGACCTTGCCGAGGGTCTCCGAACAGTGGGAGTCTAACTGGGATTCGAACACACAACTGCCTGATAATGAGTGAAGCACCCTAACCAGAACTACACGGATGAAGCCATTGCTAGTGACAATGATTCGATCAAACTGGCTATTAAAGCCTTACTGGAGGTTGTCCAGTCTGGTGGAAAGAATATCGAACTGGCTGTGATCAGGAGAAATCAACCTCTCAAGATCCTGGAGTCCAAAGAGATCGAGACGTTGGTTGCTGAAATTGAGAAAGAAAAAGAGGAGGAAGCTGAGAAGAAGAAACAGAAGAAATCTTCATAGGTCGAAGACACAATGAAGCTCGCGTCAATACTCCGTTATTAGTTTTACCACCCTACATCTACATCCAATCACAAGGAATGGACATTTGATCCTGCCAGAACCAGTTTGATTTGGTCAAAACCGGTCAGAATTGGTTTGATCCGGTCAGAACCTGTTTGATCCGGTCAGAACTGGTCAGAATCGATTTTGGGACGGTTTGAACTGGTCAGAACTGGTTTGATCCTGCCAGAACCAGTCGGAACCAGTTTGATTTGGTGAAAACCGGCCTGAACCGGTTTGATCCGGTCAGAACCAATCTGATCTGGTCAGGACCAGTCTGATCCGGTCGGGACCGATCTGATCCGGTCTAAAATAGGTTGGGACCAGTCTGAAAAGACTGTCCTCCCATTGCATGGTTGCAACTGGAGGGAGGCCACGTGTGCCCAGTTGCTATAGTTGATCATTACACTGGGGGCATTACACAGGAGGGCTTCTCTCGCTGATACTGATTTGATGTCTGTTGTCAATCAGATGATGAATAATATTCTCTTCGAGTTCATTTGAATTTGCAAATCTCACTTTAAAAGAGTCAGTGTCTCACCAGCTGTCAACCTCACCGCACGCCACTGTGTGTGTGACATCATATTAGTGTGTGTATGTGTGTGTGTGTGTGTGTGTGTGTGTGTGTGTGTGTGAGAGAGAGAGAGAGAGAGAGAGAGAGAGAGAGAGAGAGATGCAGGATGTGCTGCCAGGTTATCAAACATGTACAGGATCATTTCTCCGACACATAACCAGAACATCCAGAACATGACTTAGAGGAGGTGAATGAGAGACACTAAACTCATGAGCTCGGTTTTTTCAGATGGAAATGTTTAAATTCAAATGAATTGGCAATGGAAGATAAAACATCTTTAAACATTTTCAGCAATTGGAGTGATCGATAACGATTTGAATAATTTCAACCACCGAAAATACATTTTGAAGGCTGAAGTGTTTCACTTTTTTTATTTTATTTATTTATTTTTTTTGCCTTGGTATTATTACGAACAGCAGGAATGATAACAAGAAAATAAAGTGTAACAAGAGTGCTAAATATCAGTGGCTTTATTTCTAGATTTTTTAATAATTATATCTTTAAAGGATATGTAGTTAGTTACACCATGTGAGATTTTTGTTTTTTTCTTTGCCCCCTTTCCCACATGGATCCGCACCATCCTCTTCTTCTGTGCTCGGGTCGTGTCAGTGTAACGGTGAGACATTGTT
This sequence comes from Plotosus lineatus, assembly GCA_024760905.1. NCBI lineage: Eukaryota > Metazoa > Chordata > Actinopteri > Siluriformes > Plotosidae > Plotosus > Plotosus lineatus. Next base: position 24,252,889 of record CM045748.1, on the reverse strand, counting down.
GATTAAATATATAGAAAGAATTTGAGTCCAGATTTCAGTCAGATTTTTGAAGGTGTTTATGAAATAGAAACTTCTATTGCAAAATAACACTATTGAAGCATTAACGTGGATCTAGCATATGTAAATTTAAATTTGTGAATGCCCCCCTGCCCCTTCCCCAGTGCCACTAACTGGGTTATCAAAGGCCGGTCATGTCTCTCACTGTCTATAGTGTGACATTCATTTAAAGAACCATTGCTGACTTTCATCAAGGGAAGCTGCAGAGCCCTCAGCGTGTTTCCAACCTGCGATGGCCTGACGAGCTGTCCAGGGTGTACTCTGTCCTCGCTCGGAGTCGGCTGAGTTGGGCGTCAGCCGCCCCGTGACCCTAATTAGCATTAAACGATTACAGGAAATGAATGAATGAAAGTTTTTCTCACACTGGATTTTGACAATCTGAGTTTCGTTTACCTTCACAGTGTCTGTGTTGCCATTTCCCCTTCTCTCCAGTATGTGTGTACACACGGTTTAAAATTTGTGCACAGGTGCACATTTTGTCATTGTTTAATAGATCACAATCTTTGAGCGGGAAATAACAAACGCTATTTTCAAGCCCCGTTTTGTATATATGACATGTACAGTATATAAATGATACACCCGAGGACAGAGTCGAGAACTCCTGTTCTACAATGACACTGCTTTAGAGTCAGCTGTGTTTTATAATGATGAGACCAAAAATAGAAATAAAGTATTTATTTGCTTGTAGAGCACGACAGATATCCATGACCCACCTCAAATAATAGCAGAAAATAGAACACTGAATGGATGAATATTATTGATCTGTTGCAATTAATCAAATTATTTGCAAAATGTTCTTCCAGCTGTTTCTTTTATTCTGCCGCATTGTTGCCCGGTCCCACTATTTTGAAAAACGGGTTGCTGCTACAAGATGTAATTAAAGGAAGAGCAATTGTTGGAATGCATTTTAACCTCAAATAAAATATGCACTGAGACGGCCTAGCAAGCTGTCGACGGTGTGCTCTGTCCTCACCCAAAGTCTTCTGAGACGGGCGCCAGCCTCCCCGCGACTCTAATTAAGATTAAGCAGTTCAGAAAATAAATGAATTTATATATATATATATATATATATATATATATATATATATATATATATATATATATATATATATATATATATATATACTAAAGATACTAAAATAGAAGGAAACATGATCAGGGATGCATTACACAACACATCATACACACCGTACTAACGGTGTGGACAGTCATGTCATTGCTTCTCTCTGTGCTATTGATTTGATGTCTGTTATCAATCAAAATGATGAACAATATTCTCTTTTGAGTTCATTTCTATTTGTAAATCTCACTCTAAAAGAGTCAGAGTCTCACCAGCTGTCAACCTCACCGCACGACACTGTGTGCGTGTTTGTGCATCATATTAGCGTGTGTGTGTGTGTGTGTGTGTGTGTGTGAGAGTGAAAGTGAGAGAGAAAATGAGACAGAGAGTGAGAGACAGAGACAGAGAGAAAAACAGACAGAGATAGAGAGAAAGAGAGAGAGCGAGAGAGAGAGACAGAATGAGACAGAGTGTGTGTGAGAGAGAGAGATAGAGATAGAAAGCGAGAGAGAGAATGAGACAGAGTGTGTGAGAGAGAGATAGAGATAGAGAGAAAGCGAGAGAGCGAGATAGAGAGAGAGAGAATGAGAGACAGAAAGACAGAGACAGAATGAGAGAGAGAGAGAGATAGAGAGAGAGAGAGAGAGAGAGAGAGAGAGAGAGAGAAAATGAGACAGAGTGTGAGAGAGAGATAGAGAGAGAGAAAACGAGACAGGGTGTGTGAGAGAGAGAGAGATAGAGATAGAGAGAGAGAGAGAGAGAGAGAGAGAGAGAGAGAGAGACAAACAGACAGACAGAGACAGAATGAGAGAGAGAGAGAGAGAGTGAAAATGAGACAGAGAGTGTGTGTGTGTGTGTGTGTGTGTGTGTGTGTGTGAGAGAGCGAGAGAGAGAGAGAGAGAACGAGACAGAGTGTGTGTGTGTGTGTGTGTGAGAGAGAGAGAGAGAGAGAGAGAGAGACAAACAGACAGACAGAGACAGAATGAGAGAGAGAGAGAGAGAGAGAGAGTGAAAATGAGACAGAGTGTGTGTGTGTGTGTGTGTGTGTGTGTGTGTGTGTGTGTGTGTGTGTGTGTGTGTGTGTGTGTGTGTGAGAGAGAGCGAGAGAGAGAGAGAACGAGACAGAGTGTGTGTGTGTGTGTGTGAGAGAGAGAGAGAGAGAGAGAGAGAGAGAACGAGACAGAGTGTGTGTGTGTGTGTGTGTGTGTGTGTGAGAGAGAGAGAGAGAGAGAGAGAGAGAGAGAGAGAGACAGACAGAGACAGAATGAGAGAGAGAGAGAGAATACGAGAGAGAGAGAGAGAGAGAGAGAGAGAGAGAGAGAGAGAGAGAGAGAGAGAGAGAGAGAGAGGCAGAACAACAGAGAGAGAGAGAGAGACACTGAACTCATGAGCTCGGTGGTTTCACATAAAAATGTTTAAATTCAAGAGAAGAATGAATTGACGGTGAAGGATAAAACACCAGGTTCCTGTGCTCCTTTAATATTTATGTGAAGAAGGGATACCTGGTCGTCTGCCTTCTAATCACCAGCACAGACTGTGTGTAAGCACTTATTCCCGAACCTCCCGCGTCTCAGAGCAACACACAGTTCATTCAGGATTGGCCTCCCCCTGGGATTACAGCCCTTTATATTCTGACAACCCATTGGTCCAACAGCCCAGTGCTCTGACAGTTCCACCCCAGAGCAGGGCGCCCAACTAATTGAAGTAAGATACGCATCTGATCGGAATAAGACTATTGGACGGGTGCGCTATCTAAACACGGTGTTGCTTACGACTTATTTAATTGTTTTAACGTTAAAATCTCAATTACGTTTGGGTCAGTGTGCAACCCGTTTTGTGACCAAGTACTTTTCTATCCCCATGGATACAGCAGCAGGGCAAGATAGCGTGCAACATGCAGTTTTTCACCTGAGAAATGTATCGGGAGACAGCATCATCTTCACGAGGTGGACGAATATTTAAAGAGTAAGAAAGTACAGTTTTTCGAATGTTGCTTTCATGCCAAGCTCTTGTCCTGACTCGAGCAAATCACTCGTTTCACATCTCGACAAGCATGCAGGTGGCATCTCGTTTCATGAGGCTGCTACACGGGTCAAAGGGCATCACAGATCAGCAATAAAGACTGTTCAATTTCCGAACTTACTCAAAAATAACTCCATGGAAGAACGGTGGGGCTTTTTTTCTCTTTTATAGTAACTCGTCCTCGCCGTGGTGGGCTGGTAGTATAGGGCGCTGGATCGCTGATCCTAAGGTTGGGGGTTTGAGTCCCACTCTCCACAAGGTTGTCACTGTCCCCCCCAGTGTAGCTAACTGGGTTATGAAAGGCCGGCCATGTCTCTCACTGTCCATGGTGTGAAGTTCATGTAAAAGAACCATTGCCGACTTTCGTAAAGAGGAGCTGCAAAGCCGTCAGTGTGTTTCTGTCCCCGGCTAAAGGGTTGTGTCAGGAAGGGCATCTGACGTAAAAACCTCTGCCAAATCAAACATGTGAATCAGATGATTCACTGTGGAGACCCCTGAGGAAAAAAAAAGGGGTGTGGGTGGGGGTGGGGCGAAAGGAAACAAAGAAGGGAATGATCCGTCCAAACATGGGCAGCATGGTGGTATAGTATAGTGGTTACCAGGTCAGTCTCACAGCTAGAAGGACTGTCTGGGTTAGATTCCCAGTTTGGATATTTCTGTGTGGAGCTTGCATGTCCTACCTGTGCTTACTTGGGTCTTTTTTTGTTTTGTTTATTTATTTTTTATTTATTTTTTTTCCCAGAGTACAGTGGGTCGCCTCCTCGCAGTCCAAACACATGCACAGTAGACTAATTGGCTTTACCAAATCACCCTGAAGTGGTGAGTGTGAATGGTTGTGTGAGTGTTAGCCCTGTGATGGCCTGTCGAGTTGTACAGGGTGTACCCTGCCCTCATCTGAGTCAACTGACATGAGCGCCAGCCTCCCCGCGACCCTAATTAGGATTAAGCGGATTAGAAAATGGATTTATCATAAAAAACATGCTGTCGTATATTTGATCATACTTTCAATGGAAGTGAAATCAGAGAGCAGCTGCGATCTGTTCGACAGGTAGAAATGAAGTGGATTATGGTCTTGAGCTTTGCATACTTACTAATTGGAGCAAATTGAATAAACCCTCTCTCAAGGCTGCTTACGTCAGGGATTAAATACGGAAATACTCACAGAACTTGCGGTTCACTCATAGACCTGGAAATATGACTGGATAATCTTATGCATAATCACTGTGTAAAAAACAACGACTACAACGACGACAAAAAAACATCGGCCATGCCCACTAGCACAACACAGATGATGGAGAAGCCATGTTTTTTGACTCTGTTGGTTTCAGTCACCTGGTGGCGCATCTCTCCAGGCATTACCAAAGTGAATCGATCTGTTTTATCTGACTAATCATCTTCAGCAAAACTTTAGGTAAGGGCTCAACTGATCCTGAGGTTGGCGGTTCAAGCCCCACACGCTCCAGGTTGTCACTGCCCCCCCTCCCAGTGCCGCTAACTGGGTTATCAAAGACCGGCCATGTCTCTCACTATCTATGGTGTGAGGTTCATGTAAAAGAACCATTGCTGACTTCCGAGAAGAGTAGCTGCAAAGCCGTCAGTGTGTTTCCGCCCGGCAATGGCCTGGCGAGCTGTCCAGGGTGTACTTTGCCCTCGCCCGAAGTCTGCTAGGATGGGTGCCAGCCTCGCCGCGACCCTAATTAGGATTAAGCAGTTACAGAAAACTAACTGTCTGTCTGTCTGTCTGTCTTCCTTTCGGCTTTTTACCTTTCACTCGGGAGTCGCCACAGCGAATCATCTGATTCGCACATTTGATTTGGCAGAGGTTTTTACGTCGGATGCCCTTCCTGTCACAACCCTTTTTAGCAAGGGACAGAAACACGCTGACGACTTT
>CM045748.1:24135359-24242859 GCA_024760905.1 Plotosus lineatus | reverse complement strand
AAGATCATAATTTGGTTGCTTGGAGAAAATATGACAGTGTGAAACCATAATATTTACTGAGAGCATGTACATCACTGCACAACATTGATTTGACGTTGCCAAAATCTCGCATGCATCCAGACCACAGGACAATTCTTTGCTAGCATAGGACAAGGACTGGACGCATCCGTATTGTGAGTCCCTTTCCTGTAAACAATGCAAGGTGCTGAAAACAAAACCACAGTCCTCAAGCACAGACAGAATCCTTGCAAATTACAGGGATTCCTCACTTTCCGCGGTTAATTGAGACCGAGATCCCCTCATGACTACCGAATTCCACGAAGTAGGATCAACCCCCCCCCCGACTGACATATGTGCACATGTATATGTGTTTTTTATATCAATAAATACATAGTCAATGCTATAAATGCTTATAATAACAATTAAACATTCAAAAACAATGCATAAAATGTAAATAAAATATAAATACACACACACACACACACACACACACACACACACACACACACACACACACACATACAGACACGCGAGCACACGTGCTCACAAAATTGTAAGTCGTTTTGATGGAAGATTATGGGTTGTTGTTGTTGTTTTGTTTTTGGGGTTTTTTTGCATAATTTGGCTTGTTTTTGTGGCATTTTCCTTAACTTTTTCCCATCTTCTTCTTCTTCTTTTCCTTTCGGCTGTTCTCTTCAGGGGTCGCCACAGCAAATCATCTGCCTCCATCTCACCCTGTCCTCTGCATATTCTTTTCTTACTCCAACTACCTTCATGTCCTCCTTCACCACATCCATAAATCTCTACTTTGGTCTTCCTCTAGACCTTCTGCCTGGTAGTTCCAACCTCAGCATCCTACTGCCAATATACTCACTATCCCTCCTCTGCACATGTCCAAACCATCTCAATCTAGCCTCTCTGACTTTGTCTCCAAAACATCTTCCATGTGCTGTCCCTCTGATGTACTCATTCCTGATCCTATCCATCCTCGTTACTCCCAGAGAGAACCTCAACATTTTCATCTCCACTACCTCCAGCTCTGCCTCCTGTCTTTTCCACGGTGCCCCTGTTTCTAAACCATACAACATCGCTGGCCTCATCACCATCTTGTACACTTTTCCTTTCATTCTTGCTGATACTCTCCTATCGCACATCACACCGGACACTTTTCTCCAACCATTCCAATCTGCCTGCACCAAACAATCCAACAAATTTGAGCAACAAGATAGAATGTTCACTGGATTATTTATTTATTTATTTGTAGAATTGCTTAATCCTACAAGGTTCACGGGGATGCTGGAGACTACATCAGCCAGCTCTGGGCAAAAGTAGGCTACACCGCAGAGCAACCATTTACAACCATTCACACCCACAATTACACCAAGAGGTCATTTGAAACAGCCATTTAACGTAATGTACATGTTTTTAGAATGTGGAAGGAAAGCAAACTACCTGGAGGAAACTCATGCAAGCACAGGGTGTGTTAAAAATCCCAAACTACACACAGAAATTACCTTGCTAAGCAATGGGCTGAAAATGAAGACCTTCCTGATGTGTGGCGGACATGTTAACCACTACACCAACATGAAGCAAACGTTGCAAAGTTAAATAGAACAGAAAACCTTTTTTTTTAATGTTTCAATTTATTTTGTGATTGTTCAAACTAGGGTTTTGGGTTCAATTCCCAGCTCAGGTGTTTCTGTGGGGAGTTTGTATGTTCTCTCTGTATTTGTATGGGTTTCCTCCAGGTACCCCGGTTTCCTCCCACAGTACAAAAACATGCACACTAGGTCTGTTCCAAATTTCGCCTCAGAGTGAGTGTGAATGGTTGTAGAAGTTTAAGCCCCGCGATGGCCTGTTAATCTGTCCACATTGTACCTCCTCCCAAGTATGGCTGATACTGGCGGCAACCTCCCCGCGACCCTAATTAAGATTAAGTAGTTCAGAGTACAATTTTAAACAATTTTAAATAAATTATTTACCAACTGAAATAAATAAATAAATAAATAAATAAATAAAATCTGTGTGCATAATAAGTTTAAACAGACTTGTGGGGATATGTGATAAAAATATTTTAACTACAGTGATCCCTCGTTACTTCGTGCCTCAGTTCCTGCAGCTACTGTCCATTGTGGACTTTTCAAAAATATTCATCGAAAAATTAAAAAAAGACATTGAGGAAAAATAGGGGGAAAGTTAAGGAAAACGTCACCAAACAAGGCCAATTATGAAAAAAAAAATAAAATAAAAAACTAATTAATTGTTATTATAAGCATTTATAGCATTGAATATGTATATATTGATAATATATACACATATACATGTACGTATACGTCGTCAGGGGGTCGATCCTACTTCACGGAAATCGGCGGTCGCGGGTGGGTGGGGGGGGGTGTGTCTTGGTCCCCATTCATCATGGAAAGTAAGGGATCCCTGTATTTAAATTAGTTGTTGAATGGATTCCTTCCCCATATGTTTACAGAATTAAAGTTTGTCTGCAGTTAGTCTACTTGTGCATTTTGAAGCCCCCACCTACCCCTAGCCTGGAGGGGAAAAAAAAAATAAAAAAATTCCACCTTCTGAAGTATCTGCCCATTATTCACCAATAGTCAGCTGGGGTTTGGTTCAGCTCTTTAAAACCTTGACATTTAAACGGTACAGATAACAGCTGTATGAGCCACCCCTCATTTGTCCCATATTCTTTACTGTTCATAATCTCCTGCCTTCTGATCTATGCCACTGCTTCTTCTCCTAGCTTTCAACATCTGTGCATTTCCAAGTCTACTTGTACAGTTTGCACATTTTTGTGCGGCTGGCTTACACTTGATTATTTAGCTACAAGAATTTTGGAAAAAAAAAAAAAAAAAAATTTAGAAAGACAGCACATCTGAATATAAACACTTGAGGGAGCATGAGAAAGGTCGTAGCTGAACATGAGTGAAGTGAGTAGCTTGCACTGGGCAGGACCAGTACCTCGCTTCAGATTCTGCCTTTGAAGAAACTATTGTTAGCTTTCTGTAGATGCAAAAAAAGTGCTGTGTAGCATTTCCCCTGTAGTGATTTAAAATTAAAATTATGGCATCTTTGCCTTCCTTTGAAGTTCTTTCTCTCATCCTATACTGCAACTAAAGCCTAAATGATTTAGCAGTCAATTGTAAGGCACTCTTTGGGTCCAAAATCACACACTTATTCACTATTCCTACTTACTTTTTGGGAGGAATAAATACAAAAGACTATACGTGAGGCGCTCCAATGAATGTAGGCACTTGTCGCAAGTGACGTATGGTGCTTGTGAGACAAAGCGCGGCTTATCCAGACTTCTGATCTTTCAAGTGAGCAAGTGAAGGTTGAGTACTAAATGAGTATTCAAAGCGCACTTGTTCACTTGAAAGATCGGAAGTCCGGATAAGCCGCACTTTGTCTCACAAGCACCATACGTCACTTGCGACAAGCACCTACATTTGGTGGAGCGCCTCACATATAGTGAGCTCAATGGTAAAACGCTCTTGGCATTCCTTCTTTGAACAATTAATAATGTAATTCTGCAGCATAATTAAAACACAATTAAATTCATGATAATTCTGCAGTACAATTAAACGATGGCAATATCACAACTGAGGCACTGAGATCAAAACCCTAAAACATTTCATGAATTGTGACTTGTGTTTTTTGTTTGTTTGTTTTGTTTTGTTTTTTTATCTCAGTGCCTCAATTATAACATGATAATATTTTTCAGAGGAAAGATTAGTTCTTTTTTGTCAATTAGAAGCTTGGGTTGTGGATGGATTTTTTTCACAGCATTGTAACTACCGTATTCGACGTAATAAGTGCTCTGCCCCAATAAGTGCCCCCACCCCCCCATCCACCCCAATGCTTTTTCTCTTACATCTAATAACCGCCCATGTGTACTAGAAGCAAAATGGTAGATCAGACTTTCCAATTTTATTTGATCAGTCTCTGTAACAATAAAATGAGGCGTTCACTGGCTGTAAAAGTGAGTTTACACAGTATTTCAAGACCCCCTGCCACTGGGGAATGTATATAATGTTCATCAGTAACAACACATATTTGATTGTTCTGCCGTGCTTTAAAAAACAGGAAAATATTTTGCTGTGTTCTCTTGGTAAATGTCCAACAACCAATGAACCATGAGAAACTGCTACAGCAAAACTATGGGATGCTCTGAATGAATGGAGCCATGAGCCAGATATGGACGTATCAGAAAATGATGACGAGGATTTTTCACCCGATTCTCCTTCTAACTAACTTCATACATTTAAAGATGTCCCTGGACAAAGGGCTTTTGTTTATGTTTGTGTTGACTGGTTCAACTTGCCATGTGCTAAAATGTTGATTGGCTCATTTTACTTGGGAAAATGTTTAAAGGAAATGTTGAAAGGAACAGCACCGGGAGGGAAAAGTAAGGGGCCTTTTTTTTATTTATTTATGCTGTTTTCTGTTTATTTTCAGCTCTCATGTAAGTAGTTTGGTTGATACCACAAAATGAATAACACAAATACCAGCAAAACTCTTTTATTGTTCTGTTATTATTCATGTTTTCCATCTCGATGGGAAGAAGCACTTACAGTTCCATTCCGCTGGTAACATTTTAATAAGTGCCCACCCACTGTTTTTTTAAGCGCCCTGGGCGCTTACCACATCGACTACAGTAATTTTCATTTTGTATGTCTTACTACAAGGGTTCATGCTGGCCTCGTGGTAAAGGTCCTGGCTCATTGATCCTAAGGTTCGGGGTTCAAGACCCACTTTCAAAAGTTGGCACTGCTGTCCACCCAGTGCAGCTAAGTGGGTTATCAAAGGCTGGCCATGTCTCTCACTGACTATAGTGTAAGCCATGTAAAAGAACCATTGCTGACTTTTGACAAAAGTAGGCGGCATAGCCATCACTGTGCCACTGCTATGGTCCGGTGATGGCCGGGGGAGCTGTCCAGGGTGCACTCTGCCTTCGTCCAGAGTCGGCTGAGATGGACATCAGCAGCAATGCTTGAAGGCATCCTCTGTCAATGAAAGGCCCCTGGTAGTGTTGTATAACTGCATAACCCACTGTTTGCTTTCCTTATCACTGGAAAAATTTAAAAAGAACTCGACAACAGAAAGCTTTCGATAATTAGCTGTGATTATCATACCTTATTAATTCCACATTTGTAAATTAGAAATATACTTGCTAGTTGTATGTCACAGTTATAGCACTGCAACCCAGGGAATTTTGTACTTACAGTATAGCTTCAACATATATTATAAGTGCTACTTGTTTTCTAGAGGAGACTGCTGCTGACATTCTCATAACATCAGTATAAAAATATCATCATTCCCTCTGCCTGGAAATGAGGGCCGCCAACCGCTTTACAAATGCCTGTAGAAATATATTGTGTTTGTGCAGCCATTCAAGAATAAATCGCCATGATGGGAGAGAGATGAACCTGGTCAATGTTGCATTAACTTTTAAGAAAACCAATACTGAAAAAAAAAAACAATACTGGAACAAAATTAGTTAAGGAAATGGAAAAGAGAAGTTACCGATCCTAATGCTTCATAGCAGCCCTGATAGTAGTCAACGGCATCAAAGATTTATTGAGCATTGTTTTCTCATATTATGGAAATATGGTGCAAGCCTTCAGAAAATTACTTGCCAAGACTGATGAATACTCATGGCATAATTTTAAAAGGGAGAAATGAGAAGCATATTAACTGCCAACCAGATTTAAAAACAAGAAAAAAACAAAAACAAAACAAAAACCCTTCAATTAATATGGATTATTGATAAACTTTATGAATTTGACACTTCTACATACTGTGGTGACGGTTTTGGACACTTTCTTTCCCAGGCTGGCTGATTTCTGAAGAAAAAACACATGCATGCATTTAAATACACACAAACACACACACACACACACACACACACACACACACACACACACACACACACACACACACACACACACACTTGCGCTCTCTCTCTCTCTCTCTCACACACACACACACACACACACACACACACACACACACACACACACACACACCATCAACATTCCCAGAGGTAATTCTTGGATGAAAGAATGGTATAAAGGAAAAGGAAAATGAACCCAGATTGATGCGTCTGATCCATTATAATACTGCAAACAGAATTGTCTCAGCCATCCATAGCTCTATAGATTATTTCTGACCATACAGCAGACTGAGTTCTTGACGGTATTGATTCCATGGATAATAAGCAAATTCAGCATCAAACTTAACAAGAAAAAGTATCTCCGGGGCCATGAATCAACAATGCAATAACCAGCACAAACACAATACAGACATTCAGAATGCATGATGCAAATGCAGCATGATGTAATGATGATAAGTCACACAGTACAGCAGATGGACACCTGTGCAAATGAAACCTCTCAAGCCTCCTGCTATTACTAACTATTATGTGTGCTACTGCCAAACTAGAACACGAGGAACGGCAGATCGTTTCTGAGGGTGGATGAATGATTGGTGCTACAAAGTTTTTGTCCTAGAGCTTTTCATTCATTCATTTATTTTATGAACTGCTTCATCCTAATTAGGGTCGAGGGGGAGGCTGGTGCCCAGCTCAGCCAACTGTGGGCGAGAACAGAGTATACTCTGGACAGCTCACCAAGCCCACTGACAGCTATGCAGCTTCTCTTGTCGAAAGTCAGCAATGGTCCTTTAGACAGGGAGAGACACGGCCGGCTTTTGATAACCCAGCTAGCTTCACTGGGGCGACAGTGACAACCTGTAGAGAGTGGCGCTTGAACCCCCAACCTTGGGATCAGTGATCCAGCACCTTACCTCCAGGCCACCACTGCCCCTCCTGGAGTTTTTAACCTCTTTTACTTGTAACTGTTTGCCCGAGTCTTATCCTGTATTGCTCCAGTTTTTATTTCCATGTTCGGTTTCATCTCTAGTAATAGCAGTAATAAAGTACATATAATATAATAAGATTACTGTGCATTACTGTGTGTAAGTGTGTGTGTGTGTGTGTGTGTGCTGTAACCAGAGCAGAGATGAAATTACAAATGTAGATCTAGCCTCCTGTAATGGGTTTTTCTTTTAGGCAAAATGTGCTGAGATGTTAACTGTACTCATGTGTGGTTCATTGCTGATGTTGCTCACATTCTGTTGATGTTCAGGATTCTCCCGTGCCTGCAAATGTTTCTATAGATCCATAAAATTACACATACTTCCCTATAAAATGATTTCAATTGTCTTTTTTTTGTTGGTTTTTTTTTGAGCAATTTATTAAGCATAATTTATTCATGTCTTGTTTTTGTGATATTTTTAGAGTGAATACAGTGATCCCTCAATACTTTGTGCTTCAGTTTCTGCGTCTTCAGTGCATCGCGGATTTTTCAAAAATATTAATCAAAAAATAAAAAACAAGGAAATTAAGGAAAAATCGCGAAAAACAAGGCCAATTATGCAAAAAAAGCCCAAACAAAGAAAAACAAAAAAACAACCCCCACCCCTAAACAACACTACTTACATTTTTATGTGAGGCGCACATCTGTATGTATTTAGATTTTATTTCAATCTTATGCATTATTTTTGAATGTTTAATTGTTATTATAGGCATTTATAGTATCCAGTATGTATTTATTGATATTATATGCATATAACGTATACGTCCGTCAGTGGGGTCGATCTTACTTTGCGAAAATCGGTGGTCACGAGGGGGGTCTTGGTCCCCATTAACTGCAGAAAGTAGGGATACCTGTATCTGATAATACGTAAAATAAATGTGAATAAATTAACTTCACACAAAAAAGTCAGAAAATTAAAGGTTCTGATAATAATTACATTCACAGCATTTGGCAGATTTTTTTGTTGTTGTTGTTGTTATCCAGAGCGATTACAATTATATATTTATTTTCTGTATACAATTGAGCAATTGATGGTTAAGGGTCCTGCTCAAGGGTTCAACAGTGCTGACAGTGGGGACTGAACCACTGACCTTCAGATCAGTTACCCATCACTTTATCAACGACACCAACACTGTAATGGCTTGCTAGATTTAAGCAGACCTTCTTTCCATGCTTTAAGTTGGACAGCCTGTTTAAATTTTAAATGTGCTTTATGAATAAACATGACTTGACTGCACAAAACCATTAAAACCTACACCCACCCCGGAGGAGCAAGAGTTCTATCTGACCTCAGCTGATATGAAGCAGACACTTCCTAGGATTAACCAAGAAAAATTTTCTGGACCAAAAGCATTGGAGATTGTGCCAATCAGCTGGAAGGTGTCCTCACAGACATCTTTAACACCTCTCCTGCACACCAATGGCTTTGAAGAGCAAACTGTTAAAACCACAAAGTTCCTTGAGGTGCACACTGACAACCTCATCTTTACCTAACGATAGGCACACTTCTTTCTCTTTCTGTGAATACTGAAGAGTGCCACCCTTTCACCACCAGTCCTCACCACATTCTACAGAAGCACTGTGGAAAGCATCATTCATTGGGAATCATTAGGAGCTCCCTTCCCTCCATTCAGGGCCTGTTCCTTACATGCTGTTTATGGAGTGTCCCTACAATTGTGACAGACCCATTTTACCCCTATTACGGACTATTTGACCACCACCTATTAGACAGGAGATCCTGCAGTTGCAGAACCCATACTGCAAGGTCCTGCAACGGCTTTTCCCCCCAGGCTGTCACAACCTTGAAAATACAAGCACAACCACACACACACACACACACACACACACACACACACACACACACACACACACACACACACACACACACACACACACACATACACACACCCCAGACAGGCAGATGCTGACAGTCATGCAACCTACTCTTGAATAAAGTCAGAATGGCTCTTTTATACGCCCTTCACCAGAGACAGTGAGAGACATGTCCAGCCTTTGATAACACAGTTACTGTATTCAATGTGATAAGCGCTCAGGGTGCTTAAAACATTGTAATGGGTGGATGCCTATTAAAATGTTTACCGGTGGAGTGGAACGGTAACTGCTTATTACCATCGAGGTGGAAAACATGAATAATAACAGAACAATAAAAGAGTTTTACTGGTATTTGTATTATTCATTTTGTGGTATCAACCAAACTACTTACATGAAAGCTGAAAATAAACAGAAAACAGCATAAATTTTAAAAAAGTGCCCTTACTTTTTCCTCCTGGTGCTGTTCCTTTAAACATTTAAGTGAAAGATTTCATTGGAAGTGAAATCGAGCCAATCAACACGAATGTAAACTTTAGCACATGGCACATTGAACCAATCAACACAAACATAAACAAAAGTACATGGCCAGGAACGTTAATGAGCGGAAGAATTAGGTAAAAAAATCCTCGTCATCACTTTCTGATAGGTCCATATCTGGCTCATGGCTCCATTCATTCAGAGAATCCAATAGTTTTGCTGTAGCAGTTTCTAATGGTTCATCGGTTGTTGGACATTTACCAAGAGAACACAGCAAAATATTTTCCTGTTTTTTAAAGCATGGTGGAACAATCAAATGTGTTGTTACTGATGAACATTATATGCATTCCCCAGTGGCAGGGTGTCTTGAAATACCGTGTAAACACATTTTTACAGGCAGTGAACACCTCATTTTATGCTTACAGAGACTGATCAAATAAAATTGGTAAGTTTGATCTACGATTTTGTTACCAGTACCCATGGGTGGTTATTAGACGTAAGATCAAAAACATGGGAGGGGGATTGGAGCATGGTGCTTATTATCATTGCTTATGAGCAGTGAAAACCTGTTCATAGTGGAGCTTGAACCCCCGATTTGGGGATCAGCAATCCAGCAAATACCACCGACTCACTGTTTCCCCCTGTATTAATTATTCTGAATTAAATCAATCCGCATTAGCATGTACCATCTGTAGACCAACTGTTTTGTTGTTTGAAAGATTGTTCAAAAGATTTAATAAAACACTCAAAACAAGCTATTCATGAGATCAAAATGATGCATATAATCGGGATAAATGGATTAAGGCCCTCTACTTCACCATGTGGAAGATCTCACAAACCTCCAGGTGGTTTAGCTCATTTGAAATATGATATGGCTGAAAGTCATGTGGGGTGTTTCATTGAAAAAAGGGATGAGAGACCTTCAAAAAGCTCTAATTAAATTCAATATGTTAGTCTGGGTGGCAGGGGACTTTTTCAGCATCGGACATATATTTGGGGGCATAAAATCGGGGGTCAGGTCATCGAACATATCATTAGACCCATGGTCAGACCCAAATGGCAACATTGTACACATGACATCCAATAATGCATCCAGTCATGTTTCAGATGTTAATATTAGGCATGGCTACAGGCCTTGCTTTA
The DNA here is from genome assembly GCA_024760905.1 of Plotosus lineatus. NCBI lineage: Eukaryota > Metazoa > Chordata > Actinopteri > Siluriformes > Plotosidae > Plotosus > Plotosus lineatus. The sequence continues at coordinate 24,232,516 of CM045748.1, read as the reverse complement.
TCACTTTATTATTCTTTTGTGATGGAGAAGAAGGTAATCAAGCCTCATTGATGAGGTCAATGAGTCCATTAAGTGTGGCTTCATCTTCACGGCATGCTTGCATGGCATCTTGAGGATTATTGCTATTTGGTCAAAAATGAAGCATGACTTTCATCGCTGGCTCATTCCATCTGCTGCCTATGGCTAGAACTCCACTAGTACAGAACTCCACTGCATTGGTAGCTTTTTTTTTTCTTTCTTTCTCTGTTAAAGCACGAGCAGCTTGTCTTCAACCTCTTTGCGCTCTGGAGCATGAGCAAATATGTGTTAGGACCATCTTCATAGAATGTTATTTTTGCCCAACTGCTCCCAAAAGCCACATTGTTCTCCCTGGGAAATGTGCCGGAGCCGCGTTTGCTAAACTGCGATTAGTGATGACCAAAAAAAACCAAGAAACAAACAAAAAAAACCATCAAATATTGTAGCAGCCTTCAAATGTTCGCCATTTCCTTCAAATTTATTGGGTGCATCAAAGCATAGTATAATGAGTTCTGACCTAATAAAGATTTGGGTTGTACCTGGGTTGGCATGGAAGCTTAGACAGGGTGTAGATAATTTGTGAGCTCCTTGAGGTACTCTGTGATAGTGTTTAGTTTCTTTAGTTGTCTCCCTGATAGTATGTCCATCAGGTAAGAGGGCTTGTGGATCTGCACCTTTATTCACTGCATCCTGGAATGCCAGAGTACCCTCATGTACTGAATGAGGATGGAGACAGTGCTCACTAGTAAAAGGTTTTACTGATGAAGACCAGGCAAACAATATTCAAACCAAGTTCAAGTTCATAAACGGTGGACAGACAGCACATCAAAGATTATTCAAAAGCAGGATACATGGGGCAGGCAGAGTGGAAACACAGAAATGCAATATATTAGACTATGCAGGTAATCTGCAAAGACAACATGGCCTGGGCCATATGCCAAAAAAGTCTTGAGACTTGTGTCATGTCTGGCTTTCAAAGGCTGGATAAACACTTGCGGTCGCTAGTCCAAGCGCAAGTGTGAGAAGTATTCTGTACCAGAGCGTATGTGCCTCACCGAATCATCCAACAGTAGATGATATAATCAACTTTGCCACAAAGTCAAATAAATCAATATTTCAGTTTTGTTTAATTTATTAATCCATCATCCTGCGTCCTGATCTCTTCACGTATTCCGGCATGGGTGGCGAACTGGTTAATTATGCTTTGCCAAAAGGCATCCAGGATATTGTCCGGCACTGCTTACTGAATATTCGCAGTTAACCTCTGTACTGAAGATGATGAGAATATTGAGGTTCTCTTTGGGAGTAACGAGGATGGATAGGATCAGGAATGAATACATCAGAGGGACAGCACATGTAAGAGGTCCTGAAGACAAAGTCAGAGAGGCTAGATTGAGATGGTTTGGACATGTATAGAGGAGGGATGGTGAGTATATTGGTACCAGGATGCTGAGGTTGGAACTACCAGGCAGAAGGCCTGGAGGAAGACCGAAGAGGAGATATATGGATGTGGTGGAGGACATGAAGGTAGTTGGTGTAAGAAAAGAAGATGCAGAGGATAGGGTGAGATGGAGGCAGATGATTCACTGTGGCGACCCCTGAAGGGAACAGCCGAAAGGAAAAGAAGAGAGGCTCTATACCGAATGGCTCTACCACAGTCTGGAATCTGGGAAGCCGAGAAATAGGATTTATCACCCCAACACCACACCATGTTGACTCAATCCATCCGGGTAAGATGAAAGAGACTGTCTGCATATGGGCCACCCAAAGACAAAGCTACAATAGTAGCCATCCTGATGCTATACAAAAAATAAATAAATAAAAAATACGCTCTATGTTACACTCACCAAATGAAGACACAGACTTTTTTGACATCACAGCTGGAATTCTCCAAGGGTTATGCCAGCCCCTTTCATCTTTATCATCTGCCATGACTATGTGCTGCAGAAAGCTCTAGAAACTAGAAAGCTCTAGTACTTAGAACTTTGTTTCACCCTCTCAAAACGGAAAAGTCAACATTATCCGGTATTGGAAATCACAGATACAGATTATGCTGACAATGTAGCGGTGTGAGCAGACAACCTTAATGATGCAACTTCACTCCTACATAGCATCGAGAGAACAGATAAGGGAATGGGATTCTACCTCAATGATACCCCCCCAAAAAAAAAATTCATGTATCTTAACCAAGATACATTTGCAGGCATTACCAGCCTCAATGGAGAAAAGATCAAGCAAGCAGAAGATTTCAAATACCAAAGTACTGACTCATAAAGGCATGGGAAGCTCTCTTCAGGTTGTCTGGTAGACTGGATTTCCAGATTTTGTCCATCCAGTCTACCAGACAACCTGAAGAGAAATTTCTTTCTAGCTAGTGTTGAATCAGTACTGTACTCATAAGTGGCCCCGCCACATAGACTCTAACATCAACTTTGGAAAAGAAATTAGACGGCGCATACACATGAATGCTTCAAACTAATCTAAATAAAGAACATCCAACGTATGAAGAGTTTTATAGCAATATCCCTTATATTTGCAATATGATACACCAAAAAAAGACTGAGGTTTGTAGGACACTGATGGGGACAGTGGTGACCTGGTGGTAAAGGTACTGGATTACTGATCCTCAGGTTGGGGGTTCAAGTCCCACTCTCAACAGGTCGTTACTGTCCCCCCTGTGCAGCTAACCGGGTTATCAAAGGCCGGCCATGTCTCTCTCTGTCTCGGACAGGGGTCTCCAATCTTATCCACAAAGGGTTGGTGTGGGTGCAGGTTTTCACTTCAACCAAACAGTAGCCACACCTTCCACCTGTTTCAATCACCGGTCATCAGGGGGAAAAAAAACAAAACAAAAAAAACTAGATTCCACATCCATGGTTCAACTCTGGAGTGCGGCCATCTTGGTGAGCTCATCTTGCTTTAAGTCTTAAATCAAGGTGATCTCACCAAGATGGCTCCATTTCAGAATTGAAACAGTAACGTCCACTCTAATTTTTTATTTATTTTTTTCTTTTCTTTTGATGATCAGTGATTGAAACAAGTGGAAGGTGTGGCTAATGTTTGGTCGAAGTGAAAACCTGCACCCACACCGGTCCATTGTGGATAAGATTAGAGACTCCTGGTCTATGGTGTTGGTCTATGGTGTGAAGTTCATGTAAAAGAACCATTGCTGACTTTTGACAAGAGTAGCTGCATAGCCATCAGCGTGTTTCTGCCCTGCGATGGCCTGGCAACCTGTCTAGGGTGTACGTTGCCCTCGCCCGGAGTCGGCTGGGATGGGTGCCAGCCTCCCCACAACCCTAATTAGGATTAAGCGGTCATAGAAAATGAATGGATGAAAGGAAATTGATGGTGCAGCAAAAACGAACTAGCCAGAGACGTATTGCTCCGGATACCTATTCATGGAAGACAAAATGCTGGCTGCCAGAATAAAACCTATATAGACCAACTAATACATGATACATGCTGCTGTACAGAAGAACTGTCAAATGCAATGAATGATAGAGTCAGTTGTAGGAAATGTATCATGGGAGTCCAAGTTGAAGACGTTGTTGAAGAATATGCAAAAACAATATCAAAATAGGGTAGTGGTGGCCTGGTGGTAAAGCTGCTGGATCACTGATCTTAGGGTTGGGGGTTTAAGCTCCATTCTCAACAGGTTGTCACTGTCCCTCCCAGTGCACCTAACTGTGTTATCAAAGGCCGGCCATATCTCTCACTGTCTATGGTGTGAGCTTCATGTAAAAGAAACTTTGCTGACTTTCAACAAGAGGAGCTGCAAAGCCGTCAGCGTGATTCTGCCCTGCGATGGCCTGGTGCACTATCCAGGATGTACTCTGCCCTCCCTCGGATTCGGCTGAGATGGGTGCCAGCCTCTCCGCGACCCTAATGAATAATGAATATCAAAATACTAAGGCCCAGTATGACAGGCAAATAATGACACAGAAACACTGTTTTATATTGAGCATGCAAAAACTGTCACTTTACAGAGCCCATAATTAGCGAAATATGAACCAGATGTGCTGTGAGAATGGGATGTGTCCAAAGTCATGGGACTGGAAAATATAATAGTGTATGGAGTCTTGCATAAATGTGCTGTAGATGTGACACCAGTTTAAAAGCATGAAAAGTAAAAAATAAAATATTTTATTTTAATATCAACAGTAAAATAGATAAACATAAAACATGAATTAAGCAAAGTATTGATTGAAAATGAAAATTGATTTAAATGACTGTGTCTCCTTGCTTGCATTACTTGACTTTAGTGCAACCTTTGACACTACTGATTCTATTCTCTTTGATAGATTGGAAAATAAGGGCAGTGGTGGTCCGATGGTAAGGTGATGGATTACTGACCCCATGGTTGAGGGCTCAAGCCGCACTATCAATGGGTTGTCACTGCTGACAACACTAATTTCTCACTGATGACCCTATTTAGGATTAAGCGGTTCAGAAAATGAATGAATGACGAGGAAATATTGTCAGGATTAGGACATAACCCTCTCCTGGTTTAGATCTTATTTCACCAACCATTATTGGTTTGTAAATAAAAGTGGTGCCTGTTTTAATGTTATGTTTGATGTTTCACAAAGTTCTGTTCTAAGACTGCTCCTGTTTTCCTCTGTCCATGCTGACTTTGGGTAGTATTATTCATAATCATGGTATTAGCTTCCACTGTTATGCTGATGACACTACATTTCAACAAAGTCAGATGAGAGATACCTGCTAAATAAAGTTGAGAAATGTGTACAAGGCTTGAGAAACTGGATGCCTATTAACTTCATTTTGTTAAATTCTGATAAGAAAGGAGTACTTGTACTCACATAATGTACAGCTAGAAACAAGCTTTCTGATTATGTAATAACATTGGATGGTGTTTCACTTTCATGTACAGCTGAAAAGATCCTGGTATGATAATTGATCCCAGTACAATCCCTCAGCGGGTCATCACAGGACAACACAAATGCATAACCATTCACAATCACAATCACACCTATGGGAAATTAGGAAAAGCCAATGAGCCTAATGTGCAAATCTTTGGACTGTGGAAGAAAACCAGAGTACTGGGAAGAAACTCATGGAAGCACAGGGAAACCATTAAAACTCCACAAAGAAACATGATCGCTGAGCCCAAGACTCGAACACAGGACTGCCTTGCTACGAGGCAAATATGTTAGGTACTGGCCATGGTATGCCACCATGACACCATATAAGTTTTCAAAAGGCATACGTTATGTTGGACAAGAAGACCAGTACAGTTGCAAAATTTAAATGAATAATTCAACTAATACTCTTTCAAGGAAACAAATTGCTGGATAATTAGTCAAAGAATATTATTAAACAACCAAAAAGACTTAAATCTGAAACAAAAGATTAGATTCTAATTTAATCTAAATTATATGTATAAACACAGAGTAACGAAATTCAGTTCCGCGTCCAATCAGAAGTGCAGAGAGCAGCAAGTACTATATATACTTCTTTTCCTTTCGGCTGTTCCCTTCAGGCATCGCCACAGCGAGTCATCTGCCTCCATGTCACCCTATTCTCTGCATCTTCTACTCTTACTCCAATTACCTTCATGTCCTACTTCACTACATCCATAAATCCTCTCTTTGGTCTTCCTCTAGGCCTTCTGCCTGGTAGTTCCAACCTCAGCATCCTGCTACCAATATATTCACTATCCCTCCTCTGCACATGTCCAAACCATCTCAATCTAGCCTCTCTGACTTTGTCTCCAAAACGTCTTACATGTGCTGTCCCTCTGATGGACTCATTCCTGATACTATCCATCCTCGTTACTCCCAAAGAGAACCTCAACATTTTCATCTCTGCTACCTCCAGCTCTGCCTCCTGTCTTTTCCCCAGGGCCACTGTTTCTAAACCATACAACATCGCTGGCCTCATCACCATCTTGTACATTTTTCCTTTCATTCTTGCCGATACCCGCCAATCACACATCACACCGGACATTTTTCTCCAACCATTCCACCCTGCCTGCACACGCTTCTTCACCTCATTTCCACACTCTCCATTGCTCTGGACTGTACTTAAAATCCTCCACCTTCTTTATCTCTGCTCCCTGTAACCTCACCATTCCTCGTCCTTGTCGTTCACACATGTATTCTGTCTGACTGAGGCTAACCTTCATTCCTCTCCCTTCTAGGGCATACCACCACCTCTCCAGATTTTCCTGCACTTGTTCTCACTACAGATCACAATGTCATCTGCAAACATCATAGTCCATGAGGAATTTTGTCTAACCTCGTATGTCAGTCTGTCCATCACCATAGCAAACAAGAAGGGGCTCAGAGCTGACCCTTGATGCAGTCCCACCTCAACCTTGAACTCTTCTCTCACACCGACAGCACACCTCACCACTGTCTTACATCTCTCTAACATGTCCTGCACCACTCTAACATACTTCTCTGCCTCTCCAGACTTCCTCATGCAATATCACAGTTCCTCTCTCGGCACCCTGTCATATGCTTTCTCCAGATCCACAAAGGCACAATGCAGCTCCTTCTGACCTTCTCTGTACTTCTCTATTAACATCCTTAAATCAAACACTGCGTCTGTGGTGCTTAGTCTAGCTTCCACTATTCTTTCCCATAACTTCATCGAATGGCTCATCAACTTTATCCCTCTGTAGTTGCCGCAACTCTGCATGTCTCCCTTGTTCATAAAAATAGGCACCAATACACGTCTCCTCCATTCCTCTGGCATCCTCTTACTCGCTAAGACCTTGTTGAATGTTCTTGTCAGAAAATCTACTGCTACCTCTCCTAGACACTTCCATACCTACTTAGGACCAGTATATCATCAGGTCCATCTGCCTTTCCACTCATCAAGCACTATATATATATATATATATATATATATATATATATATATATAAATAAAATGTATACATAGTGATCCCTCGCTACTTCGTGCTTCAGTTCCTGTGGCTTCAGTGTATCACAGGTTTTTCAAAAATATTAATCGAAAAATAAAAAAATAAGGAAATTAAGGAAAAATAGGGGAAGAGTTAAGGAAAAAACACAAACAAAAAAACAACAACCCCCAACAAAACTCCATACATTTTTATGTGAGGTGTGCATCTGAGTGTGTGCGCTCACATCTGTGTGCACGCGCCTCTGTATGGGTGTGTATTTATATTTTATTTACATCTTATGCATTATTTTTGAAAGGTTCAATTGTTATTATAAGTATTTATATCTTTGAATATGTATTTATTGATAGTATATACATATATACTTCTACATATACGTCAGTCAAGATGGGGTCGATCTTACTTCGCGGAATTCGATGGTTGTGTGTGTGTGGGGGGGGTGTCGGTCCCCATTAACCGCGAAAGTGAGGGATCCCTGTAAATAAAATGTAATTTCATTGCATAAGTCCTATTTTACTTACCTTCCAGTTGATTCTAGTCCGTTAATAATAAAGTAAACAAACTGCAGATTCTACATTATTGTTGCTTGCTGATTTCATGTATATAGGTCCAACAAATCTGCCTCAGTAAGAATCACCATTCAGTCCATGGTGTTTGTGTGTGTGTGTGTGTGTGTGTGTGTGTGTGTGTGTGTGTGTGTGTTAGGACAGGTTAGCTGGATTTATTTCATGGAGAGCTGCCCTAAGTAAAACGAAAAAGGGCCAAACAAAGCACGATCTGCTATCACGGGGCTGAGAGATAGCCATCACTCGCCTCCACAGCATGCCAAACTTTCACACAGCTCTGGAAATGTACAGAATGGAGGGTCACGCATGAACTCCATAAATATCCAGCAACCAGAAGGAAGTAAGAAGTTAGGGTAGTGGAGAAAAATAAAATTGGAAGTTAGGCTAACAATCAATCCAGAAACACAGGGTAAATGGGTCAGAAGACGACATGAGAATATATCAAAATTTGGTGTTTTTGACACAAAGTCCAGTTTGCCATGTTTCAAGAGGTAAGTTTGATCTGCCCATACTCATTGAATCCTGACTGCACAGTGAATTTGCCAAATTAACATTTAAAAATGTACTTTTTGTTGGAATACCTCAAATATACACTGTCAAAATATCATGCACAGTATATTTTCTACCTCCCATATTTTTATTTAATTATACATGGTGATAACGTCCTCTCCCAGCTGTGTTCACATAAATGAAAACTGACTGTGTTGCCACTGAGTACTCAGATATTGGCTTTTTTGTGCACTTAGGCTAATGGGTGTGCTCAACAGAAGGAGAAAAAAAGTCATGTCAATCGCATCAATAGCATTAATATTACATTCATGTCATCTCTGGGCTGACTTTTTCAATCATATATATATATACACACACACACACACATACACACATTATATATATATATATATATATATATATATATATATATATATATATATATATATATACACATATATATATATATATATATATATATATATATATATATATATATATATATATATATATATATAAATATATATATACATATATACACACACGCACACACACACACACACAGGGATCCGTCACTTTCCGCTGTTAATTGGGACCGAGGTGCCCCCCGCGACCGCCGAATTCCACGAAGTAGGATCACCCCCCCCCGACTGTTGTATACGTTCATGTATAAACTAGTATGTATATAATATCACTAAATACATATTAAATGCTATCAATTCTTATAGTAACAATTAAACATTCAAAAATAATGCAAATGTAAATAAAATATAAATACACACACATATAGCTGTGCACCTCAGATAAAAATGTAAAGTAGTTTTGTTGGGGGGTTTTGGGGTTTTTTTTGTTTGTTTTTTTTTTTTTTTTTTGCATAATTGGCCACATGAATTGAGGTGTGAAGTAGCGAGGGATCCCTATATATGTAATTATGTAATTGTCCTCAACAATTGCTGAACACCCCCCCCCCCTTCACTGTATATGCAGCATGCTGTCAGACTGCCTTGTTCTAAAAAAAGATGCAGCAAAGGTAAAATGCGGACTTCTCACGGCCACCTTCTAGCTTTTACACAACTGTTCCCCTCCTCACACCAGCAACACTATTGTAAAATTCGCCTACAACACCACCCTTATAAGTGTGATTACCGATAACTATGATTGAGCCACCAGGAATGAGGTCCTGTATCTGTGGTGATGGTGCGACAACAACAATCTTGAACTGAAAAACATCCAACAACCAAGGAGATGATAATGGACTTCAGGAGATCGAAACAAACTCACCACTCTGCCCTCTACATTGATTGAGAGGAGATAGAAAGGGTGGAGTACTTCAAGTTTCTTGGCATTCACATCTCTGCTGACTTCACAACAACAAACATCTCCCACCCGGGGAGGGGGACACCAAACGATGAAACGACGAAAGCTAGGACAAGCTCAACCCCTACTGACAAATTTTACCGCTCTGCCATTGAGAACTTCCTGACCTTCTGCAGTACAGTGTGACTCAGCAGCTGTTCTGTAGAGGACGCGAAGGCCTTGCAGTGGGTGGTGAGGACAGCAGAGCGGGTAATTGGAACTACACTATACCCTCCCTCAGTGACATTTACACTATTAGACTTCAGAGGAAAGCCAGTGGAATTATCAGGGTCCCCACACACCCTGGACCCCCCCCTTCTCCCCCACGCTGGAAAAAGGTACAGGACTCTAAAAACAAAAACTAATAAACTCAAGAACAGTTTTTACCCATAAGCTGTTAAACGTGTATCACCACCAGCACCACCAGCACAGCCACCATCACACTGACACTCATACTTCGTACTGTCTTATTAGGCACCATTCAGACCATCTTCCTGGACGGTGTAATACTCAGCTTTAAGTTTCAAGTGCAATATTCACCTTATAATTAAAAGTTCGACCTCTTACACAGTGTATAGCTGCACCTTTGGCATATCATCCACCGTCCTGAATACGAGTGAATCGGTGTGAATATGTTTTGGTCTGTAGATGTGTGAATATGTTGATAGCTGTATATGTGTATATAGGATATATGTATGTATATGTGTACATGTAGGTATGTGTGCATATCCATATATAGGTATATGTACATGTACATCTTACAATAATTCCTTAGTTGTCTTTTGCACAATTTCTTTTTATAACTGCTGCAAAACAAAGAGCTACTAAACTGATTTTCATTTTTCATACAACAATTGACAATACAGATCTCTTTATTTTCGTCTTTATCGTTACAAAAACCTGCAATCTTTTACATCACCCTCCAGCATTCACAGCAACCTGTGCCCTTCAGCACCTCTAGTTTTCATGACTAATTTCAATCCTGAGCACGTCCTACATGCTATTAATCGAGATGATACTGGCAAGTATGACTTGAGACTCAGCAGACACTTTCAGTAGTCGTGAGCTTGTGCTTAGATCAAGATTCCTGTATGACACTGACTTACATGTTCTGCTTGAGGATAATTTGATTTTGAATATGGACCTGCGGATCAACCATCTGAATGGTACTGAAAGAATGATACCAGAATTTGAAGCAGTTGGGCTATGGAATATGCCTGGATCCCCTCCAAGTTTCTCTCTTGTCTCTCTATCTGGACCTGTACCCAGTCCCAGATCTGCTCATATCCCTGCTGTCCTTCCTATCCATAGTCTGTGCCTGTGCTTACCCACAATGAAAATTGTTCTAGGATCAGCATTATAACCAGCATCAGCACCCACACCAGCACCTAAGAGCATTTGAGGACCTGATTACTGACCATTGGTGCCGGCATTGCCTTCTAGCTCAGCTCCCACTTCACCACAACTTTACAGCAGAGGCTGCATCAATCCGCCTGTCAATCTCACTCCATTCTTCCTTCACTTGTCAACAAGATCCCAAGATCCTTGACCTCTTCCACTTGCAGCAGGCCCTCATTCCAGACCAGGAGGGTGCATTCCACCCTTTTCCAACAGAGAATCATGGCCGCTAACTTGGAGGTGCTGATTCTCAACCCGGTTACTTTACACTCAGCTGCAAATTACAGGTCATAGCTTGTTGAAGCCAAAAGGACATCAGCATCCGCAAAAAAAAAAAAAAAAAAAAGAGAGACAAGATACTATGGCCACCACACCCAGAGAGTGCATTCCGCCCTTTTCCGCCTTAGAACCATGGCCTCGGACTTGGAGGTGCTGATTGGCATACTGGCCGTCTCACACTCAGCTACGATGAAGCAAAGACAAGATCCGATGGTCACCAAACCAGAAGACCACAGCTGCACCTAGAAATTCTACCCATAAAATTATGAACAGAATTGGTGACAAAGGACAGCCTTATGGGTAACAAATTCAACCTGTTGTTACCAATAAGGACCAAGCTCTGGCTCCAGTGATACAGAGACTGAATGGCCTGAGGCAACAAGTCCGCTTCACCGTACTCCTGGAGCACACCCCACAAGATAGCCCAAGGGACACGGTCAAAACCTTCTTGAAATCGACAAAACACATGTGGAAAGTTTGGGCAAACTCCCATGTCCCCTCCAGTATCCTGTAGAGTGTATAGAGCCGGTCAAAAGTGCTGCGGCCAAAACGAAAACCACATTGTTCCTCCTGAATCGGAGGTTCACCCATCAGTTGGCGCCTACTCACTAGTACCCCTGCATCGACTTTCCCAGGTAAGCTGAGGAGTGTGATTACACAATGTTTCTTCCCTACGATGACTTGGCAAGCCCTCAGCCAGAGTCAGCTGAGCTGGGCACCAGCCTCCCTGCGACCCTAGTGAGGGCCTAGTGGTTCAGAAATTGAATGAATGAATGTTCCCAGTTAATATTTATGAAACAATGTCATTTTCAATTGTATCAACCACAGCTTCAGCAAGTAAATGTTAAATATGGGTTAATGTACTGTTTTAATTTAGTCCCGGCATAGTTCCCTACAAGAAGTTGATCAGTATTGTAAGGCATTATAATTTTATATTGAAAACATGATTTTTATTTGAAGAAAATTACATCCCAAAATTAAAATCAGGCCACTCTGTCAGAGACTGATATCAGTACTGCTAAAGTACATATTATGGAATTGGAACTCTTTACAACCAAAGGCCATTTCATTCAGTCATTCATTTACTGAACCGATTAATCCTAATTAGGGTCACGAGGAGGCTGGTGCCCATCTCAGCCTACTCTGTGTAAAGGAAGAGTACAACCTGGACAGCTTCCCAAGCCATCGCAGAGCAAAAACACGCTGATGGCTACGCGGCCTACTCATGACGAAAGTCGGCAATCTTTCTTTGACATGCCTCATACCACAGACAGTGAGAGACATAACTGGCCTCTGATAACCTAGTTAGCTGCACTGGGGGGGACAGCAGTGACAACCATTTACCGTGGGGCTGTGAACCCCCAGCCTTAGGATCGGCAAGGGAAGGACACCCTGGACATCTCACCAGGCAATTACAATGCAAACGCACACTATCATTCACATGTACACCTAGGGGCAATTTGGAAAAACCAATGAGCCTACGGAGCATGTTTTTAGGCTGTGGGAGGAGATTGGAATACTCATGTAAGCACGGGGAGAACATGCAAGCTACACACAGAAACGCTCAAGGTGGGAATCGACTCAAGGCCTTTTTTGTTGGAAGACTGATGTGTTAACTACAACGCCACCGTTCCGCCAATTCAAAACTTAAAAAATAATCACAATAATAATAACGATATTAAAATGAACGATGACCACTGCCCTACGATAGCCTGGCAAGCTGCCCAGGGTGTACTCTGCTCTCTGGGATGGGCGCCAGTCTCCCCGCAATCCTAATTAGGATTAAGTGGATCAGAAAATGAATAGATGAATGAATGCACTATGTGGTTCATGTTGAGCTGTATGAACTGGACTTTGAACGAGTCTGCTTTGAGTGTGAATGGCTGCAACACTGCTTAAGTTTAACATGCCATCCTCATAGTTGCTTAATCCAGTAAACTGTATAACTATGGCAGTAGTCTAGCATTGTGAGCTATGCACAAGTGCAGCACCATTATGTACAGATCCAAAGTGTTGGATGTAAGCAATGGCCTTTATGGCACTTGTACTGGTATTTAATGGCCGCAATGCGAGAGGTCCCAATTTTGACAAATAAAACCGTGCAATGTCAAAAATCTAACTTCTGTGCACAGGCACAGCTTTATAATGATACAAAGTGACAAAGGCCAATCACCTCAGGACTGTATGTGCACATTCCAGAATCTCACATGAGCTGACATACAAGCATGAGTAACATTGTCGGCTTGATGCTGGCTTCCAGTCTCTCCTTATACCAGTCCCACGTCCTGTGTTGTACAGGCAGCAGCTTTTACAGGGATCTCTCACTTTCCATGCTTAAAGGGGACTGAGCCCCCCACCCCCATGTGACCACAAACTAGGATCACCCCCACCACTGACATATGCGTACATAGTGTATATAATATCAATAAATACATATTCAATGCTATAAATGCGTATAATAATTAAACATTCAAAAATAATGCATGGGATGTAAATAAAATATAAATACACACACATACAGACGCACACACACACACACACACACACACACACACACACACACAGATGGGCACCTCACATAAAAATGTAAGTAAGTTTTGTTGGGGGGGGGAGGGGGGCCTCAGCTTGGGTGTTTTTGTTTGTTTGTTTGTTTTTTGTTTTTTTTCATAATTGGCCTTGTTTTATGGCATTTTTCTTAACTTTTCTCCAATTTTCCTTAATTTCCTTATTTTTCAATTAATATTTTTGAAAAACCCATGATGCACTGAAGCTACAGAAACTGAAGCACGAAGTAGTAATTGAGACCGAAATCCGTATGCGACCATCGAAATCCGCGAAGTAGGATCCCCACCCCCCCGACTGACCTATACGTACATGTACTAGTATATGTGTATATAATATCAATAAATACATATTTAATGCTATGAATGCTTATAATAACAATTAAACATTAAAAAATAACAAGATGTAAATAAAATATAAATACACACACATACAGATGGTAATACATGAGAAGAAGACGACACACATACTTGTGTACACACCGTGCACACACCGATGCAACATTGTAAGTAGTTTTCATGGGAGATTCTGGGTTGTTTTTTGTTTGTTTGGGTTTTCTTTTCTTTTTTTGTTTGTTTGCATAATTGGCTTGATTTTGTGGCATTTTCCTTAACTTTTTCCCGTATTCTTCCTTAATTTCCTTAATTTTTTAATTCGATGAATATATATATAAAAAAATAATAATAATTAAAAAAAAAAAAAAACCCTGATGCACTGAAGCTGCATGAATTGAAGCACGAAGCAGCGAGGGATCTCTGTATATTGCTGTTTGTAAAATTGCACCAGAAGGAAGTTGTGCTCATTTCCGATGTTTACACAGTCATTCCCAAATCGTTACAAGCTTTTTCTAATTCAGTGCATATTTCCTTGTTCCTATCTTTACTGCTTTTTTTGGACACAAATATTACAACATATTACAACAGGCCTAACAGAAGATGCCGTGTATGTTCTATTAATTTTTGCAAAAAAAAAAAAGGTTGGATTGTCATGAAACTTCTAGCAGAGGTGGGCTTTGGACAAGTAAGACTTCATGTATATTTTGGATCAAATTCTGTAAGATTTTTTGCAAATGAGATTCCTTTTTGGTCCATTTTTCTTCAAATTGGAGATTGCTGGGCGTGTCGAAGGTCTGCTGTTTCTGAGAGCTCGTGTATATTATTATGTAACATGCATAATAATGCTGATGCACACAAATATGGAAAAAAAAAAAATTCTGATCAAATACTTTTGATCGACGTGTGTGGGACCTGTCTAGCATATTGATAAGGTGCACTTATGGTGTTAATATAGCCACTTTTCTGGAACAGCTTTCCACTAAGTTTTACATGTGGCCAAGAGGGATTGTGCTTATTTAGCCACACGAGCAAATACGGTTCAAGTTAATTCTATTTCCTACATCAGCCAATAGGCTCCAGGCTTATTGGTCTTTAATGTGCGTTTGGAAGTCAGCATCCACTCTGTTCCTGAGACTCCATCCCCAGTGAAATCCACAGTGTAAATGAGTGGTATCGAAGGTGAAGCAAAGCTGTAAGAGCGCACAATTAAGATCTGTTGACAACTTGGCGGTCCTCACAGAAAGCCATTAAACGGGAAGGAGATGCTGATCGGGCCAGAGATATGGCTGTCGACCAGGTATTTTCACCTTAGCTATCCTCATAAGAAAGAATCCCTAAATTGAAAGGGCCTATCTGAGTACAATCACAAATTAACTGCAGTCTTACTATAAACTTAGCTTTGCTTTCTTACTTGTACATTTACCCTGTCTTTATGTTTCCTTTCTCAAGCTAGCAGTCCAGCGGCCATTAGACTGAGGCGACCAGTGCATCCACTGCGTCCAGTGCATGAAACCAGCGCATCCAGAAGCTGTGGAGGTCTGCTTACAGGGTTTGCCAACTGCCAACTGACCTTCAATAACTGGTCAATTGGCAGGATTGTGGCCTCCAGGAGAGGAGCTGGGACTTGGCCCAGAACATCCTGATCCAAGTTCCGTCAGGCATGGATGGACCTGCCTGCGCACCACTCTGCTATCCACCTTTGCCACAAGTGCGTCCTGCAGGCGATTGTCTTGAAGGGAGCACTGTCATTTTTGCCGCCGACATCAATCCTCTTATTGCCCCAGTCACCAGATTTCTGAACCTGGGTTTACTGTGTACTGCCTCTCCTCCTGTATTCACCAAGATCACTGATTCTGTATTAAGTTAAAGGACAACCGGGGTGAATTTATATTACTAGTGTCAGGCAATGTCAGTCCTTGCTTCTTGTCAAATATGTGAGTGCTGCCACACTACTATTAATTCTCCACATACACAGCAAGCTGTTGCTTAATTCATTGGCTTTTCCAAACCTGGTAGGGATGCAAATTCTTTTTTTTTTTTTGCTATTGGCTGGGCTGTATGCAGCAGACACCAATTTAAAATAACACATTACTGCCCAGTGCTGTGCTGTATAACCAGGAAAATGGTGGAGTGAGAAGCATATGGTCGCACCCAACAAGCGAAGAAATTGCAGAAAACATAACGTTATCACGGGCCATACTGTGAAAATGTTCCCTTTGGGATGCAATTCCGTAGTCTGCTAAGAAAACTTCCAGTGGACCTACTATCAGCATGACTTCCAGGCAGAACTATTCGGCACCAAGTCCAAGCTTTTAGATATAAAGCCGGATGTTATTCCTGTGGAATTGCTTCAAAACAAAAAAAAAAAAGATGACAATGAATAGGAGCAATGCCTCGCCAAAAAGAACCAGAAAAGATAAGAGCCTACAAGTTTTTTTTGTTTTTTTTAACCTCAAATGTCACTTGCATCTTGTAAACTTGCACTGAACAATCTGGCCCATAGGGTTCACGTCACTTCCAGGAAAGAGTGATTGTTCTGCACTGGTTTAGTCCCCACTAATACTCTATGGGATAAAATTGTCAAGTACAAGGTTCCCCTCACTTTTCGCGGTTAATGGGAACCGAGACCCCCCGCGACCACCGATTTCCGTGAAGTAGGATAGACCCCACTAACTAACGTATATGTACATGTATATGTGTATATAATATCAATAAATACATATTCAAAGCTATAAATGGTTATAATAACAATTAAACATTCAAAAATAATGCATCAGATGTAAATAAAATATAAACACACACACACACACACACACACACACACACACACACACACACACACACACACACACAGATGCACACCTCACATAAAATGTAATTTGTTTTGATAGGAGGTTTTGGGTTGTTTATTTGGGTTTTTTCTTTGTTTGGTTGTTTTTTGTTTGTTTGCTTGGTTGGTTGTTTTTTTGCATAATTGGCCTTGTTTTGCGGCATTTTCCTTAACTTTTCTCCTATTTTTTTTAATTTCCTTTTTTTTTTTTAAATTTATCGATAAATATTTTTGAAAAATCCGCGATGCACTGAAGCCGCAGAAACTGAAGCATGAAAAACAACCCAAATCCTCCCATCAAAACGAGTTACATTGTTGTGAGGTGCGCGTCTGAGTGCATGCACGCGTATCTGCGTGCATCTGTATATGTGTGTATTGTTGAATGTATAATCATTTATAACATTGGATATGTATTTATTGATATTACATACATATATACATGTACGTATACACCAGTCAGGGGGGTTGGCGGTTGGGAAGTGATCCTACTTCGCAGATTTCGGTGGTTGTGTGGGGATCTCGGTCCCAATTAACCGCGGACAGTGCAGGATCCCTGTACTACTTTTTATCATAAGTTATATTAAACTTACCTCTGTTTTGCTTAAAGATATTACATTACACACAAATTATGCTGTAAACATGACCAATACTGGTGCTCTTTAAATATTTATATATTGTTTTAAAGCATGCATTGGTTGTTCTGCATTTGAATTCTTTATTTAAGGCTGCCTTATCTGGAGATGCTGTCCCTTTTCTGTCATGTTATCTTTTCTGTTCGCTCGCTTGTAGTGTTTTTACACAATGAATGTGCCAAGCTCACGCAGTTGGATTGGAGCCTCTGGGTTTTAATAGCTTCCACATTGGGCCTCATTCATCAATATCTTCTTAACCTTTTTTTTTGCATTCATTCTGAAAAATCACATGAAAAGTCTACTTTGTATTCGTTATTTGTGAAACCTCAAATATGTCGACAGCTGTGTTGTCAGATTGTTTAGTCCCATTGTCTTCAAAAATTAAAACTTGTGCCAGCTGCTGTCATTAGCATACGTGAATTTCCATTAAATCCCCATAAAAGGACAGAGGGACATGTGTGCACACAAATATTTTTTTTGAGGGAAACTTTGGTAAAGTGAATCTTAAACTTCATGGAAACACTGAAATCTGACAGGGGAAATTTTTGAAATAGAAGAGCGTCCCCAGGAGATCCAATATTTAATCAGAATGTAAAAAAAAAAAAAAAAAAAAAAAAAAAAAAAAAAAAAAAAAAGTTGTTTGTCGCTCGACTTGGCCATTTAAATGAACTACAGTTCTCATATCAATATACAAACACAAGGTGGGAACTGATTTGTTGGACAAATTAAGTCTGACTCAGCTGTGATAATGAGTGATATGCCCACTTTCAGCTTGGTAATACTGGGAATTTTTCACTCAGCCTGTAAAATAACAGACCAAAAAAACTGAATGGGGGTGAACTGGTATTGTGTCGAGCTCCGGATTGATTTACAGCTTTGTAAAAACATATGCTTTAGTTATTTGATGTGCATTCATATTATTATTTTATTTATTATAATTATTTTTTGATGGATGCCACTTAGTTGTTTTGATAAAAATGTGTTTTTCTGAGATTAATTTTTGAACACGTTACTTTTTCCTGATGTGTATTATTATTATTATTATTATTATTATTATTATTATTAGGCAGTGGTGGCCTAGTGGTATAGGGTACTGGATCGCTGATCCTGAGGTTGGGGGTTCGAGTCCCACTCGCCACAAGGTGTGTGTCCCCAGTGCAGCTAACTGGATTACCAGAGGCCGGCCATGTCTCTCACTGTCTATGGTGTGAGGTTCGTGTAAAAGAACCATTGCTGACTTTCGACAAGCATAGACCACAAAGCCGTCAGCGTGTTTCCGCCCTGTGATGGTCTGGCGAGCTGTCCAGGGTGTACTCTGCCCTCGCCCAGAGTCGGCTGGGATGGGTGTCAGCCTCCCTCCGACCTTAATTAGGATTAAGCGGTTACAGACAATAAGAAGAAGAAGAAGAAGAAGAAGAAGAATAGTAATAATTTTTCCACCGATGTGTTATTATTACTTTGCAGGCATCTATTCAATAAAGAAAGCAAGCAAGAAAGAACCTAGAGCCTAAAAGCAGCGAGTTGCCCAAGAATCTCGATAGCCACAAACCTGAATAGTTCTCACTGAATGTATAGGTAAAGTTAGTCAGACACCAAGTGATTTCATCCATAGAGCAGAGGGAGTAAAAGGATTCTTTAGATAAGTGGTCCCCAAACTACAGCCCATGGGCCGGATACGGCCCGCCTCCACATTTGGCCCGGCCCCCAGAACAATACTATAGACATATTATGATTTTTTTTTTTAGTCTGGCCACTCGATCAAGACTAATACACACCTATTACATGACACCCTATTCCATCCTTTTGCTGTCCGTGCCCCTATCTGAACCCCACCCACCCGAAACAAAAACCCTAGACTCTCCCCCGTCAAATAGAATGGAATAGAAGTGCAAAAGTTATGGAAGAGAAAATTTGATTCAGAATGCAGAGTATTTAACCTGTAGTGGACAAACGATTATTTTTTTGTTCAATGTAAAAAAAAAAAGTTTTTATCATCTGTCAGGAGGCAGTGGTGATATTCAAAGAATACAACCTGCGCCGACACTCTGAATCCCGTCACAAAGACGAGTATGATCGCTTGCAAGGCCAAATGTGAGTAGACAAATTCTCAAAGCTAAAAAGTGGACCGTTAGCTCAGGAGAATACATTTATACGCCAGGCTCGGCTGAACCAGTCGTCTGTTCGGTTAGCTTTCGGGTTGCTCAACCGATAGCAAGCAGTGTTTCTTTTATTATTTATTTCCTGTCTTTGTTCTGTGAAGGTCCCAGAAAGGGTTACTTATATTTGGTTATGCAGGGCTTACTGGAAAACAATAAATGTTTACGTTAAGGCAGCCCTGCGATCGTCACACTTTTTTCTGTTATAAACCGACCTCGGCCTCCATCAGAGAAAGGAAAAGTTTTGTGGCCCTCGCAGGAAAAAGTTTGGGGACCTCTACTTTAAATGCTTGCTGACCCCAAAGTGGAAAAACACTTTACTGGATGCTATTGTTATAGATTTTAAAACATTGTGGTTTATGATACAGTATATTTCCTTATTTTCAATCCACTACTTTGAAAAAAAAAAAAAAGAAAAAATCAGAGCCTGTAGCAGCAGGTAGAAGTATTCAAGCATGTAACATGATTAGCTTCACCAGTTTGGAATGAGTGTCTCTCGTTAAGTGTGTGCTTTGTGTGTTTGCAGATATTGAGTACACAGAGTTTTGTGTATGTTCTGATTTGGTGTGAGAGAAAAAGAAATCAGAAGAATGTTCGGTTTCATATTCTCTCTCTCTCTCTCTCTCTCTCTCTCTCTCTCTCTCTCTCTCTCTCTCTCTCTCTCTCTCTCTCATATCCCAAATATAAGAACTATCATATTTCTACCACAGCCAGGAATACTGAAGAAGCCACCAGAATAGAATCTGCACAGCTCATTGATTTCTTTCAAGTTATTGCTCGAACTACATGAACCCAGACAGTGGATCAGAAACAGCACACCCAGGTGTTATACCAAGAAAAGCTGGAAGACTGATGGAATCTAAGGGACCTGCCCTAGAGGTTCAGCACTGGCACTGCCTCCGTGACAGCAACAGACTACCCTAACAATACCAATTCTCAGTAAAAAACTTAAATATCACTTACAGTAGACTGTTTGAATTATGAAGGATTCAATCAGTCCGCACCGATGTGTACCCTCCTTCGACAGACTGGTTAAGCATTTTATTTGCTCAATCAAAAACCGTCAGCATCATCATCATCATCTTCTTCTTTTGCTCGATTTGGGTTGCAGGTGCAGCAGCCTAAGCACTGGGATCAAGACATCCCTCTTCCCAAGTCACTTCCTCGAGCTATTCCGGGAGACACTGAAGGGCGTCCTGCCAGCGTGTTGAGTTGATCCTTCTCACTCTGTCTGTAAGGCGAGCTCCGCCATCCTGCAAACGAAGGTCACTCCAGCCTCTTGTATAAGTAATTTTGTTCTTTCAGTCAATTCCCAAAGCTTGTGACGATAGGTAAAGGTAGGAATTTTGACTGACTCCATAAATTGAGAGCTTCGGTTCAGCTACCGTTTCACCATAATGGACCAGGGTACACTCCGCTTAACAGCATAGGCTGCACCGATCCACCTGTTGATCTCCCATTCCATCATTCCTTCACTCGTGAATTACATATTTGACCTTCTCTACTTGGAGTAGGACCTCATTCCAGACCTGGACGGTGCATTGCACTTTTTCCACAGTCAAAGCAATTGTCCATAAGTTAATTCATGATGTATGTAACTGGAATAAATGGTTGGAGGCCTTGTTATTTGCTGTGTATTAGGTCCCGTAAGCCTTGAAAAGCGTTTTCCCATTTTCATTATTATATGGCTGTAAGTCTCATGGTGTGCTAGACATCATAAGAAAGACTCCACACTATCAGTCCCGTAACCCTGGAGAATTAACAATCTTCTTCTTTTTCTTTCGGCTGTTCCCTTCAGGGGTCGCCACAGCAAATGATCTGCCTCCATCTCTCCCTACCCTCTGCATCTTCTACTCTTACTCCAATGACCTTCATGTCCGCCTTCACCGCATCCATAAATCTTCTCTTTGGTCTTCCTCTGGGCCTTCTGCCTGGTAGTTCCAACCTCAGCATCCTACTACCAATATACTCACTATCCCTCCTCTGTACATGTCCAAACCATCTCAATCTAGCCTCTCTGACTTTGTCTCCAAAACATCTAACATGTGCTGTCCCTCTGATGTACTCGTTTTCTGATCCTATCCATCCTCGTTACTCCCAAAGAGAACCTCAACATTTTCATCTCTGCGACCTCCAACTCTGACTCCTGTCTTTTCCTCAGCGCCACTGTCTCTAAACCATACAACATCGCTGGCCTCATCACCGTCTTGTACACTTTTCCCTTCATTCTTGCCGATACTCTCCTATCACACATCACACCGGACACTTTTCTCCAACCATTCCAACCTGCCTGCACGCGCTTCTTCACCTCTTCCTTAACAATGAGGTTAGATAAACTGATAGAAGTGATGCACTTCAAATATACCACCTCAATTTCCAAAAACTATCGGGTCAGCAGGTGTATATATGGCAAAGTGATTGTTGGAGTGGGTAGAGCTGGGAATAGAGGGTACTAAACATGTGGCCAAATTCAACCCAGTTCCCTGTGAAGACCACTGCTTACTGTCCCACACGACACAGGTTGTACAGTTACAGAAAGAATTTGCAAATGTGTTCCCACCTCTATTGAGCCATGCTGACACTTAACAACACCACATTGCATTTTCTCTAGGTGTTGTTGCCCGCAAGCCTATATATCATATGAACATGCACATTTCTGGATTAACTCAAGGCTATGCTGCAAATGGGTATCATCGAGCAGTCACACAGTAGCTGGAGCAGCCCGGTGATCTTGACACCCAAGTCTGACAGATCACTCTGGTTCTGTGTAGAGAATAAGAAAGGCAATGCATTGTCTAAGTTCAACGCCACCCCATTGATGAAGTGCTTGATTGGTTAGGAAAAGTCTATCTTTATTTAACAATGGTTCTGACAAAGGGATATTAAGAGATACCCTTGACTGCAGTGTCCCAAGAATAAAACGTAATTTGGTTTGGATTACAGTCATTTGTAAGTTCTTTCCCTTCGGACAAAATCCTGTCTGCCTAATGTGAAGACTGGGGGCTACTTAGATGACTGTCAAGAGCATTTACAACATTTAAGGGCTGTACTGAGTTTCTTGAGCTGTGTAAAGCTCACAGTATTTACCAAAGACGTGTGCAATTAGCAAGACGGAAATGAAATACAGGGATCCCTCGCTACTTCGCGCTTCAATTCATGCGGCTTCAGTGTATCGCGTGTTTTTCGAAAAATATTCATTGAATTAAAAAAATAAGGAAATTAAGGAAGAATAGGAGAAACGTTAAGGAAAATGCTGCAAAACAAGGCCAATTATGCAAAAAAAAAAAAAAAACACCCTAAACAAGCACACACAAAAAAAACAACAACAACCCAAAACCTCCCATCAAAACTAGTGTACACGCATCTGTATGTGTGTGTATTTATATTTTATTTACATCTTATGCATTATTTTTTTTAATGTTTAATTGTTACTATAAGCATTTATAGCTTTGAATATGTATTTATTGACGTTATATACACATATACATGTATGTGTACGTCAGTCAGAGAGGGTTGGGGCGGTGATCCTGCTTCACAGAATCCGGTGGTCATTGGTGGATCTCGTTCCCAATTAACTGTGGAAAGTGAGGGATCCATTTATCTGGGTTTCCAGTTTCACAGACAGGTGAGTCCACAAATTCATAAGACAGCAGTTATTGTCTCCTGCCCACTGATTAAGACCAAAAATGGGTAAACATGGGGCTGGTGGCTATTATTGGAGGTTTGTACCCGATGTAAATTTGTGGGTGTCACCCACAGATAATTAGTGTAGAGTTTGTGTGTGTGTGTGTGTGTGTGTGTGGGGGGGGGGGGGCAAATATACATCTTGATCAGAACTTGTCTGTACTGTGGGTTCCCTGGTTGCTCACACCTTTCCAGAAGAAGGAATGAGTCACATGCTCTCAGGCACTTTTGTCCATGTGCCAAGAAAACCACAAGGGCTTCTTTTTTAAAGTAATGACATATGTAAGTGTATATGGGTCCATCACCATGTTCCACTGCAAATAAAATGCATTATAAGCAGTGGAAAGAATGGAATATACAGTATAATATATAGAGGGTGACCAAAAACACACTTCAAAAGGTAAATAAAAAAAATGTTATTTAGAAAACATGAAACTTAGTGAGGTAGAAGAGGTGGCGCTAAGATCTCTTGGTAGTCGAGCCTGAAAACTCCATATGCAGTTTCAACAAGATGGAGTTATGGCGTATACAGCTCATACATCACTGCGATCGCTGAAGGAAATGCCACTGTTCCCATGGCCTCGTCTTTTGGGATTTTTTTTCAGTGGAACTACCTTAAATCCTGAGTGTATATGTATCGACCCCAACCACCTAAATCCATTAAGGTTGTTATTCAGCAGGAGCTAGCCACTGTTCCACCGAACATGACCTATGGAGCCGTGGCAGCTCTTCCAATTATGTACTGACAATAACAGCCACAATTTAGAGGATGCAATCTTTAATGCATAATGTATAAAAACTAAATTGAATATATTTTCATAAGTGCAAATAATGAGTAGATTATCCATTTTAACGTGTGTATCCATTATATGTGTGTGTGTGTGTGTGTGTGTGTGTGTGTGTGTGTGTGTGTGTGTGTGTGTGTGTTAAGCCTGGCAGTTGGCAGTGTAGCATGAATAAATAAATAAATAAATAAATAAATCTTTACAGTGATAATCCAGCAATGTTTTTACATGATGTCATTATCTAATGCAGTGGTTCCCAACCTTTTTTTTACTCCTGCACCCCTAAAAAAAAATTGCTCTGACCTCGCACCCCCTACATTTTATACTTTATTCAAGGATAAATTATGTAGAATCATACTAAATTTTATCAAAAGAAGATATTTATAAGATATTTATTTTAAAAAAATACACTCCTGCTTCCCGCACCCCCCTGGAATGATGTCACGCACCCCCAGTTGGTGCGAGCACCCCTGGTTGGGAACCCCTGATCTAATGTAAATTAGCAACTAACAACCAGTCTTTTGGTTTTCGCCTTCCACAGGGATGCTCTAAACTCTGCATACACAACTACAATCATTTAAAAAATTCATAAAATGAATGAAAAAGTTTTAATGTGTAAACCAGTGGAGCAATGTTGACAGCACTAATGCCTTTCAAAATAAAAATACATGTTTTGCTGCTTACCGTAGCACACAGGAGTAGTGTCCAACATCATGTAATTCCGCTGGTCTAAACCAGATGGAATCTTCCTCCTTGCTCATCCTGATTCCGTCAAAGGTGATGGGTTCCTCAAAATCCCCATGACCAACACTTTTGTACCACATCAGGCTGAGGCCAGCACTCTGAGCATGAGTATAGTTTGCTCTGATATATCCATAAAACAATGCACACTTAATCCTCACTGGCTCACCAAGAAGAACTTTGTATTTTAAGTAGTCCACTGACCAGTCAGTACAGCCGTCCACTGTTGATAAAACAGAAACACAAGTTATATATATATATATATATATATATATTTTTTTTTTTTTTTTTCTTTTTAAATATCAAGACAGCATTTACTGTAATTTCCCAAATTAGAATTATTGTTAAAAAACAAATATTCATTTTACAGGTAAACCCTCTGCATAGTCAATACAGTGGTACCTCACCTTACGAAATTAATCCATTCCAGAGCCTTTTTCTTAACCTGGATTTTTTTGTAAATTGAACCACAGTTTACATGTAAAACGTGTGATTTGTTCCAAGGCCCCCAATACTACCCCCTAAACCATTTACAAAATTATAAAAGCATACCTTTTAATACCTCCTTCTGCTTATTTATCGTACCGATGATAGACAGGTTTGGCCATATTCCTTAGCGAGATCAGTAGCCCGCTTCCGTTTTTCACTCGCACCGAAAATCACGTGTGTGTGTGTGTGTGTGTGTGTGTGTGTGTGTGTGTGTGTGTGTGTGTGTGTGTGCGCACATGTGTTGACCATGTCTTCTTAGCAGAGTTATAATCTTACAAATGTTTATGGAAGGTTAAAAGCCTGAGTCAAAAGACAGTAACTCTGTACTTTACATGAAAAGCATTATGGGAGATGCAGCTCCACAATAGCCAATGGGAGAGAGCTGTGTCATCCCTCCTAGCCAATGGGAGGCAAGCGGGACGGGATGTTGAAAGATAGCCAATGGAAGGGAGCTGCGTCATCCCTCCTAGGCAATGGGAGGCCAGCTGGGCGGGATGTTGGAAGATAGCCAATGGCGAAGCAGCTTGTGCATTTTTTGAATGTTTGAATGGCGCATTTGGCTCATTTTGTAAGGAGAACTTGTTTCGTATACAGAGATAAAACATTTTAGAAAATGTTTTTCGTGAACCTGGATTTTCTGTTTGCTGGGACTATAGTAAGGTGAGGTACCACTGTATTCAGAATATTTTAAAGTCTGAAATAGTTTATATACATTTATAACTGGGTCTGTTTAGTAAAAATAATAAATAAAAATAATATTCTTTAGCTAAAACACTGTGTGTGTGTGTGTGTATGTGTGTGTGTGTGTGTGTGTGTGTGTGTGTGCGCATGTAGATACGTGGATTGATAACAGTTAACTGAGCATCCAGCAGAGCCTGAGCAACAGCACCAGCTGTGACAGACAAGTGAGTAATACAGTGCAAGCAAGCATAAGAGAAAGAGCTTTTCTTTCTGATGCAGTATGTGATTAGTCAGTGACTAGATTTGCTATGTAATTAATTACTTCATTTGTTTATTTATTCATTTATTTATTCATTTTGTAAACATAGTACACATTTAAAGCTGATAACATTCAGAATAATTTGGGATTTTTGTAAATTACACAGACTTTTCACTTTTTTCCTGTCACTCCCATTCTGTGCTGGAAAATCTATTCACCCATCATTTATACCAGTCATCCCTCAGTCACAGAGGGAGCAGAGCAAATCACCACTGACTTTAGAGGAGGCGTGAAGTAAACAATGAGGAGGTCGCCAGAGAGAGGTTAACACCCACCCACCCACCCACACACCTACACACACACACACACATCTACACACACACACACCTACACACACACACACACACACACACACACGCACACACACGCACACACACGCACACACAGGGTTAATATAGACTCGAACGGTGCTACCACAGACAAAAATAACAAATCACACATTTGTATCTCTCTGGGAAATTTGGAGTCGCAAATCTGACCTAATGCGCATGTCTTTGGACTGTGAGAGGTGATCAGAGTACCTGTCATACAGTAAGTCCACAGTCAGAAAATACAGTCTCAACATAGAAAGGCCCTTTGGCCAATACAGTGATCTCTCACTATTTTGTGCTTCAGTTTCTGCGGCTTCAGTGCATCACGGGTTTTTAGAAAAAATATTAATGGAAAAAAAAAATTAAAAGGAAATTAAGGAAAAATAGGGGAAAAGTGAAGGGAAATGCCATAAAACAAGGCCAGTTATGCAAAAAAAAAAAAAAAAAAAAACAACCCAAATCCCCCAACAAAACTACTTACATTTTCATATGACGTGCGCATCTGTGTGTATTTATATTTTATTTACATCTTATGCATTATTTTTTAATGTTTATGTACATTTATAGTGTTGAATATGTATTTATTGATATTATATACAGTACACATATACATGTACGTATACATCAGTAAAAAAAATATACTGGGAAGGTAACCTGCGATAGACTAGCGTCCCATCCAGGAGGAGTTGAACTCCTGGTCGCTTCACACTATGGAAACCGTTATGGAAACCTGGGATAAGCACAGGCCTGATGAGCCACTATGGCTCTGGTGTAAAAACCCAACCCAACCCCCCAATACATCAGTAGGTGGGGGGGTCGATCCATGTTCCGGAAATCAGCAGTCGCGGGGGTGGGGGTGGGGGGTTCGGACCTCATATACTATAGCTGAATACTCCGGTTTTCTCCAACAATCCAAAGACATGCAAATTAGGCTGATGGGCAAATTGTTCCAAATTGTTGCAAGTCTAAGTGTGAAAGGTGGTGTGTGTTAGCCCTGCAATGGACTAGTGCACTGGTTAGGGTGTACCCTGCCTTCGCCCAGAGCTCTCGGAGTCTGTTTGGTTTCAGGTTACTTGTAGCCCTAGTAGTATAAAGTGGTTCTGTAAACAAATAAATGAATGAATGAATGAATTATCCTGTTTCTATTTCAATCTATCCTTCTACGTTGCCACTTTTATCTTTCACTTTCAAACCCTCCTCCACCTCCCCAACACACACACACACACACACACACACACACACACACACACACACACACACACACACACACACACACACACACACACCACTTCCAAGTGGAACAGCTGGTGAAAACAGCTGTGCAGATGCTCAACAGGCGAGGCTCATTGTGATCTTGTAGATGTTTTGTTAACACAGGAAAGATTTTCGCAAATAATTGACAAAGCACATGCTAACCACTACGCCACCATCCCGCTAGTTGTTGATTTGTCTGTTCGAAAAATTTAGAACATTTTGAATATTTAATATCTAAGATGGAATATAGTGCAATTATTATCTCAAAACTAAGATTTCGATTAATCTGTGAATTTTTCAAAAGTGAGGTGTAACTGGCTTAGTGATCTTCTCTTGAACATGCAGTACTTGCTCTGCAAGAAGGTTCCAACTCCGATGCATAAATGTGGATATCCATAGCGCAGTGTATTCAGTAAGATCTAGTTGGAGATCAAGATTAGCGTTAACATGTCTTCACAAGTCAGAAGAAGGTTCTGCCATATAAAACCTCATGTCAGTGCCATTACTTATCCACAACAACCTCGAGACACTGAGCAGCATAATGCCAAGGTTACTAAAGTTCAAGATGTTTAGAAACTTTTCAGGTATCTTTTGAAGTATGCACAGACTTTCTTTGATACATTATCGGCCACTGATAACAGAGGTACAGACAATGAGTCAGATTGTGATGGTGCGTAGTCCTTTGATAATCTGAATGAGCCCCATGTTTGTGCATTTAATCGGTTTAATGATTGCCTTTGGTGTACATCTAATTCATTTCAATCCAGCATAAAGTTTTTTGTTTTTTTGTTTTAACTCTTAAAAAACACAAACGGACCGGCCTGTTCCCCAGTCACTGTAAAAATGATTCCCGTGATCAGATGTGAAGTCAATGTGAGAGTGCAGATGGATATTAAGGCCAAAAATTGCCGTCTGTAGTGTTCGATTAATATTAAGTTTTGAAATTAAATTGATTATGAATAAACATGACCTGTTTTGTTCTTCTACGTAAAGTTTCTATTGTTTAATTCAAAAATGGAAAATATCCATTGTCTTTCTTTTTATTTATTTATTTATCTGAGTACTATAGGGGTCAAAAGTATGATACAATCATATGATATTTAGATTATTGGAATAACTTGAGAAAAACAATAAGGACCTTCTTCTCCAGTAAAAAAAATAAATAAAAAAAAATAAATAAATAATAATAATAATAATAATAAGTTTAATGGATTTGGGCCTTAAGGTATTCAATAATTCAAATTATATAAATGATATAACTGAACGGGCAGTGTCGGCCTGGTGGTAAAAATGCTGGATCACTGATCCCAAGTTTGGGGTTTCGAGTCCCACGCTCCACTCCCCCCCCCCCAGGGCAGCTAACTGGGTTATCAAAGGCCGGCCATGTCTCTCACTGTCTATGGCGAGAGCTTCATGTAAAAAAAAAAAAAACATTGCTGACTTCGACAAGAGTAGCTGCAAAGTTGTCAGCGTGTTTCCGCCCTGTGATGGCCTGGCGAGCTGTCCAGGGTGTACTCTGCCCTCGCCCAGAGTCAGTTGGAATGGGTGCCAGCCTACCTGCAACCCTAATTAGGATTAAGCGGTACCAGAAAATGAACAGAAAATGATTTAACTGAATTGTATCTTACATTGGACAGTCAAGGAAAAAAAAAAAAAAAGAAAAAATATTTAATGTTGTGCTTTATAATTGCCTCTGAGCCTTTGAATTAGCTGACATTCTCCAATCCTGTCTCAGTGTTGATCAACAAAAGAAAATAATCAAAAAAGGAAATATTAAAGTACAGTAGTTAATATGCTGCTGGGCTCTGGGATGATGATGATGCTTATTAAAATGCTATAATTCTTTGTTGCTATGGCAATGAGAAAAGAGATCGCTTCAACAGAACAGTAAATGTGGGGGGAGTGTGGGCTTGGTTAGGGGTGGGGGGGACTTGCTAATCAAACTGTGGCTAATTAAGACTTGTTTTATGACCTGCAATAACTGCAAGGTGTCATGGTAATCTGTAACTACAACAAGTAATTGCTAAGACAGACAAATATAATTATCTTCCAAATTTTTTAGCACCGTCTTCTTTATCCGCATACAAGATGTCTATGACAGCAATTTGATGTGCATGCCTCTATTCATACTCAAAAATATAATCACTTGCCGCTCTCTGCGCTTCTGATTGGATGCTAAACTGAAGTATTTATTACATGTGTAATGACAATGAAGTTGTATCCAATTTAATCTCATCTAAAAAACAATCTTTGAACTTCTTGTATGGTGCCGTTGAAAAGAGGGGCAATATTGATGCTCTCTATCTTTATAAAATTGTATACATGAAGCATTGAACTGTCTTTCTAAATCTAGAAGAAAACTACATTCATAAATGTGTTTCACATAAAAACACGTGTACCACTTGTGAAAATGGAACCATTATATTCGGACATTTGGGGGGAAAAAAGAAGTAATAAAAAAAAAAATACAAAAAAAGGTTAAGGTGGACGGTTTCAAACCAGAGCTTGTGCCAAAGAGAGATATGGCAGCCTACCATCCAGAGCTCTTAAAAGAAGCTGACAGAGAGACCTACCTCCAGAGCTTACGCCAGAGTCCTACAGGACCTACAGTCCTACTGCTTCAAGCCTCAACCTAGACTTTTTATCGGGGACGTCCGCAACTCCGGAAAACATTGGTATTTCATGAAAAGCATGAAAATGGTTCAACACCATCAAGGTGGTATCAGTTTTCAGGACATCCTTTAATTTCTGTAAGTTGCAAGGTGGGGCCTCCATGGTCTAGGCAATCACATCCAAGAGACGAGGGAATTTGAATGCTAATTTGAATTTTCCTCAAATGATTCCTCAACCACTTTTACGCTATGGCACGGTGCATTACCCTCCAGAAAATGGTTACTTTTGCAAGGAAACACAACTCCCATAAAGGTCTGCAATAGTGTTCAATAGTGCAATAAACTGCAACAGTGTTTAATAAATGTGACACGCTCCATCGAAAGTCGGCGCTTGTCAATAGTGACACACGGAGCTTGTCAGATGAAGGACGGCTTATCCGGACTTCCGATCCTTCAAGTGAGCAAGTGATGGTTGAGTACTAAACAAGTATTCAACGAACGCTTGCTCATTTTAAAGATAGGAAGTCCAGATAAGCCGCACTTTGTCTCACAAGCTCCATGTGTCACTTGCGACAAGCGCCCACTTCCAGTGGAGCGCGTCACAAATAGTACCTGTCAAATATTCACATATATTCCTGGAACTAAGCATTTTACTTTTGGTGGCTTGCCTTTTTCGCATAGCTCATCCTGTTCCCATCACTGCCCCATAGAATGATGCATATGCACCCAGTGGTCTGTATAATTCATTCATTCATTCATTCATTTTCTGAACTGCTGAGCCATCACCCATCTCAGCTGGGTGAGGGCTGAGTACACTCTGTCCAACTCGCCATGCCAGCACAGGGCAGACACATGCTGAAGGCAATGCAAACTACTCTTTACTCAAGTCCAGGCCACCACTGCCTCTAGACTATACCAGTCAATTCTAAAGTAATATTGCGACTTTGTCTGTGAACTGAATTCCATTTCTCAAACTTAAGCTTAATCTCAGAGAAAGTGAGCATCACCTTCCCTTACTCCACATTCATGGCTGTGACAATATGTCCTGGCTTCTCCGACGATCTACAACAGGTGGATGACTCAGGAAAACTGCCATCTTCAACCGTGAGCTTAAGAGGCTTAACATCGACGTTGCTGCTTTACAGGATGTTCTGACACGGGCAGGAATGCCCAGCATTTTTGCCTTGCTCAGCCAGAGGCGACTGAGATGGCCCGGTCACATTAGCTGAATAGATGATGGCCAAATAATGAAGGATATGCTGTACGGAGAGCTTGCCACTGGCTCCAGACCTGCAGGAAGGCCTATCCTCCGCTACAAGGACGTCCTTAAACACGATTTGAAGGCAGGCGATACCAACCCAACAGGCTGGGAGGCAGTGCCCATTGTCCGCAGTACCTGGAGGCATGCTGTCAAGGCAGACATCCAAACCAGTGAGACAGGAAGAGAGGATCAGTGGGAGGAGAAAAAGCCGCAGACGGCAGAGGCCAGCATCACCCCCAACACGGGCACGGACTTCATTTGTGACCACTGCAATAGTGTATGCCGCTCCAGAATTGGACTCTATAGCCACAAGCAAACACTGTCAATCAACCAGGAACTGATCCATGACGCGAACTCCATTATCACTCGAGATAGAAGGATACCAAGAAGAAGAGAAGTTGATGTTTGTGCTTATTTGTACCACCTGTTTTTCTCTTTAATTATCCAATTCAGGAACTATCCAATTAAGGAGTTACTTCTAGCATGCACCTTTGTATTCTGAGATCCAAAATAAAAATTTAGAAGATGTAGGTCTTTAAAGGTTCTTTATGAAAAATAAGGCTATGTTTCATAAAATGTGAAATTGTCCATTCGGCTCAGTTCTTTGAGTCATCTTAAGGAACTTGCTGTCTTTTTGTATTGCACATACTTTACCCATAACATGCAGATAAGCTCTGTGTATAGGCTGTTACTTCAGTATGGCCTACTCAGTGGAAATAATGAATAATATCTGTAAGATCGCAGAACAATCAAATAGCATCATTTATGTGAATTATATACGAATTGTAATTCATGGGAATTTGCTTTTTTATTTTTTCCCCATTTTATCCTTAATTTAGTCATATTCAATTCTCACCCATCAGGTACTGTATTGCCTTCCCTATCAGACAATCACCACCGAATAGGAAGGAAAAAAAGGATGCACATGCCCTCTCCATGACATGCCATGTTAGCCACCTGTCACTTGTGGGGTGTGGTGCATGTGTATTTTGAAGGCGGTCTAACACACTTGGAGGGAAAACACTATCCGCCTCTTCCTGTGAATGAGCTCACAGATACCCATGATTGGCTGCAGATCGCTGTGAGTGATGGGGACATGAGTGTATGTCGTCCTGGCTGCGGATGGGATTTTGCATTTGTGTTGATGGAGCATTATCATGGCAGCACCACTTGTGGTAAATTACCTCCATTTTTTTTGCAGATGACCCAAGCCTTTAGTTCAGCAGTTCGACTTAGACCACCTCCACTTCTACTCAATATGCTATACATTTTATTTATTTATTTTTACACCCGAGCCTAGTGGCTCATCAGGCCGATGCTTATTCCCGGTTTCTGTAGCATGAAGCAACCAGGAGTTCAACTCCCCATGGATGGGATGCTAGTCTGTCACAGGTTACCTTCCCAGTATATTTTTACTGCTACTCATTTATACTGCTGGGTGAACAGAGACACACTTGTGGTTAAGACCTAGCCCAGGCGTCTTAGCACAGTGGGGTCTAACTGGGATTTGAACTCACAACCTTCCGATCATGAGCACAGCACCCTAACCACAACACCATCGGCCCCACTCTATATATTATATAATTATAATGTAGGACAGAGAGCATGTCTACACTGGAGAGGATTTGAGGGTTAAGGTGATCACTTTAATATTTGCAAGACTTGAATAAAATGCAGAAATCTGACATAAGTGGTTAAATAAAGGTATCCAAAGTCAATATGTTTGCATAAGTATAATAATATACAAAAAAAAAAAAAGTTAAGTCAATTTGCAGCTTAAATTTCCCAGAATATCTGTAAATATATGAAATATATCGGCGGCACGGTGGTGTAGTGGTTAGCACGTCCGCCTCACAGCAAGAAGGCCCGGGTTCGATTCCCGGCCTGGGCGTTTCTGTGTGGAGTTTGCATGTTCTCCCCGTGCTTGTGTGGGTTTCCTCCGGGTGCTCCGGTTTCCTCCCATAATTCAAAGACATGCACTGTAGGTTAATTGGCCATTCTAAATTAGGGACTACAGTTGGAAACTAGTTATAAGATGTATGATGTAATGATGTAAGATATATGATGTGAGGCGACCTTGAGTGCTGTGAAAGGCGCCATATAAATAAAATGTATTATTATTATTATTATTATTAAATGTTTCTTTAATCGTGTTATGAAATATACACTAACTAGCCTTTAGGGGGCAGTGGTGATCTAGTGGTATAGGGCGCTGGATCGCTGATGCAAAGGTTGGGGGTTCGAGTCCCACTCTCCACAAGGTTGTCAAAATAAAAGTTAGAATAATTAAGGGCAATGCTGATCTAAATAAAACACGATATAAAACACACTGTATGTTCTGTATATAGAGCATAACCTGTGTAGTGTAGTTCTACAGGGAGCAAAAAGTCATTTTGGGTTTGACCGATAAAGCACACATACTCATTCACTAGGTCAGAAACACCATGAAATTAAATATTTAAAGTTGATTTTTTTTTCTTTTTTCATCATTTTTTTCTTAAGATTAACGAGGTACAGTGCTCATTAGCTTTTCGACCTGCCATTGACAAAAACTGTGCTTCTGCAGTGCATGTGAATACCAGAAGCAGACATCTTGATGAGGGTATGAACTTGCATATGAACTTCAATTTATCCAGAAAGACAGTGGTGTTCCAGTGGTAAGGTGGTGGATTTCTGACCCCCAACCTTGGGATGCATAGGTTGCATAGCCCTTATTGTGTCTCTGTTCGGCAAGCTGTCCAGGGGTTACTCTGCCAGAGTTGGCTGAGACGGGTACCAGCCTCCATGTGACCCTAATTAGGATTAAGTGGTTCAGGAAATGAGAGAAAACTACCAGAGTGCAAATCATTTGTAATTTGTAATCTGCATTAACAGCCCCTTTCCACCAATACCAACTAACAAGATGGCGTCAGCCGGTGAGGCTGGTCACAAAGTTTTGGCTCCATTCAGGAGAACTGCTCTAAGACTGTAGCAGTATGAGTGTGATTGAGTGAGACAGATAAAAACAGCAAGCAACACTGTTCTGTAATCACTGGCACCTATTATTGTGTGCTTGGAGGGAGGCCAGTGTCCAGGAAGAGGAAGCTGCAAGCAGTCATATATTTAAGTGTGAATAATATCAAAAATGAATGATTTTGTTGTTATTGTGTGTCTCAGTGTAAGAAATAATAGAAAAAAGTGCCTAGTCTGAATTTACTTCAGCTGATGTGGATGTCGGAAAAAACTCAGGCCTTCCTGCCCACGTTGGACATATGCCGGGTGAAAGAAGGTCGCAATGTCTCTTGGATGTTCTTGGTGCTCATCATCTCAAATAATATGTTAAACGTAATAAAATAAAGAAACTAAACACAACAGATGACAAGAGGCAGGTATCGCTGTATTCCCAAAATCAAGCAGCTAAGTTGGAAGAAGGAAGAAGTCAGTTACAGCAGTCAGTCAAACATCCTACTGTCTCTGTCTCGTCTCCAAGTCAGTCTGAAAAGACCCTGTTGACCTCACCTGCTTATATACTCTTCAAAAGTGCTGGGTAGGTTTCTCTCATCTAATCCAATTTCCTGTTATTTGCAGGTTGAGGCATTTTAGTCCCTCCTACCTTAATTTACATACTTTTCCCATTTCCCTATTATTTTTCCCTGTTGTCCCTTTAACACCCTTAATTTGTTGTCATCCGCCCCTCTGTGACAACTTTCTTTCAAAAATGTTCCGATTACTTCCGGCCAGATTTGGGAGCTATTTATAACATAGGTGCTTATAAATAAGAAATAATAAAATAAATTTTTCCGAGTTTGTTCTATTTGCTGGTGCTTGTGTGATCACACAGATTACTCAATTTCTCATTTTAAATGATCATGTGTAAGTACGGTACTTTATTCTTTGACTTATTCTTGTAGTTTAATCTAAAACAGAAAATGCATAAAATATAAATGAGTTTTTCAATATTTCTTAAGCTTTCATAATTACATATTTCACATTTTCATAGCCATATTATACCAATGCCATTTCCTTATTGTCTTTGCATGAGATTATATTTAATTATATATTCACAGAGTGGGGCCTGTGGTGTAGTGGTTAGAGTGCTATGCTCATGATCGGGAGGTTCTGTGTTCAAATCTCAGTTAGACCCCCCCTGAGCAAGGTCTTAACCACAACTGCTGTTCTCCACTGACTTCCAAAGTTGATGGCCCCATAAATTGTCCTGATTCCTCCAACAATTATTCGCCCACTTTTTCAAGGAGTCCGAGTCTTCCTGTTTCAGTATAATTCTCGTTATTCCTCTGGATCAGGCTGACTTATTTGTAATATCAAATTTGTTTAATAAATCCTTCTTTTTTCTACTTTGGGTTTTGACCAAAGAGAAGATTTATGGATGTGGTGAAAGCGGACATGAAGGTCGTTGGAGTAAGAGTAGAAGATGCAGAGGATAGGGAGAGATGGAGGCAGATCATATGCTGTGGCGACCCCTGAAGGGAACAGCCGAAAGAAAAAGAAGAAGAAGAAGACTATGATTAACCAGCTATTGCTTAAATTTCAGGCAAAGTATAAATCTAACACATAAAATAAGAATTTTCCCACATGATTGTTTTTTCAAAAAGTGATCTTCAGCATGTACTCTAGCAGTTCACAGCCGGGCGTAAAGTGCATGATTGTGAGCTCCTCTAAATCTGAGGCCATAGTACCTAATCATATCTCAGGATCTCGCTCACAAATGATGTAAGAATGAAGCAGGGGACGAACAGCCACTTTCAAATAATTTCATGCAATCTCCCAAGCTGTCGTTTCACACCGCGATTAGAAGACTTTTATGAAAAGGTAGTAAAGAATAGCCTACCTGATAATTTCGAAAATCTTGTAACTGGGACCCCAGTGCAGCAAAGGCCGGCCATGTCTCTCGCTGTCTATGGTGTGAGGTTCATGAAAAAGAACCATTCCTGACTTTCGTCAAGACGAGTCGCATAGCTGTCAGTGTGTTTCTGCCCTGCGTTGGCCTAGCGAGCCCCCCAGAGTGTACGCTACCCTTGCCCAGAGTTGTCTGAGATGGGCGCTAGCCTACCCGTGACCCATGACTTTGGATTAAGCGGTTCAGAAAATGAATGAATGGATGAATTGTTACTGGGATGGTGCTCACATCACACCTTCAGGTGGAGATGCAAGAGGATACAGTTTACTTTTAAAAATCCTTTTATATATATATATATATATATATATATATATATATATATATATATATATATATATATATATATATATACACACACACACACACACACACACACACACACACACACACACACACACACACATATATACGTGTATATATATATATATATATATATATATATATATATATATATATATATATATATATATATAGTAAAAATTTAGCATTGACTTTTGTACACATTTAAATTTGTTTTTCTCGTGGTGAACATGAGTCTCCAATCATGCAAATATAATTTCTTGCACACTTTTATCTTATAATACAATCATACCTCACCTTACAAAAGACTCAACTAACAAAAAATCTAAGTTATGAAACACCTTTAAGTAAAATTTTCATCTCTCTATACGAAAGAAAATTCTAGTTATGAAAAGCAAAATCCCAAAAATTCAAACAATGTGCAGGATAGAGTTGCTTTCCCATTGGCTAGCTCCCAACACCCCGCTGGCCTCCCACTGGCTACGAGGGAGCTGCATCTCCATGAGACCAGAACCCCTCATCGCCTCGACTGTGCCTAGAAATTCTGTCCATAAAAATTATGAACAGAATCGGTGACAAAGGACAAAACCGATCAGGGGTTCTGGTTTGGTGGCCATCAGATCTCGTCTCTGCTTTTTGCGGATGATGTTGTCCCTTTGGCTTCATCAAGTCGGGCCCTCCAGCTCTCATTGGAGCGATTCGCAGCTGAGTGCGAAGCAGCCGGGATGAAGATCAGTACCTCCAAGTCCGAGGCCATGGTTCTCAGTCGGACAAGGGTGGAATGCACCCTCAGGGTCAGGAATGAGGTCCTGCCCCAAGTGGAAGAGTTTAAGTATCTTGGGGTCCTGTTCATGAGTGAGGGAAGGATGGAGCGAGAGATCGACAGACGGATCGCTGCAGCCTCTACTGTTAAGCGGTGCTTGTACCGGTCCGTCGTGGTGAAGAAGAAGCTGAGCCGCAAGGCAAACCTCTCAATTTACCAGTCAATCTACGTTCCAACCCTCACCTATGGTCCCGAGCTTTGGGTAATGACCGAAAGAACAAGATCACGGATAAAAGCGGCTGAAATGAGCTTCCTTCGCCGGGTGGCGGGGTTCTCTCTTAGAGATAAGGTGAGAAGCTCTACCATCCGGGGAGAGCTCGGAGTAGATCCGTTGCTCCTCCGCATTGAGAGGGGCCAGTTGAGGTGGCTCGGGCATCTGGTCAGAATGCCCGCCGGACACCTCCTTGGTGTGGTGTTTCGGGTATGTCCAACTGGTAAGAGACCCCGTGGTCGACCTAGAACACGCTGGAGGGACTATGTCTCTCGGCTTGTTTGGGACCGCCTCGGTGCCCCCCCGGGAGAGTTGGAGGACGTGGCTCGGGAGAGGGACGTCTGGACCTCTTTGCTTAGGTTGCTGCCCCCGCGACCCGACCCTGGACTAAGCTGAAGAAGAAGATGATGATGATGATGATGATGAATAAATGTTTAATAATGGTTTAATAAATATTTTTCTTTTACTTTTAACATATATTTCATACAAAATTGGCATACTTTTATAATTTTTAAAGGGTTTAGGGGGTAGTACTGGGGGCCTTGGAACGAATCAGGCCTTTTACATGTAAAATGCGACTCTATTTACGAAAAAATCACGTTACAAAACCACTTCTGGAACAAATTAATTTCATAAGGTGAGGTACGACTATACTTGAAATAATTACAGACAGATATCTAAAAAATATACATATCCTTTTGAAATTGTTATTCAGTGTATAGGAGAATAATTCTGGTGGACACACACACACACACACACACACACACACACACACACACACACACATATACACACACACACACACACACACACACACACACACACACACACACACACACACACACACACACACCATTACAAAAAGATGCTCATTCACACAAATGCAGTGTCAGCTTTCTGCTAAGTCACACATACACGTAGATGCACAGTGCCAGTTTTCTTTGTGCAGACAGGCTCTATTTAATTTTTTTTTTGCCAGGTTTGTCACCTGATGAAAATGCTGAAACAGCACAAAGTAGGGAAAAATATGGAATGTATGTCTGAATGATTGACCAAAATAATCTATTTACTTTATACTGATCACACAATATGAAGAAATAGCAGTTCTTTCATAATGCATTAATTAAAACTGAATATATATCACATTAATGATATCATGAATGCAACACATAAACACAAAACAACACTGCCTTCCAAATTGTTTCCAGAACTTTCATTTCATTCCATGAGATTATTTTTCCCCAAGTCACTTTATACTTTATTATGGTTGCAGGGAGGTTGGAACCCACCCGGTTGACTCTGAGCAAGGGCAGGGAACACCACGAACAGCTCATCAGACTACCATAGGGCTAACACAGAGGCACAACCATACACACTCAAATGCACAGCTCGGGTCATCAATGATATAGAAAATTAGCCTAATGTGCAGGTGGCACTGTAGGGTAGTTCTTAGTATGTCCGCCTCACAGCAATAAAGTCCTGCGGTCGATTCCCAGCTCGGGCGTTTCTGTGTAGAGTTTGCATGTTCTCCCTGTGCTTGTGTGGGTTACCTCCGGGTACACCGGTTTCCTCCACAGCCCAAAAACATGCACAGTAGACTAATTGTCCGTTACAGATCACCCATGACATACCACCCGTATGAACGGTTGTGTGAGTGTCGGCCTCGCAATGGCCTGGCGAGCTGTCCAGTGTACCCCACACTCACCCAGAGTTGGCTGAATTGGACACCAGCTTCCCCGTGACCCTAATTAGGATTAAGCGGTTCAGAAAATGAATGAGCCTAATGTGCACATCTTTGGGCTGTAGGAGGAAACCAGGGTACCCTGAGAAAACCTTTATAAGCCTGGACCAAACACATGCAAACTCCACACGAAAAAAAAAAAAAATTCCTCATTATGCACCAGGCTGAAACCCAGAACCTTCTTTCTGTGAGGTGGAAGTGCTGTGATTGAGAGGTTGTGGGTTTCGTTCATTCATTTACAGCATTTGACTGATGCTCTCACCCACAGCAACTTACAATTATAATTTTTCTACAACTGTCCAATTGAGGGCCTTCTAAGGGGCCCAACAGTGGTGATAGTGTGCATTGAACTGGTGACCTTTGGATCTCCCTCTCTCTCTCTCTCCCTCTCTCTACATCCAATCACAAGGAATGGACGTTGATCCCTGAAGCTTGAATGATGCTCATACAGGGATTGTCATGGCTGTGATCAGAATGATCTACCGTATGGTTTGCCAGGCCACATACAGACTCACTCACACCTACGGTCAATTTAGAACAGCCAATTAACCTACTGTGCATGTTTTGAGACTGTGGGAGAAAACCGGAGTGCCCGGAGGAAACCCACGCAAGCACCGGGAGAACATGCAAACTCCC
Organism: Plotosus lineatus; assembly: GCA_024760905.1. Taxonomy (NCBI): domain Eukaryota; kingdom Metazoa; phylum Chordata; class Actinopteri; order Siluriformes; family Plotosidae; genus Plotosus; species Plotosus lineatus. Next base: position 24,192,258 of record CM045748.1, on the reverse strand, counting down.
ATAGAAACGCCCAGGCCGGGAATCGAACCCAGATCTTCTTGCTGTGAGGCGGACGTGCAAACCACTACGCCACCATGCCACCCAACCTTTGGATCAGTAACCCATCACCTTTATCCACTTAGCCACCACTGATCCTTTTGGAATTCCTGTGAGACCCCCACCGTGCTAAGACCCCTGGGGGAAAAATACCGGGAAGATATTCTGTGATGAACTAGCATCCGATCCAGGCGGAGTTCAACTTCCAGTCAGTTCACGCTACGGAAATTAAGGATAAGCTCCGGCCCGATGTGCCAGTAGATTCAGGTCTAAAAAGCCCAATGCGTTTACCTTATCGTACCGTTGTACCAAATCATATACTATCATTTAAAAGCAGCGGCCTTGGATCCAGATTATACTTTGCAAATGCAGAATGAAAATAAGGAAATAAATCATGCCGCTTTTTTCCCAGTGGATTTTGTGAGCATGATAAAAAGCTACAGGTACAAAAATGTATCTATTGATGTAATGTTTTGGCTTAGGGTTCTAAATAAACTCTGATGTCAGTCTCATATTTCAACTCTCAGAGTGACTATGTCCTGGTCTTCCATTTATTTACCAAACTGCTCATTCCTACTAGCGTCACAGAGTGACTCAGCCAACTCTGGATGAAGCCTAAATAGACCTTGCCCATCGCAGTGTGAAAACACACAATCATTATCCATCACATTCCCACATAAGGGCAATTTGGAAATGCCAGTTGGCCTAATGTGCGTGTCTTTTGCCTATAGGACGAAACAGAAGCTCACACCACTCCAGTACCTTCTTGCTGTGATGGGGTCGTACAAACCACTCTGCCATCATACTGTACCCAGAATAAGATTAATATTATATATATATATATATATATATATATATATATATATATATATATATATATATATATATATATATACATACACACAGTGTATTTTCATTCATTTATTCATTCCTTTTTTAACCATTTAGACCTAATTAGGGTCCCGGGGAGGCTGGCGTCCATCTCAACTAACTCTGGATGAGGGCAGAGACAGTATTCAGTGATCCCTCACTATGTAAAATATACTGGGAAGGTAACCTGCGATGGACTAGCGTCCCATCCAGGGGGAGTTGAACTCCTGGTCGCTTGACGCTACGGAAACTGGGGATAAGTACCGGCCTGATGAGCCACGAGGCTCAGGTGTAAAAACCCAACAGACTTACCTTACCTCACTCCGTTATGCTTCCGTTTCTGTGGCTTCAGTGCATCGCGGGTTTTTCAAAAATATTCATTGAAAAATAAAACAAACAAGGAAATTAAGGAAAAATAGGGGAAAAGTTAAGGAAAATTCCACAAAACAAGGCTAATTATGCAAAAAAAAAAAAAAAAAAAAAAAACCAAACAAAAACAAGAAACAACCCAAAATCCCCCAGCAAAAACTTCTTACATTTTTCAGTGAGGTGCACAGCTGTATGTGTGTGTATTTATTTTACTTCAAGTGAGCAAGGGTGCCATTGAATACTTGTTTAGTACTCAGCCTGCACTGATGTGAATCACCAGCTAGAGCTGAGAGTTCTCTTTCTTTTCTGGATTTGGCTTTTCATTCATTTTACAACTCTCTTTGCTTAACTGAGTATGCATGGTAGATTGTGCCGATCTGAGCAGATAGTTAATTCAGTCTTGGGAAAACTGGAAATTCCGGCATATGGCGTTAAACTTGCACCCATGCTAGTAGGCTTATGTTTCTGACCAACCATACTTGCTTAGGGTTACAAAAGTCCGCAAAACAGTGTGAACACAAAGATCACAGAGACGACGTCTTAACACAAGGGTAGCAGGCACTGCTGAACTGGGAAGGAGGGGCACGTCTGTCGTTTGTAAACAATGGCCGCAGCGTCATTACATCAGCGTACTACATAGGTACGTTTCGCACGCTAAACTCAAAATTTGACTTTTTTTTTTTTTTTAAAGAAAAACATAAAATCGAAAAAACGTAAAACAAATGAATGTAAGTCGGGGACCATCTGTACTACATTGTACTACATTAATACTGTATTAACGAGTAAGACTGTCTATACAATGTGTTTAAGAAGCATATTTTTGCACATGTAATAGATACACAGTATTTTACTTCCGGCTGCTCATTCGCGCATGTAATATGATACATGGGGTTTTACTTCTGGGTACAGAACTCGTGGATTATCTTCATTCGCAGGAGGGGCCGGAAACAAACCCCCGCAAATATCGAGGGCCTACTGTATCTTATATGTTGTCATTCTATTATTAGCAGGTTTACCTGATCTACTTTAAATTTTTGAGAGAAGCCTCAAACCCTTCCAGATAACTTTTTGAAAAAATGTTGCGGCTTCTTTGAAGGTTTTTGTCTGCAATGGTTTCACACATTTCAATGTCTCCATGAGCCTAAAGGATGTACTTCATGCATACTTTATTTGGTCAAACACTACAGTTAATAAGGGTCCTGTTGATTGTTTGAAGAAATGGCCTAGGTTCTTGCACCAGAGGTATGAGGACCTTGGATCACTGCTTGTAATTTATTTTTTGTTTGAGCCTACCCATTTTTCATTCTCACTCATATCTCATTAATTTTCCAAGCCATTTAATCATGCTAAGGTCACAAGGTGACTATCTCAGCCAACATACCCTGAAGGTTTGATACACCCTGAAAAGCTCCTCAGAACATTGCAAGTTCGACGCATGTCCAAAATCATCTATAATCAGCCCCACACCTATAGGTAATTTCAAACAGTCAATTAACCTAATGGGGGCAGTGATGGCCTGGTGGCAGGGTGCTGGATTACTGATCCTAAGGTCGGGGGGTTTTAAGCCCCACTGTCACCAGGTTGTCACTGCTGCCCCCCTAAGTGGGTTATCCAAGGCTAGCCCTGTCTCTCACTGTCTATGGTGAGAGGCATGGAAAAGTACCATTGCTGATTTTCAAAAAGAGTAGGCTGCATAGCCGTCAGCGTGTTTCTGCCCTGAGATGGTCTCACGAGCTGTCCAGGGTGTATTATTACTCTGCCTTTACCAAGAGTTTTATATAAAGAGTATACATAATTGCTGACTTTTGTCAGCAGTAGGCTTACAATAGCCATCCACATTTTTCTGCCTTGTAATGGCCTCCTGAGCTGTCCAGTGTGTGCTCTGCTCTTGCCCAGAGTCGACTGTGATGGTAGTCAGCTTCCCCGCGACCCTAATTAGGATTAAGTGGTTTAAAAAAAGATCTATGAATTAATTCAGTGTGCATGTCTTTGGACTGTTGATGGAATGTGTAGTATGTGGAAGAAACTTGCATACAAAAGGGAAAAATTCAAACAAAAATGTACGTTGTTTCTCAGCCTAGCCCAGGACTCAAATCCAGGACCTTCTTACTATGAGGCAGACTATGACACTACCATGACACCACCCGTTTTCAAGTGAGCAAAATTACTCCAACAAAATGACCGGTGTTTCTTGGTCTTCTGATGTAATCAGTAAGATTAAGTGTTTCAACAATAAATCTAAAAACAGCAGCTCTTAACATCCATTCTTGGGTTGATCTTACCAACAACCTTTATAGGCAGGGATGAAAGCATTATGACCCACCATTTGAAGAAGAGCAGAAATAAAAAGTCTGTACCATAAGAAGCATGCATCGTCAAAAATGTTGGGGAAAGGGTCAAGCTTGTGCTTTTGAGATGGTCTCGCTAATCTTTGTTTGTCTAACTCATCAGTAATTCAGTCAGATTAATGGAATGAATTCAGAAATCGACAGAAACATTCTCTTCGTAAATTTATAGAGAAATGCACCAACTAACTGAAGGAACTTTATCATGCAACAAGACAATCATCTAAAATACCCTGCAAATACAACGATGAAAAAAGTGGACAATTTTGGACTGACAAACCAGATGTTAAATCAATTAAGCATTTACAGTGATCCTCGCTACTTCATGCTTCAGTTCCTGCGACGTCAGTGCATCGCAGGTTTTTCTAAAATATTCATCGAAAAATAAAAAAAATAAATAAAAAAATAAGGAAAGTAAGGAAAAATAGGGGGAAAATTAAAGAAAATGCTGCAAAATGAGGCCAATTATGCACCCCCCCCCCAACAAAACTATTTACCTCTTTATGTGAGGTGAGCATCTGTGTATGTGTATTTATATTTGATATACATCTTATGCATTATTTTTGAATGCTTATTTGTTATGCGAAGCATTTATAGTGTTCAAAATGTATTTATTGATATTATATACACATATACATGTACGTATACGTCAGTCAGGAGGGTTGATCTGACTTTGCGGAAATCGGCGGTTTTGGGGGGGGGGGTCTCAGTCCTCATTAACTGCAGAAAGTGAGGGATCCCTGTATTTGTACACTGATATAATAATAATAATAATAATAATAATAATAATAATAATAATAATAATAATTTATTTTCAAACGTTAAGTATAACACCCAGTCGTATCGGCTTCTGCCCTTCCATTGGATCCTTCCAGTGGCACTGACAGGGTGGGACTTGCTGGTTGGGAAACAGCCTGCCCTCGATACTTCCTACCCAGGCTCTGCGCACTGGAGAGTATCACCAGCTGGGATACGAGCTAGAACACAGCTCCATATTGTTTCGTGACTGACGGAGGCCTACTACTGCTATTACTAGTACTACTACTGTATAACATAGTCTTGAGTTGAATTTACAGCAGTTATATTGTTTATGAAAACTTTATAGCCAACTGTAACACTGACTGTGGGGTTTTCTAAATCAACCTTAAAGTGTAAAAGAATGGCGTGCCTCGCAAACTCACACCAGGTCGCTTCAATAATTTAAGTTTTACAGTAAAGATTTTAATCCTAATCTTATCTTTTGGTTTTAAACCCCAAATGTTTTTAATTTTTGCACACAGAAAGGTGAGAATCTGTTTGTCTGTCTATTCCAGCTGCCTGCCTGCCTGCATGCCTGTCTGTCTCCCATCCATCAATCCATTTTTATGCTGAACACAGTATGACAGGAAGGAGAAACAATAAATTTTTGTAAAGCATTGCATAGGAAAGATTAACAATCAGCATCTTGAGCAATAAATAACAGAAAATCAAACTGACTCTTATACCTCAGTGGATGAATGATCTTACTCTCTAGATTGTCCTGAGCCCAATATTGGGTAATGCAGTCCTACTGTCAAGCATGCTTAATCTTTCTGCCTGCTATAGAGATATATTTTATGGAAGACTTCCATATTCCTGTCTTCCAATATCTCTCTCTCTCTCTCTCTCTCTCTCTCTCTCTCACACACACACACACACACACACACACACACACACACACAAATCTTCTAAACATCTGCATCCAATATTACGAAGAAAATGAAGGTGTACTCCACTCTTTTTTATCTATGAGGATTTACTGACTCAGAACATGTGAGGTGTTTTATTAAATTTAAAAAATTGGCAGAAAGAGTCATCTGTGATGTGCATGGAGAAAAATAAACATGTTAAAATGAAGAAAACGCTGACAGTGACTTCATATATGGACCATGCTTTCATTTCAGTCAGTCAATCAGCAAAATCAATGTTTTAAAATTCATCTGTACATCTACATTATATATTATCATGATTAATTACTATCTCTTTAAAGTTAATGGAGTTATATAGCCATGCACTGCGCACTAAGCTGTATCACAAAACTACAAGGTAGGGAACAGGAATCTAATAGCATTCAGGATTCAAGGGCAATAAATAATTATCATAAAAATAAATAAATAAAACAAAAGCAATAAAAAAGTCATGCATTCATTTATTTTCTAAACCAGTTAATCCTAATTAGGGTTGCAAGTAAGCTGGTGCCCTTCACAGGTAAGGGCAAAGTACTACAATTACTATTACCATTACTACTACTACCAGTACTACCATCACCACTACTACTACCAGTACTACCAACAAACCAACCAATGAGCCAACGAGTGAATAAACCAATGGACAAACGAACAAATAAATGAACCCACCAACCAACAAACAGAGAAACCAATGAACCAACCAACAAACAAACCAACCAACCAAGCAACGAACAAATGAACGAACAAACGAACAAACAAACCAACCAACCAACGAGCCAATGAAAAACTAACCAACGAACAACCAAACAAATGAACTAACCTATGAACGAACCAACAAACCAACAAACAAACCAAACAACGAACGAACCAACAAACCAACGAATGAACAAACAAACAAATGAACCAACAAACTAACAAACCAACCAACGAACCTACCAATGAACCAAAGAACGAACTAGACAACGAATCAACCAACCAACCAACCAATGAACGAACCAAAGAACGAATTAACGAATGAACCAACAAAGAAAAGAACCAACCAACCAACAAACAAAGGAACCAACCATCTACCCAACAAAAAAACCAAACCAACCAACAAACCAACAAACCAACTAATGAGCCAACGAATGAATAAACCAATGGACAAACAAACAAACCAAACAACAAACGAACCAACCAATCAATGAATGAATCAACCAACAAATGAACCAACCAACAAACGAACCAACAAACAAACCAACGAACAAACAAACGAATGAACAAACAAACGAATGAACCAAATAACGAACAAACCAAAGAATGAACCAATGAATGAACAAAGAAATTAACCAACCAATCAACGAACCAACCAACAAACAGACCAACAAATGAGCTAACCAATGAACGAACAAACGAACGACCCATCCAACGAATGACCCAACCAACGAACAAAAAAATGCAACGAACAACCCAACCAACCAACCGACAAACCAACCAACCATCCGACCAACGAATGAAGGGACCAACCAACCAACGACCCAACGAACGAACCCACCAACAAATGACCCAACCAATGAACAAAAAAATGCCACAAAAGAACTAGCAAACGAACCAACAAATGAAATAACCAACCAACCAATGAACAAAGGAACCAACCAACGAACCAAACAAATGAACCAATCAACAAACGAACCAAACAACGAACAAACCAATGAATCATTGAACGAATGAACGAATAAACCAAGTAACAAACCAATCAAACAACGACCCAACAAACGAACAAACCAACCAATAAAAAAATCACCAAATAAACCAACCAACCAATGAAGTAGACAACGAACCAACCAACCAACCAACGAACCAAAGAAACAAAATTAGGAACCAACGAACATTCCAAGAACCAATGAACCAACCAACCAACAAACGAACCAACCAACCAACCAACCAACAAACAAACCAACAAAAAAATACAGTAAACAAATGAACCAACCAACCAACAAATGAACCAACCAACCAACCAATGACCTAGCCAACGAACGAATCAATTAATGAACCAACCAACAATCGAATGAACCAACGAACCATCAAAACCAACAAACAAACCAGCAAACGAATGAACCAACCAACCAACAAATGAACCAACCAACCAATGACCTAGCCAACGAACAAATCAATCAACGAACCAACCAACGATCGAATGAACCAACCAACGAACCATCAAAACCAACGAACCAACCAACCAACAAACCAACCAACCAACCAACCAACCAATCAATCAATGAACCAACAAATGAACAAACCAACGAATGAACCAATGAATGAACCATCCAACAAATGAACTAAACAAATAACAAATGAACCAACCAAATAACAAATGAACCAACCAAAGAATGAACCAACCAACCAACCAAAGAACCAAAAAATTAAGCAACGAATGAACCAACCAACAAAAGAACCAATCAACAAACAAACAAACCAATAAATGAACCAAGAAACCAACAAATGAACAAACCAATGAACCAACCAACCAACCAACCAACCAACCAACCAGCGAACCAGCCAACGAACAAACCAACGAACGAACGAATGACCGAACCAATGAACGAACCAACCAACGAACCAATGAACAAACTAACGAACTGACAAACAAACGAACCAATGAACCAACAAACAAACCAAACAAAAAAGGAACCAAAAAACAAACCAACAAAAGAACCAACCAAACAACGAACGAAATAACCAACCAACAAACAAACAAAGGAACCAACCAACCAACCAATAAACGAACCAACGAACGACCCAAACCAATGAAAGAACCAACCAACAAACAAACCAATCAACATACAAATCAACGAATGAACCAACAAATGAACCAACCATCTAATGAACCAACAAATGAACCAACCAACCAAATAGCAAACGAACCAACCAAATAATGAACAAGCCAACAAACGAACCAACCAACAAACGATCCAACGAACGACCCAACCAACAAACGAATCAACAAACGAATCAACAAACAAACAGACCAATGAATGAACCAACAAACCAACAAATTAACCAATCAACCAACAAACGAACCAACCAACCAAAGTACGAACTGACGAACCAACCAATTACTCAATCAACCAACCAACAAATGACTCAACCAACGAACGACCCAACCAACGAATGAACCATCCAACGAATGAACCATCCAATGACCGACCCAACTAACGAATGAACCATGCAACGAACGACGCAATAAACAAACCAAGCAACGAACCAACAAACGAAGGAATCAATCATCTACCCAACAAACCAACCAACCAACCAAACAAACAAACAATGAGCCAACGAACGAGCCAACCAGCGGACGAACGAACAAACAAACGAACCAACCAACCAACAAATGAAGGAATCAATCATCTACCCAACAAACCAACCAACCAACCAAACAAACAAACAAACAATGAGCCAACGAACGAACCAACCAGCGGACAAACAAACAAACAAACGCACCAACCAACCAACGAATGACCCATACACGACTACTACCACTACTAGTACTACCAGTACTACTTCTACTACTACTACTACCATTACTATTACTACTACTACTACCACCACCACCCCTAATACATCTACTACTACTACTACTACCACCACTACTACAACTACCACTACTACTGCCACTACCTCTACTAATACTACTACTACTACTAATAATAATAATAATAATAATAATAATAATGATAATAATAATAATAAACAGATGGAAAAGACCAGTCTGGCAGGATGTGGCAGTTGCATAAAATCTGACTGTAAATCTTTCAGAAAACAGTGACATAAAGCTTTTACAGTGGACGAAGAAGGTAAACCCCCAGATCAGTGTTCCATTTTGCAACCTTAACTCCAAAAATTGGCCTGAATTTGTGATTTATTGCTAATCTTTGAATTATTGCCGATTTATTTATTTCCTCTGTCAATTCTAAAAGCTAAAATTGGCGATATCACTGACACAGTGGTGGCCTAGTAGTATAGGGCGCTGGATCACTTATCCGAGGGTTGGGGGTTAGAGTCCCACTAGCCACAAAGTTGTCACTGTCCCCCCAGTGTAGCCAAGTGGGTTATCAAAGGCCAGCCATGTCTCTCACTGTCTATGGTGTGAGGTTCATGTAAAAGAACCATTGCTGACTTTCGTAAAGAGTAGCTGCAAAACCGTGAGTGTGTTTCTGCCCCGTGCTAAAAGGGTTGTGTCAGGGAGGGCATCCGACATAAAAATGTCTGCCAAATCAATGATCCAATGATCAGATGATTTGTTGTGGCGACCCTTGAAAAATGGAAAAAGCCGAAAGGAAACTACTACTACTAGGCGAGATCACTGACTTTGTGTTATTTGTTACAAATTTTACAATTTTGGGCATATCAAAAAAAATGTGGGAAAAACTAATAATTTATACATGTTTAGTGCAAAGTTAAATAAAATATACATTAACTACTATGGCAAGTTCCAAGGTAATAGTAAATAATTTTTGGTTATTTAAAATGTTCAACAATTTTCTTTGTCTACCTTAATCATGCTTTTGATTTAACTGAAGTTACCATCTAATTATTTCTGGTCAGCGTAATGACAGCATTTCCAGTATTGTATTAACAGTAATATAATACTCATCAAAGTATAAAAACACATTCAGGCGTAAATAAAATCCAGTGCAGCCAATTTCCTTCAGAAAACACCGAATTAGTAAATAGCACCCACCTGTGAGTAATCGAATCTCAGTATAAGTACAGCTGTTCTGTTATGGTCTCAGAGGTTTGCTAGAGAGCATTAGTGAACAAACATCATCATGAAGTCCAAGGAGCACGCCACAGATCTGAGACTGTGGCAGGCATTCAACTTCAAGCAGGACAACAATCCAAAGCATTGAGGTTGTGGGGGAGGGGGTGTGAATTAAAAGTTTGATTGTTTTTTTTAATGAAAATCATGTCCAATAAATGTAAACATTATCTCGGATAATTATTATTGTTATAATTTGTACATGACAAACATGGATTATCCGAGATAATGTTTAATAATCAGCTGTGCTGATAAATTGGCCTTTCGTATACTAGAGGATCCCACGCTTTCCGCAGTGAATGGGGACCAAAGCCACCCCGTGACCACCAATTTCCACGAAGTAGGATCAATCCCCCTGACTGACGTATACGTATATGTATATGTGTATATAATATCAAAAAATACATATCCAATGCTTTAAATGCTTATAATAACAACTAAACATTCAAAAATAATGCATAATATGTAAATAAACTATAAATATACACACATACAGACGCGCACCTCACATAAAAATGTAAGTAGTTTTGTTGGGGTGTTTTGTTTTTTTGTTTGTTTGTTTTTGTTTGTTTGAGGGTATTTTTTGTTTCCGGTTTTTTTGTTTGTTTTTTTTTTTTGCATAATTGGCCTCGTTTGTTGTGGCATTTTTCCTGAACTTTTCCCCATTTTTCCTTAACTTCCTTATTTTTTTATTTTTCAATTAATATTCTTGAAAAACCCACGAAGCACTGAAGCCGCAGAAACTGAAGCACGAAGTAGCGAGGGATCATTATAGTTGAATATCAAAATATACCAGTTGTGGGTTTGATTTTGGATAGATCTCAGACTCAAAATCGCCATCTGAAATATATCAGTCTATTTTTGTTCAAGAAATTGAAGGCTCTTCCATGTGAATTTCATGCCAAAAAACTCAAGATTTCCTACAACATTGTGTACGACACCCTTCACATCACATCGCAAACTGGATCGAACAAAGATAGAAAGAAAAGTGAGAAGCCTCGATGCACGACTGAGCAAGCGGACAAGTTCATCAGAGTCTCTAGTTTGAGAAACAGATGAGTGACAAGTCCTCAACTGGTAGCTTCATTAAATAGTACATGCAAAACCCCAGTCTCATCTTCAGCAGCGAAGAGGCAACTAATGGATTCTGGCTTTCTAGGCAGAGTCGCTACGGAAAAGTTATACCTGAGACTGGTCAATAAAAAAAATATATATATATATATATATATATATATATATATATATATATATATATATATATATATTTTTTTTTTTTTTTTTTTTTTTTTTTTTTTTTTTCATAGAAAAATAGGTGAAAAGTTAAGGGAAATAACACAAAACAAGGCAGATTATGCAAAAAAAAAAAAAAAACCTAACAAACAAAAACAAAAAGCAACTCACCAAAACTATTTACATTTTTATGTGAGGTGCGCATCTAAATGTGTGCGCACACATCTGTGTGTGTGTGCATGCACGTCTATACGTGTGTGTGTGTGTATATATATTTGATTTATGTCTCGTGCATTATTTTTGAATGTTTAATCATTATTATAAGCATTTATAATGTTGAGTATGTATTTATTGATATTATATACACATATAAACGTACGTATACATCAGTCAGGGGGGGTCGATACTACTTCGCGAAATTCAGGGGATTCTCTTGGTCTCCATTAATCGTGGAAAGTGATTTTATATATATATATATATATATATATATATATGCACATATACATACATACATATAAAATGATAAAAGAAATGCAGCCTTATCCACATATAAACTTATATAAAAGAGGTTACCAACCAAACAGATTCTTTCACGCAGGAGTGAATGGAAAATTTATTTTTTTCAGCGAACTGAAAAAGGGACTCCAAATCTTCCAAAGATTATTCGAAGAATCCTTTAAAGAAAGTCTAAATTTATCCTATTTAAGAAAATAGAGAGTATCTTTAATCCAATGGATATGGGAGGGGAGTGTTGGGGATTTCCAATTAATCACAATAAGCCTGCTGGCTAAAAAGAGTGGGAAATTCTAAAGCATCCTTTGTATCACGAGAGAGGAAGAGGACAGAGAGGGGAAAAAAACCCAAACAGGGCACGAACAGCCTTTTGTAAGTAGTTATTCATTCATAACCTCTGACAATGTAGTGAAGGTCTCTGTCCAGTATGCAATGTAAAGCAAAGAGGTGAGATGGTGCCATAAGACCTCTGATAATCGGGCCTTTGCAAGATAGAGTCAGTGTACCACCTTAAACTATTTGAGGATGTGTCTCGCATAAATAGAGGATTGATGAACACGCATCAAAATTTCTGTCCAAACTGTATTCAAGATGGATTCCTCAAGGTCTTCTTCCCATCGAGCCTTTAATGAGTTTAAGAACTCCACGCTCAAAGCAGTAATTCGGTTATAAAAGCCTGATTCACCATTTAAAGTGAGAACTGGTTTGAGAAAAGTATCCAATGATGACTCCTCAGTAGATTTGGGAAATGGAAAGAATGTGTCATGGTCAAAACTACAAACCAGTAGATACCTAAAAAATGACTTTGGGCAAGTTAATATGTCTCAGAAAGTTGCTTAAATTAAGCAAATACATTATCAATGTACAAATTTTTAAAAGTACCAATATCAAGTTTTGACCAATTATTAAATGCACCATATACGGACAGAGGGAGAGAAGTCATGATTAGTCGCCAAAGGAGTGAAGACGAAGAAGAGCCAAGAAGGTAGGAAATGACTGGAGACCAAAATAGCTTTTAAATTGGACCCAAATCAGGAAAGATGATTTAACAATCACAATATTAGTATGAAAACCAGGCAACTAATAGAAGCATGTACGAATGCTTTTAGATAGACTGATCAAACAGAATTTGCCTCCATTGCAAGTTAAGTATGAGGAGAACCATTGGTTTTAAACTGGAGCCAGTAATTAAGTATCCTATTATTGGCTGCCCAAAAGTAGAATCTAAAATTTGGCAAGGTCATCCAACCCAAAGGTTTGGGTCTTTGCAAGCACTGTTTACAAAGCCTGGGAACTTTTCCATACCAAATAAATTTGGTAACCAGAGAAGCACCTTTCTTTGGTGGCTTAGCACAGACCAGCGTTTACAGTCCTCACAAGTTCTGGATAGTAGAGGATAAAGTTAGCTTTGAAGAGATGTTCAAATTTGAGAGTAACCCGTACACCAAGATAAGTAAAACTGTAAAGGACAACTTTAAGGGGAAAATTCTGCAGTCGGTATTTGGTAACAGCTTTATTAATAAAATATCACGTCGGCCAATGTTACACATATATCCGGATATCTGACCGAATGACTCAAGAGTAGCAAGGGCTGCAGGAACATAGAGGGGCAAATTTGAAACATATAAAAGATCATCTGCATAAAGAAATGCCTTAAACTCAATCTCATTTCAAAGAACGCCTGAAATCTGCAAATTAGTGTGACGTTTTACATCCAAGGGTGCAATTGCTAATGCAAATAATAACGGACCCAAGGGACAGCCCTGTCAAGTAGAACGAAATAGGCAAAATATTCAGATTTAACATTACTGATCCTGACAGAGGCTTGTGGAGAGGAATACAGGAATCTCTTACTTTCCGCGGTTAATGGGGACCAAGGCCCCCCCACTCCCAACCCCCACCCGATTTTTGCAGCGTAGGTGTGACCCCACTGACTGACGTATACGTACATGTACATGTGTATATAATATAAAAAAATACATATTAATGCTATAAATGCTTATAATAACAATAAAACATTCAAAAATAATGCATAAGATGTAAATAAAATATAAATACACACACATATAGACATGCGCGCGTACACACAGATGCGCACCTCACATAAAAATGTAGGTAGTTTTGTTGAGAGGGTTTGGGTTGTGTTTTTGTTTTGTTTTTTTTTGCATAATTGGCCTTATTTTGTGGTATTTTCCTTAACTTTTTCCCTATTTTTCCTTATTTTTCAATGAATATTTTTGAAAAACCCACCATGCACTGAAGCCACAGAAACTGAAGCACGGAACAGTGAGGGATGACTATATAGTAATTTAATCCAAGACAGAAAACCAGTCTTGAAATCAAATTTCTCAAAATTCCCAAAAAAAGGTATTTCCACTCCACTCTATCAGAAGCCGTTTCCGCATCCAAAGAAATCAGAGCCTCATGAGTGACAGATGCTGAAATATCTTGGAGAAGGAATGCCTATTCCAAATGAATCCTGTTTTGTCCGGCGAGATAATAGATGGAAGAATGGGTTCTAGACGTAGTGCCAGTATGTTTGCTAGTATCTTAAAGTCCACATTTAAAAAGCTCATAGGACACTATAAAGAGCAGTCCAACAGATCTTGGCCCTTCTTGAGAAGAAGGGAAATAGAAACCTGGTTCAGAGTTTGAGGAAGAATGCCAAATTCAAACGATTCATTATACATACCCAATAGCAAAGGAGCAAGGTCATGCCAAAATGTCTTATAAAATTCAGAAGGATTGCCATCCAGTCGCAGACTCTTTCCACTCTGTAAGGATAATACAGCTGTGCTTCGTTCAGCAGCTGTAACAGGAGTCTCCAGATTGTCGGCTGCAGATTGTTCAATAACAGGAGGATCTAATTGTTAAAAAATTATTTGAAATCCCAAGGGGTGGAAACTAGTTCAAATGAATAAGAGAGAAAAATAAAAATCCTTGAATGCTTTGTTAATTTCTCAGGGATTAGAAATTGTGCCCTGTTAATCCGGATTTGAGGGATTTGATGTGAAGATGTCTGACGAATCTGATGTGCCAAAAGCTTACTGGCCTTATCACCATGTTCAAAAAAAGCTGGACTGAGATTGCAGCATTAGCTCAGTAATACGATGTGACATAAGAATATCACATTCAGCCTGTAGAGAAAGGCGTTCCTTATAAATATCAGGAGACTGAGAACTGGTATAGACATTTTCAAGTTGAAATATGCAGTATTACATTAGATAATTTTTGTTTCCTAAATTTACTCTCACAACCTGTATAAGAGATAATCTCCCTTCTTTTACATGCTTCAAGAGTCTCATATAGTACTGACACAGATATACCCGGTGTTTCGTTCGTGCTCATAAAGAAATCAATCTGATTGGAGACAAAACTAACAAAATCCTTACTTGAGAGTCGGCAAGTATTGAGATACCAGGACGGATAACCAGGAGTTTAAAATTCGTAAAATGAATAAATATTGACATTCCATGTCCCAAGAGTCAGAGTCAGTAACTGAGGATCAGTGCGACAGAACCCATGCCTTTGGCTGCCACCCAACTCACATGCTTTCTAAACTAAATACTTTATAAATACTAAACACGTGCACTTGCTCACTTGAAAGATCGGAAGTCCAGATAAGCTGTGCTTTGTCTCACAAGCACTTACGTCACTTGCGACATGCGCTTACTTTCGGTGGAGTGCCTCACAAATATTCATCGAAAAATGAAAAAAATCAAGAAATTAAGGAAAAATAGAGAAAAAGTTAAGGAAAATTCCGCAAAACAAGGCCACATATGCAAAAAAAACCCAAACAAACAAACAAACAAACAAACAAAAAAAAACAAAAACCAACCCCCCCCCCCAACAAAACTACTTACAGTTTTATGTGAGGTGCGCGTCTGAGTGTGTGTGCGTGCACATTTGTATGTGTGTTTATTTATATTTTATTTATGTATTACAGCGTTGAATATGTATTTATTGATATTATATACACATATACATGTACGTATACATCAGTCAGGGGGTCGATCCTACTTCGTGGAATTCGGTAGTCTTGGTCCTCATTAACCGCGGAAAGTGATGGATCCCTGTATTAACAGGGACATGGCTTAACAGACATGGACGGCATACAATATTAGAGGATTAATAATCCAACTGAGGGTTGAGCCAACAATTCAAAATCACCTCCTGATATTAAAAATGTGAAGCCATGTCAGGAATCACTGAACACAATCGTCTGAAAAAAAAAAAAAAAAAGGGATCGTCATCATCATAGTTTTTAGCCAGAATTACAGAGGTGCCAGATATCTGGGGCCAGTGACGATTACAAATCTACCATTTGGATGAGATATGATACCAGGGCACACAAAAGAAACATATTTATGAATCAAAATTGCTGACTTGGCCTGAAACTCAAAAAAAAAAAAAAAAACACCCACAAAAATATCAAACCACCCATCATGCCACTAACTGGCTCCTGTATCAGGTCAGACCTGAAACTAACTGCTTTATTAAAACTTCTGGAATGCGACAGTATGTAAACTGTAAAATTCAAATATAAAGCTTAATACCATCACAAGTCAACATAAAATATCGACAGCACTTCCAAAAGTGAAGACAGAACAATTGAGAAAAAGCCTAAAACACTGAACAAATCCACAACATAATATAAATGCACTGTAGAAACAAACAAATAAGTGGTTTGGGGTATAATGTCAATATGTCAGCATGTCACAGGCTTGTGCAGCATACATGTGAGGCGCTCAGGCGCTTGTCGCAAGTGACGTATGGTGCTTGTGAGACAAAGCACGGCTTATTCGGACTTCCGATCTGTCAAGTGAGCAAGTGCGCGTTGAACTGGTTTAATACTCAACCTTTACTTGCTCACTTGAAAGATCGGAAGTCCGGATAAGCCGCGTTTTGTTTCACAAGCACCATACGTCACTTGCGACAACCACCCACATTCAGTGGAGCGCCTCACATAGTCCCTGAGGTATGTTGGTGGGATTGAAGAGGTCCTTGAAGTATTCCTTCGACCTCCCAACAACATCCCCAGTAGAGGTGAGCAGCTCACCACTTTGATTGTAAATAGTATTTGTGGAGAACTGCTTCCCCTTGAGACGTTGGATAATGGTCCAGAACATTTTTGAGATCAACCATTAATTGCTTCAACAATGGAGGCATGAAACTTAGCCCATTCGGATTCCATGTCACCGGCCTCCTTCAGAATGTGTTTGTAGCTCTGCTGGAAGTGGGAGTTAAAAGCCTCTCTGACAGGAGAGTCTGCCAAACATTCCCAGGATAACCTAATTACACACTTGAGCCTTCCAAGTCAGGAGAGCAGCCTCCCCTGTCATCATAGACAGCTCACCACCAGGTGGTGACTGGTTGACAGCTCGGTTCCTCTATTCACTCAAGTGGCCAGAACATGTGGACGCAAGTTTGGTAACACGACTAAAAAGTTGATCATCGAATTGCGGCCTATAGTGTCCCGGTGCTAAGTGCACTTATGGACACCCTTATGTTCAAACATGATGTTTGTGATGGACAAACCATGATGAGCACAGGAGTCCATTGCCTATATGGAATATTGTCTTCCAGGACAACGAGGGAGTCCCCCAGGAAAGCATTCTCCAACACGTCCCCTAAAGACTCCAAAAAGGGTCGGTACTCTGAACTGCCATTTGGTGCATAAGCACAAACAACGATCAGGACCCGGCTCCCACCCAAAGGTGGAGCAAAGCTACCCTTTCTTCAACCAAGGAGAACCCCAACTTGTGGGCACCAAGACTGGGTTCAACAATGATGCCCAAACCAGTTCACCACCTTTCCCCATGACCAACTCCAGAATGGACTAAGATCCATCCTCTCTCGAGATGGGTGGTTCAGAGCCCAAGTCGTCCGACTATATGTAGTTGGTATCTCTCCACCTCATTCACCAGCTCAGGCTGTCTGTCTGTCTTCCTTTCGGCTTTTTCCCTTTTACTTGGGAGTCGCCACAGCGAATCATCTGATTCACACGTTTGATTTGACAGAGGTTTTTTTTTTTTTTTACGTTGGATGCCCTTCCTGTCACAACCCTTTTTAGCAAGGGACAGAAACACGCTGACGACTTTGCAGCTACTCTTTACGAAAGTCAGCAATGTTTCTTTTACATGCCATAGACAGTGAGACACATGGCCTGCCTTTGATAATCCAGATAGCTGCACTGGGGGGGACAGTGACAACCTTGTGGAGAGTGGGACTTGAACCCCCAACCTTTGGATCAGCGATCCAGCGCCCTCTACCACTAGACCACCACTGCCCCCTATTCACCAACTCAGGCTCTTTCCCGAAAAGAGAGGTGACATTCCATGTCTCAAGAGTCAGAGTCAGTAGCCAAGGATCGGTCCATCAGAACCCATGCCTTCGGCTGCCACCCAACTCACACTGCACCCCTCACATGTGGGTCTATGGAAGGGCAGACCCATGACTCCTTTTTTTCGGGCTGGGCCCGGCCGGGCTCCATGAGTGAAAGCCCATCCACCAGATTTTGATATGTTATTTGTGTGTGTGTGTGTGTGTGTGTGTCATTTGGCCGAAAAATAATTTCCACAGGCTCAAAAGTAATAAATAGTTGAACATGCTGCTGTTTATTGGTGATTTTAATATAAACACTAATGGTAGTAAAGACTCATCATCAGGCTGAAAAAACAAATCTATCAGGACAGCAGAAACCGTAAAAGTTTAAATAAAATTTTCGACTTTTGATTCCCAGCCTGAGCACTTCTGTTTGGAGTTTGCATGTTCGTGCCGTACTTGTGTGGGTTTCCTCCGGGTTCTCCAGTTTCCTCCCACAGTCCAAAAACATGCACAGTTAATTGGCTGTTCCAAATCACCCCACCCCTCGGTGTGAGTGTGAGTAGTGAGTATGAATGGTTGTGAGCGTGATGGCCCGACAATGGCCTTGCGAGCTGTTCAGGGTGTACCATGCCCTCGCCCGGAGCCGGCTGAGATGGGCGCCAGCCTTCCCCTGATCCTAATTAGGATTAAGTGGTTCAGAAAATGAATGAATGGATGAGTTTAATTCAGTACAAAAAAAGAATACATTGTTATGCGCAGCAAAATCAACTTCACATGGCACACTGTCCATGGCATAAATCCAAGTCCTATGCATAGGGTATAGTTAAAAGGGATGAGTGTTGCCTCTAATTTTAATTTTTATAGCAATTTGGCTTGGAATGGTTATAAAAATAAATAAATAAATTGACTAAATAGAGGAGCTCCTTCGTTTAACTGATCTTTTACTTCACTTTAATTCCTAATCAGGAAATAATCGTAGAAGTACTTGATGTAATGCATAGCCTGACATGGCTCAGCCGAAAAGATTTTTTTAGTGTGTGCTCAAAATGTGACCCTTAAAACGTGTCGTCATTAAAATCCAGTGCGAGTTCATTCACATCAAGTAATGAGTAGCTTTCGAAAATTTAAAATGTAGACTAAATTCAGGCAGGTATTGATCCTGCAGTGTGCACAAGATTTTTCTAGGATGCCCTCGTGTCACCTTTACCTTTTGACCTCTGACCTCAGAACCTGTACTGAGTAATTAGTGAAACTCTGGTTAAGAGCTATTAAGGTTGGGGCGTCCAATCTTACCCACAATGGACCAGAGTGGGTTCTGGTGTTCATACCAACCAAGCAAGTTTCAATCTTGAAGCCAGATGTGGAGGATTTGAGTGAGACCACATTGTTCTCAGACTTCAATATGGAGCAGTGTGATTGGAAGCCAACAAAGCTCAAAAAACTGTAGAATGTTTTACCTCTGAAAGACAAAATACAGGGATCCCTCGCTACTTCGCGCTTAAATTCATGCGCCTTCAGTGCATCACATTTTTTTTTAATATTCATCAAATTTAAAAAAATAATAAAATTAAAGAAAAATAGGGGGAACAATTAAGGAAATGCCGCAAAAACAAGGCCAATTATGAAAAAAAAAAAAAAACCCAAACAAGCACAAAACAAAAAACAACCCAAAACCTCCCATTAAAACTACTTACATATTTGTAGGTGCACATCAGCATGCATGTGTGCACGCGCGTGTCTGTATGTGTGCGTATTTATATTTTATTTACATCTTATGCATTATTTTTGAACGTTTAATTGTTATTATAAGCATTTACAGTGTTGAATATGTATTTATTCATATTATATATATATATATATACATATACATGTATGTATATGTCAGTTCGGGGGGGGTGAGATCCTACTTCGCGGAATTCGGTGGTCGCGGGGGGGATCTTGGTCCCAATTAACCGCGGAACATGAGGGATCCCTATATCTTGAATTCGCATTGCTTTACCAATTATTTCACGAGTAATTAATTGAGGAATAATAATTCAAAAAAAAATAATAACAAGTCTGCGTAGATGTAATTTGGCAAAAGGACTTCAATAAAATGCATAATTCAGGTATAATCATTTCCATTTTCTCAACTTTTCATACTTTTTGACTGTAACTTTCTATAATAAAAGTGAGGATGGTGGTGTAGTGGTTAGGGTGCTGTGCTCATGATGGAGGTTGTGAGTTCGAATCCCACTGAGACCTTCACTGTGCTAAGACCCCTGGGCAAGGTCTCAACCACAAGTGTGCCTCTGTTCACCCAGCAGTATAAATGGTTACCAGTAAAAATATACTGGGAAGGTAACCTGTGATGGACTAGCGTCCCATCCAGGGGGAGTTGAACTCCTGGTCGCTTCACGCTACGGAAACCGTCATAAGCACCGGCCTGATGAGCCACGAGGCTCGGGTGTAAAAACCCAACAGACCTTACCTTACCTTTCTACAATAAAGTGTTATCACTTATTTTTCAGTGTGCAAACCGTGCAGTTTTATGAACAGGTGAAAGGTGTGACTCCTGCTTGGTTGGAGTGAGAAACTGCACCCAGAACTGCTCCCTGTGGATAAGATTTTAAACCCGTGCATCGAGGGATTCAGAAGGTAGAGTGCCCAGGAATTTCTAACGGACACATGCACAGATGTACCGGCAGGACGAAAACATATTGCTTCTGACATGATGGCTTTTTACACCTGAACCTAGTGGCTCATCAGGCCAGTGCTTATCCGGTCAACTCCTCCTGGATGGGACGCGGGTCCATCGCAGGCTACTTTCCCAGTATATTTTTACTGGTACCAATTTATTCTGCTGGGTGAACAGAGGCACACTTATGGTTCAGACCTTGCCCAGGGGTCTTGGAACAGCGGGGGTCTAACTGGGAATTGAACACACAACCTCCCGATTATGAGTGCAGCACCCTAACCACTACGCCACAGGCCCCACATCTGGCAGGATGGGCGTAGCTATAATAACGCTCAGAAAGGTTCACTTGAAATATTTTACCGCACACAGGACAAGGTCAGAAATCGTCAGGAAAGTTAATGCTGATTTAAATAAATGAAGCTCATCTCTGCTGCAGCATATTACACTGTCATCATTGAAGCTATTGGTTTATGTAGGTTGTTTTTTAGCTTTTCGACAATCTTATCTAATAAATTTTATTAAATTTAATTCTGGTTCAGTTCAAGTTGTTATCTTTAAACATTCCCATTTCACAGATCATACTAAAATTAAACACCAGATGTTTGCAGTAAGAAATCCGTGCGCTTCTACCATTCATCAGGCACATGAAAAAGTGTTCTGCTTGAGGAATGGCAGCTCATATTTCTTAGTTTTCGCTTTTATGAAGAGCCTGTAGCATGATGGTCGATTGCAATGCTGGCATGTGACTTAGCTATGCAAGTGCAACACTTGGCCGGTATTTCTTTTTAGTGACCCAGTCTTGAAAATTCTGTTAAGCTCTGCCAGTGTGACAGCTTAGAGATCCTTTCTTCACCACAGCAGAGGGGGGGAAAAAAAAAAAAAAAAAAAAAAAAAGACTACATCAATACAGGGTAAAAAATGTGAAAGAGAAAGCGTGTCATAAAGAGATAAATGGAGGAAGGACAAGCCGCAGTAAAATTAAAAAGATGCAAGGCTTAGTTAAACTCAATCTGAAACTGTATAGCGCCGTTATACAGTGAGTGAATGGTTCTGACTTTTTTTTTTTTTTTTTTACTGATCTGGATACCGATGTTTAAGCCACAAAAATTGTTCAGCATTCACATTAAAACTGGTTAATATGAAGGATGTTTGTGTTTACATGTTTACATGGCAGAGATGAGGGCTGGTGGTGGGGTGGCACAGTCTTGGTATTGGGCAAGTGGTCTTGGGTTTGAGTCCCAGGCTGGGCAAAGCTGTTTCTGTGTACAGTTTGTGTATTTGTTTATATGGGTTTCCTCCAGGTACTCTGATTTCCTCCTAGAATTTGAAGACTGCACATTAGACATAAGTGCATACATCATATTTCATATAAATAAATCCAAGTACCATTGTCCTTGAATCGGCATCTGTATATCTGTGTATCCATATGAAATTAATGCCTCGAATAGAACTAGGAATGTGGCTATAATACAGTGACATTTTAACTACCCATCTAACTAGCTAGCTAGCTACAGGGATCCCTCACTTTCTGTGGTTAATTTCCGCAAAGTACAATCGACCCCTCTGACTGACGTATACGTACATGTATATGTGTATATAATATCAATAAATGCATATTCAATGCTATAAATGCTTATAATAACAATTAAACATTCAAAAATAATGCATAAAATGTAAATAAAATACAAATACAAATGCATACAGATGCGCGCACACACACACACACACACAGATGTACACCTCACATAAAAATGTAAGTAGTTTTGTGGGTTGTTGTTTCTGCTTGTTTGAGGGGGGTTTGTTCGTTTTTGTTGGGTTTTTTGTTTTTTAGCATAATGTTCTGCGGCATTTTCCTGAACTGTTTTCCCTATTTTTCTTTAATTTCCTTATTTTTTATGAATATTTCTGAAAAACCCGCGATGTACTGAAGCTGCAGAAACTGAAGCATTAAGTAGTGATGGATCACTGTATATACAGTATGTATATACCCTATTTGACGTGATAAGCGCCCAGGGTGCTTAAAAAATTGGAGTGGGTGGGCGTTTATGCTTTAGTTTCATAGTAGGGCTTTAACTATCCACCCTTCACGACTGCCACAACATTGCACAGTCAATGTGAGCGACAGTTTTAGCTCATCTAAGGCATTTAATTGGATGACTGTCTCAGATTTTATATATATATATATAAATATATATATATACACACACACACTGAGCGTCCACAGGAAAGGCTGTCCATTTCATAAGAACAATTCTGCTTTTGCTTTCTACTTTGTACAAGCTATGTCATGTTCCTTCAGCTTGAATCACAGTTTTTCTTTCACCACATGTCTGTGTCCTGTTTGTGTGTTTTGTTTTTTTTTTCTGTCCACGTTCTGCCAGCCCCATGCCGTGCTTACCCGCTCACATAGGCTACCATTAAGGGAAGAAAACAGGTGGCAGTTAAAATGTAAACTGTCTGGGTCTGAGTCTGGAAAGGACAGGGTCTGGGCCTGAACCCAGACAAGCGGCCCACATATTTGTAACCTCAATACTATGCCATGATCAGCATAAAGTTGGCACATTATACAAATTATGACTAAAAATGAATGCAATGAGGTGGAAGTGCCAAATTTCAATACAGTATTTCATTCCAAATAGAAGATAGATGACAGGGTCAAAAGTTTAAACTGAGAAAATATATCAGTTTAAGAAAAAAAATATGTTGATTTTAAATTTCAGTTCATTTTACAAAAATTAACCTAACTGTAGTTATATAGATAGAAACTCAAGTTCTGCATCTGTACCTGTATCAATTATCTAACAGATTTTAAATATTTAAACAAATTAATTTAAAAAGATCCAGTGCAGCTAACTGGGTTATCAAAGGCCGGCCATGTCTCTCACTGTCTATGGTGAGAGGTTCATGTAAAGGAACCATTGCTGACTTTCGACAAGAGTCACCGCATAGCCTTCTGTATGTTTCTGCCCTGCGATGGCCTGGCGAGCTGTCCAGGGTCTACTCTGCCCTCGCCATGAGTCAGCTGAGATGGGCGCCAGCCTCCCTGCGACCTTAATTAGGATTACGTGGTTCAGAAAATGAATGAATTAATAACAAAAAATAAATAATACTTTTTTTATGGTGGCTGCTAAAAATACATCAGTGGCTATCCTCCCAAAAGAATATGTAAAAACAAAACAAGCAATTTACATCACTAGCAAAAAGAAACTACAAACCAGCCCACACAAACATGCGTGTCCACCTAAACTTGAAAATCTTTGGTGCTGCTCTCATTTATAAAGATGTTCCAGCCATTTTGACAGCTCCTCCAATCATCATGTAGCAGCCCCAGCATTCTGACCCACTTCTTCCTCACTGACTGCTGATGGGTGTCTCTTTTTGAGACATGTTGCTGCAATGTGTATGCTGCTCTAATGTACTCGAGATTACTGATCAGAAGGTTGGGAATTCAAGCTCCTGTACCACAAAGGTGCCACTTTTGGGCCCTTGAACCAGGCCCTTAACCCTTAACCCTTAACCATTCCAGTTGATTTGCATCAATAAGATGAAAATGTAAGCTGTTCTAGATAATGGACACTTCTAAATTGCGATAAATGTGAAATGTATATTCTTTATATGTCTTTATATTTCTAGACCAGGTGTATTAATACTGAATACAACTAAATGGAAAAAGAAGACCAACAATTTTAGAGTATAATAAGACTCTGAATTTATTTTAAACAACATTGTTATAACAAAGTTATTTATTAATAAGAAAAGTACTTTTTACTATGAATGCGACTTCTGGTGCTGCATGGCTTTGCTGATGGCTTTGCAGTCTGGTTGATACGTGCTGAGGTTCAGCTTCATACAGGTGTTTAGGCTTCCATCTGTTAAAGCTGACCGCAGGTTGGTCTTGATGTTTTTCACGTGTGAGAGGGACTGCTCGCGTGCGCATGTGGAGCCAAACATGGTCAATACAGCACGACTCACGCGCTGCAGTGTTTGGTATGTGACAGGAAGTGCGTCTCAAGTTTTGACAATCAGCTGGATCTGCGGGTTGAAGTTTATCCATGTCTGTCAATTTGTGTTTTGCTTGCCAGCTCTGCTTGGCTTTGTGCAAATGAGAGGATCAACGATGAGGGAAATTTACCTCTTAACCCAAAAACAACTTGTGCAGGCTGTTACATATAATCCAATAAAATTAGAGTTTCATGGTATCGAACCCGCCCACACACTGGAGTACAGAAAGGATTCCGCTGCGCACCACAGCGACAAGTGGCATTGAAAATAGTTTTATAGATTCATATGCATGAGATTTATTTTTCTGTTTTTGATTTACTTGATATCTATTTTTTCTGTATTTTTATTTAAAGGACAGCAAAATTATGTTTTAGTTATTCTGTTAAGAAAGGCCACCTGATTTATCTGAGAGCCAGATGCAGTCATAAAAAGAGCCACGTGTGGCTCGCGAGCCATAGGTTCCCGACCCCTGTTATAGACTAAAGTACAGTATGTTAATGACCAGTAATGGCTTCGTGGCTAACACTCTGGGTTAGTGATCAGAGGGTAGAAGCTTCGAGCCCCAGTACCACCAATCTACCACTTTCGGGCCCTTGAGCTAGGTCTTTAACCCTCAACTGCTCAGCTGTATAAATGAGAAAATGTAAATTCACTCTAGATAGATGCACCTGCCAAATGCCATTAATTTCAAAATGAGCTAATTTTTATTAGATTATACAAGGTCTCACTTTCAAAAATTGATTTTTTTTTCATTGTTCTACTGTAAATAAAATATAGGATTATGAGATTTGCAAATGAGCGTCCCAACATGTTTGCATTTGGAGTTGTTATTTCCAAGGTTTGTATGAAAGAAATTAAATCATCTGCACCCGCCTCATGCCCTGACCTCAACTCTGAAGAACAGATTTGGGATGAATTGTGAAGCTGACTGAGAAAGACTGTCTTTCCACGCATCAGTTCTTGATTTTACTAAAACTATTGTGGATTCATGGGCACAGAGCCATAGCCAATTTTTCAATGATTTATGGAAAGTCTTCCCAGATATTGGAGGTTGTTATAACAGTAAAGGGAGACCATGATTCAATATTATTCAGTAAGAACATATGAATATCATATGCATATCTGTCAAAGAGACAAAAACAGGTCAGAGCCATCCCACAGTACAGGTTGTGCAGGAGCATGCTAGAGATACCATTCATCCAGTGTTATCCTTAAATGGGAAGAAAAATAATTCTGACCTGTAATATGTTTAATAATGTTATTTTGATACTAATTTTTTAAAAATATTTCAAAAAATAGTCGACAACAACGATTAAATACAGTGCCATTACTGCATGTATGCAGCAAATATGAATGGTGCTTTATTGGCAAGAAAATGCAATGACTCAATACCATGGAGGTTAAGCTCCAGCAGCTCATCAAGAAACCTGACTGCCAACAAAACACTGCCCCAGGTATAATCCCAGTCACGCTTAGTTATTACACATTCCTTCATGGCTTGCTCTGACAAGTTTAATAGTGAGTCCCTCTAGTGACATTGGATTTTAAAAAAGAAAAAAAAAAAAAAAATGCTTGACTATGCATTACTATATTGTGGCCACATGATAACAGCACATGGCCACAAGAGAATAATGCATGGCCACGCATTTATTATTTTTCTTTTCATCCAATGTCACCAGATGGGACACAGAAAAAAAAAAAAAAATTGGTTTTGCGTGTACACAAGAAAGTATCAGGTGTGCATGAGAAAGTGTAAGCTACGGTCGGTAAAAATGGAAATACGTGACTTAATTGAGCTGTATTTTCACCTTGAACTGACTGATAAAGACATTGCTACTTTGCTTGTCTGGCATCACTACTATGTTCTCAAGTGATCAGGTGACTAAGCAAGGTTGATGCATTGCTTGAGCAGAAACAGACCACAAGACTTCACAATATGCTTTTAGTGTTGTTCGAAGATAACGGTGATGCTGGACAAGCAAAGCTGCCAATCCAAGGTTAAAATATTATAACAATGAACTGTCAAGCTCCCTAGAGGGCGATGTCGCGGAGTTCTCAAAGTCAAATTGTGTCTTTGTTTGTTTTAAATGTTGTTTTTGTTCGTTTGTTTTTTGTTTTGTTTTTTTGTACCATGCTTGTCTATGACCGTGCGACCTCACTACAACTATCAGAGCGCAGTCCTTTTGGACATTTAGAACCGAGCACGCTCATCTCCTATCCTGAGCTAATACGCTACCGCAGCTTAATGCTGGCCGCACCCCGGATAATAATAAACCTAAGCGGAGACGCAGCAGGCGAGGAGGGGCTGAACGATGACGCCGGCGCTTGGTTAGCAGTGGAAGGTTAGCACTCCTGGTCATACTGCTTGAAAGTGTTCAGTCTCTGCGAAACAAGACAGACCAGCTTCATGCTTCATGCTCGGATTGCAATGTAGAGGGATCCACAGGTCTGCTCCATGCTGTGTTTCTGTGAAATATGGCTCGAGGAGAGTACTGGACACCTGACGAGATGACTACACCAGCCGGCTACACGGCCTTCAGAGAGAATCGGAGCGCAGCGGCTAGCAACAAGAACCGCGGCAGAACAGCAGCGGATTCTCGTTAAATAAACCTGGTGGACTGACTGACTGTAGATTATTTCTAAACCTTGCTCTGAGAATGGAGAACATCGAACTTTGAAGTTGCGGCCATTTTGTTTACCCAGAGAACTATTTTTTTCCAACAAAACAATGGGCATAGTGCAATATAATATAATATAATGTAGTATAGTATAATATAATATAATGTAATATAATATAATATAATATAATATAATATAATATAATGTAGTACAACTTTGTTTATTGCGTTTATCTACTGATTTATTCATTGTATTATTATTATTAGTAGTAGTAGTAGTAGCATCATCATAATTTTATTTTTATTACTTTTGTTGTTAATATTGTATTGTTTGCTGGTCTGTGCAAGGTACTTTTAGATATATAATTTTTATGTGTTTATTTTATAGCAGTTTGTGTGTTGTTGATTTCAGCCTTCTTTTCTGTTTGTAACTTGACTCCTTGAACAACCGTACAAGACTTCCTGTGTGTGTAAAAAAAACACAAATGGCCATAAAAAATCCTGAATCCTGAATATATCTCAATTAAGTCACATCTTTCAATTTATATATATATATATATATATATATATATACATACATACACAAAAATAAAAGGACAAAGACTTTCTATTGAAACTCCATTTATCACTACAGATCTGTTTCAAGGGGTGGTGAAACCATCCTCTCTCTTCAGGTGATTATAGAGGAAATCCGTAGAAATCCTCATACGGAAGGTCTACTCAGAAAATCATATATATATATATATATATATATATATATATATATACACACACTGTGGCTTATACATTCCAGTGCACATGAGAACCCAATATTCCTTGCAGCGTTGCTTGCCCAGTGTCACCATTAGATTATCTCTGAACATATTATCTCGTGGCCAGAATTTAGCGGGTAGCACATAATAAGTTTTCAAATCATATACTGTACTTATTTCATTTTTGATACACAAAACCTGACCAAAAGATAGACATTTAAAGGTTGAACAACAAGCATGATGGTGCAAAAAAATGAAGAAAACTGTATTTAAAGTTTCCAAATAAACTTCTTAACAGTGTGTATTTCTGTAAAGGTTATCAGCATGAAATTTGGAATAGGGCAGTTTGGCCGATGGTAGGATGCTGGGCAACTGATCTCAAGCCCCACTATCAAAGGGTTGTCAAGGCTGCCCCCCCACCCACCCACCAACCTCCCACCGTCCCCCAGTGCAGCTAACTGGGTTATCAAAGGCTTATATTCAGGTTAAGGATTTATGTTACACACCATTCAGATTCATCATTTGATCCAGACTCTTTGCCATCACCCTCAAAACTCACACTCTTCATCATCTTTTTATGGTTGTAAGATACACTTGATAAGATAACTTTAAAGTCTTCCGTGTGCACACACTGTGGGGGTGAGTGTTTGACATCAAATGATTTTATAGTCGGAATTCCAAGCTGTGTTGATATTGGACATGGGAAGAGGAGGGCATTCCACAAATTCCTGCAACATGGGCTGATTATTCCATGTCATTTTCGAGTATTTAAACATAACTGTCGTGCATTGCCTCAAATGTAGGTTTAATAATGTAGGCTTAATATACAATGAAATCCTCTCTTGTCGACTGCTGGATATTGAGACTGACCAAACAACTTTTGAACTTTTACCACTTCAGCTCACCACTGACAATCAATGCCTGAACCTGCTGATACTCTACAGACCTCCCAAAAATGCACCAGTTTTCCTTGAAGAGTTTGGTGAATTACTGAACAAATTGGAAATGAAAACTGGCAGGTTTTTGATGTGTGGAGATTTCAATTTCCACATTGACAACAAAACAGATTCATATGCCAAAAAGCTTCTCACTATTTTGGACTCGCACAACTTGGTACAGCTGGTTGATGAACCTACGCGTGTTGGTGGACACACCCTAGATTTAGTCATCACAAGGGAGATTGAGTTGCATGTACACAACATCAAGTGTGATCATTCTGTAAACTCCGATCACTTTGGCGTATTGCTTAATACACTTATTGAAGAAATTGATCTTTAAAAACACTTCGAAACATATTTTCAACACTTTTTACTAAGGTCTTAAACTCAATAGTTTTGACCCAACCATACATTAATCAGCTACAACTCACAATATACTGCTATCTGGTTTGGTGCTTTAGGAGTCACATCTGAGGTCTTTGTCACCCGCTTTCACTGACTGTTAGTTCGCTCACCTGAGACGAAAGAAATCTGCAAAAATCTACGAGACGTTAGTCAGAAAACAGACAACTGCTGACTATGGACTCAAATTGCACATGCTGCCTGCGGACAATGGACAGAACGAGCTGGTGTTCAAAGCCAGTTTCCATCAGACACTTAGCATTGACATCCTGACGGATTTGCCATGCCATGAAGACCAGCCCATGCCTGACAACTTTATTAATCTCAGGAACCTCGTGGATCAGTGCATTCTCCACCAAAAGTGCCCATGCCAGCATTGCTATACTGCTCTGTTATGCAGAGAGAGAGAGAGAGAGAGAGAGAGAGAGAGAGAGAGAGAGAGAGAGAGAGAGGGTGGAGCGAACATCTGTGGTTTTATTGCAGGTTACCTGATCATCTTGCCAATCACCCCAGTAGATGCAAAGCCACCAGATGTCACTGAAAGGTTAAGGGTAAAGCAATGGTCTCTCATCTTCCATCAATACGTTTATTCCATGTTATTATTGAGAATTTACCGACTACATCAGTCATTAAAGAAGTCCCAAGAAAACCCGTTGTCCTTTCAGCCCGAGAGAATTAGGAGCAGCAACCAGATTCACTGACCACGACACCATTGGAATGTCTCCACATCCCATTAAATGAAATGTCACCGAATATTTATGTCATTGACGCAAGTCCCATAACAGGTAGAATAATAACACAGAGTATATCATATCTCACACTATACACCAGCACACTACAAAAAAAAAGCCTTTATTCACCACTTCACCCAGTCATCTGATGATTCCTTGGGCAGATAGAACCATTGGTTCCCATGATGTCTCAATCAATGTGTCAAAAAGCTTCACCTACTGCTCATTCCCATATCTGTAAAAAGCTCCCAAACAGCTTCTCAATTGACATCTTTCCGAGTAGCATGACCAATAAGAATTGTACTCTAGATGGAAGGCTAGTGTTTGCTAACTATAGCATTATTGATTTCCTTTTGAATTGGGGCATTGACAGTTGAGAGTGGAGTGGAATCCCAAATCTTAGGGATCAGTGATCCAGCACCTTTACCATCAGGCCACTACAGCCCCACCACTACCCTGAGTAATGGATTGTTTCAAATCTTAAATAGGACTTGACGTCTTTAAGCCATTGCACATGGGTAGGTTTGCATCCTGTCATCTTAGTAATATTAGTCTAAAGTCTAAGGAAAGATAAAAAATAAAACAATGTGCAAAATTTGATTGGAATCAAATGTACATCAAACTTTCAAGTGGCACCAAAAAGGGCAACTAGGGGACTAGGTTCCACATACTGCTTGAGAATTAAAGATTACAGGAATATATCAATTAAGAATTTTTTGAGACAAGAACATATCTAGTTCACATGAATAAGGTAAGTCTCTCCACCTTTCCAAATTGTCATAGCAGAAATTCACATCTGAGATATTCACATATGGGATTGTTTGACATTGCACATGTTTGCCCTGTGAATTACATTAAACTGGAACAGACAGTGAAGGCAATGAGGGATGTTGCTTTAACAAGGTTAAATAGTGAATCCCATGTCCTTGGATATTGAAAAATTTAAGTTCTGCACCCATGCAGTTATAATCTTGGCCAAGAAGGGTATAGAGTCAGTGGAAAAAATAGCCAGTTCTATAATAAATATGATTTACATGGGAGAAAAATGTATATTCTCTCTGAACAGTTTGGAGCGAGTGCCACAAATCAGATGTTGCCCCACCCACCACAACATAAGACGTGAATTATCTGATCTTAGAATGTGACAACTACTGCTTTATATCATTGAATGTGTGAGGATCATTATATTTTCCTGATCTAAAAGCAATGATTGATAAGTTCAAATGAGATCAAAGCTTAAAGTGTTGATCATATGATAATGAACTAATAACGATGATTTGATATATACTGTGTGTGTATATATATATATATATATATATATATATATATATATATATATATATATATATATATATATACATATACATAAACACACACACACACAGTATATGATCCCTCACTTTTTGCGGTGAATGGGGACCAAGACCCACCCCTCCCCCACCACGAACGCCGAATTTCCGCGAAGTAGGATCAACCTCCGTGACTGACAAATACGTACATGTATCAGTGTATATAATATCAATAAATACATATTCAACACTATAAATGCTTATACAGGGATCCCTCACTTTCCGTGTTTAATTGGAACCGAGATCCCCACGCGACCACTAAATTCCTCAAAGTAGGATCAAACCCGACTGACTTATACGTATATGTATATGTGTATATAATATCACTAAATACATAATTCAATGCAATAAATGCTTATAATAACAAATAAACATTAAAAAAATATGCATAAGATGTAAATAAAATATACACACACATACAAACACACAAATGCACACCCATATACACATACACACACACACACACACACACACACACACACACACACACACACACACACACACACACACATACAGACGCGCGCACGCACATACACAGATGCATGCACACACACTCAGATGCGCACCTCACATAAAAACGTAAATAGTTTTGCTGGGGGGTTTTGGGTTGTTTTTTGTTTGTTTGTTTTTTGCATAATGTGCCTTGTTTTCTGACATTTTCCTTAAATTTTTCCCTATTTTTCCTCATTTTTTTTTATTTTTCAATGAATATTATCAGCGTACCATGTAGGTACATCTAAACTCAAAATTTGACTTTTTTTTTTTTTTTTTGGAAAAAAAAACCGTAAAATCGAAAAAATGTAAAACAGATGAACGTAAGTCGGGGAGCGTCTGTATTCCCAAAAGAAAATGGCAGCAAGCTCTCCAAAACACCTACTGTGCACCTCAAAAAAAAAACAACCGCACTGAAAAATGGAAAAAAAATCTTCAGTTTCCAGAATGTTATTTTCCAAACACAGTCAACTCCTAAATTAACGTCTCAGTCTTTTTAGCATGCAACTATATCAAAGTCAAAGCAAAGCCACCTATTGTCAGACTTAACACAATATAAAAAAAAAAAAATTAAATGGGACATGTTCAGAAACATAAATAAAAGAAATCATCATTATTATGATTTTCTGAATCACTTAATTCTAATTAGAGTATGGGGAGGATGGCACCTATCTTAACTGGCTCTGGGTGAGTGCAGAGTACACCCCGGCCAGCTCGCCAGGCTATTGCAGCACAGAAACATGCCGACGGCAACCAGATGGCCTACTTTTTACGAATGACAGCAATAATTCCTTTACATGCCATTTACTACCGAGAGTTGTGCAGGGGAACATCAGGGACATCTCTGTGATCGTGGGCCTTGAACCCCAAACCTTTGACCCAGCAAGACAAATAAAAGAAAATGACTTTGGCCTTTAGTTTGCAATTGCTTTCACTGAGCAAACAGTCTCAAAGTTCAAGGGATGCAAAACAGTAGCCATGGTCTTCCACTGTGGACCTGACTTTTTAGTGTCGAGTAAACTGAAAGATGGCTTGAATTCAGATGGCAAAGCCTCCCAGTGGTGTTCTAAAGGTGAGAAGATGGCCAGCATTGTTAAGCCAGGTGCATAATCCTCTATCCCCCAAATTTAACACTTTTAAAGATCTGATTGTAGAGAACAAAGTGAAATAAATAAATAAATAAAAGTCTACAAAAGACTACTACTGTTATAGCCCTTTATCACAGATTATTGTGGGGGAAAAAGACATACACAAAAAAGCCTGAAATAGTCTAAATCCCTAGTTTTACTACACGAGGAATGGACAGAATAGTACCTTCGGGCAATATTTCCATATTTTGGTGATCATCATTGTGCACTGCATAACATTGGAAGTGTTAAACATAGCTGAATCAAAGAGATCATTCTCAGAACTGCCAAATTCTATCTGTAAACAAAGTCTGCTCTGGCTATGTTGAGAACTCTAGTCCCTGCTTAGTGACGCACAGGGGATCTGTCAGGCTCTGGCCAGCTAAACATACCTACCCATCCATGTGCCATTAAAAAAAAGTAATAAATAAATAAACAAACATACAGCAGCACATCACCAAACAGCATTCTTGTAGGGCTACTTGGATTGTTTATCTTCATCAGAGTTTATATTTCTTGGTAATTCGATGATTTTTCATGTCATTATTATACAGGAGTACAGCATTAATATTATCAGTGCAATATGTACATAACGTTTATCTGGGTATTTCATAATTTATTTCTGGAAACAGCGAAAGATTTCCAAGCATTGTAGCTACTGCCTGCCTCCTCTACCTGGTCAATTCAACATATACAGGTCCTTCTAAAAAAATTAGCATACGGTGATAAAGTTCATTATTTTCTGTAATGTACTGATCAAAATTAAACTTTCATATATTTTAGATTCATTGCACACCAACTGAAATATTTCAGGTCTTTCATTATTTTAATTCTGATGATTTTGGCATACAGCTCATGAAAACCCAAAATTCCTATCTCGAAAAAATTAGCATATCATGTTCAGGTAGTCTAAACGAGCTATTAAGCTAATCATCTGAATCAACCAATTAACTCTAAACACCTGCAAAAGATTCCTGAGGCTTTTAAAAACTCCCAGCCTGGTTCATTACTCAAAACCGCAATCATTGGTAAGACTGCCGACCTGACTGCTGTCCAGAAGGCCATCATTGACACCCTCAAGCAAGAGGGTAAGACACAGAAAGAAATCTCTGAGCGAATAGGCTGTTCCCAGAGTGCTGTATCAAGCCACCTCAGTGGGACGTCTGTGGGAAGGAAAAAGTGTGGCAGAAAATGCTGCACAACCAGAAGAGGTGACCGGACCCTGAGGAAGATTGTGGAGAAGGGCCGATTCCAGACCTCGGGGGACCTGTGGAAGCAGTGGACTGAGTCTGGAGTAGAAACATCCAGAGCCACCGTGCACAGGCGTGTGCAGGAAATGGGCTACAGGTGCCGCATTCCCCAGGTCAAGCCACTTCTGAACCAGAAACAGCAGCAGAAGCGCCTGACCTGGGCGACAGAGAAGCAGCACTGGACTGTTGCTCAGTGGTCCAAAGTACTTTTTTCGGATGAAAGCAAATTTTGCATGTCATTCGGAAATGAAGGTGCCAGAGTCTGGAGGAAGACTGGGGAGAAGGAAATGCCAAAATGCCTGAAGTCCAGTGTCAAGTATCCACAGTCAGTGATGGTCTGGGGTGCCATGTCAGCTACTGGTGTTGGTCCACTGCGTTTTATCAAGGGCGGGGTCAATGCAGCTCGTTATCAGGAGATTTTGGAGCACTTCATGCTTCCATCTGCTGAAAAGCTTTATGGAGATGAAGATTTCATTTTTCAGCACGACCTGGCACCTGCTCACAGTGCCAAAACCACTGCTAAATGGTTTACTGACCATGGTATTACTGTGCTCAATTGGCCTGCCAACTCTCCTGACCTGAAGCCCATAGAGAATCTGTGGGATCTTCTGAAGAGAAAGTTGAGATACACCAGACCCAACACTGTGGATGAGCTTAAGGCCGCTATTGAAGCATCCTGGGCCTCCATAACACCTCAGCAGTGCCACAGGCTGATTGCCTCCATGCCACGCCGCACTGAAGCAGTCATTTCTGCAAAAGGATTCCCGACCAAGTATTGAGTGCATAACTGAACATAATTATTTGAAGGTTGACTTTTTTGTATTAAAAACACTTTTTTATTGGTCGGATGAAACATGCTAATTTTTTGAGATGGGGATGTTTGGTTTTTCTTTACTTTTTGCCAAAATTATCAATATTAAAACAATAAAAGGCTTGAACTACTTCAGTTGTGTGTAATGAATCTAAAATATATGAAAGTCTAATGTTTATCAGTACATTACAGAAAATAATGAACTTTATCACAATATGCTAATTTTTTTAGAAGGACCTGTATTTACGCTGGTGCACTGGAGTAAGAAACCACGACTGTTCATGGAACCAGAATTAAAGTCCTCAGGGCAAGCGATGCATGAAAAATTGAAGAAAGTAAGTGAACCTTTAGCTGTTCCGGTGACAGAGCTTGATGGAGGGCAGGTTTACTGAATGCACAGAAATATTACTGAGCATTTATGCCACTGACTAGGGTTCCATCAGAGGACACACAGAAGGTCTCACACAAGTCAATAGAAAGATCTGCATGGTGAAAGATCACTGCAGCAAAATATCAGAATCTCAATATCAGAAAAAGTATCAGAATCGGTCATTGATCCAGCATATTTCACATGAAGTGTTATACAGTGATCCCTCGCTATCTCGTGCATCAATTTCTGCGGCTTCAGTATGCTGAGGGTTTTTCAAAAATATTCATCGAAAATTTTTAAAAAATAAGGAAAGTCAGGAAAAATAGGGGGAAAGATAAGGAAAATGCCACAAAACAAGGCCAATTATGCAAAAAAAATAAAATAAAATAAATAAAAAAAAACAAAGAAAAACAAACAAAAAAAAAAAAAAACCAAAAGCCCCCCAACAAAACTGCTTCCATTTTAATGCGAAGTGCGTATCTGAGTGTGTGCATGCACATCTGTGTGTGTATTTATGTTTTATTTACATCTTATGCATTATTTTTGAATGTTTAATTGTTATTATAAGCATATAATTATATATTATATTCTATTATAATATATTATAGTGTTGAATATGTATTTGTTGATATTATATACACATATACATGTACGTATATCTCAGTCAGGGGGGGTCGATCCTACTTTGCGGAATTTGGCGGTCGCGGGGAGGGGTCTCAGTCCCCATTCGCCGTGGAAAGTGAGGGATCCCTGTATGTTTAAATCAACTTATTTATAACATAAATGTCCATAAAAACACTATACTGCGCAATTTTATCCCATGGATTTCTGGGAGAGCTGAATCCATGTAGAGCAGCTATTTTACCCCCAGAAGTGACATGAACTCTGTGGCCCAGATTGTCCATCACAAATAAACTAAACCTTAGACTGGTTCCTTTTGGTGATGTGATTGTCATTGTCATCCTTTGACTTTTTATGAAGGAATTCTGTAGGACGGGCATCTGATTTTAGATGTATAAAATTGGGCTTTGTGTCAATTACACTTGCCTGGAGGTCATGCTGAGAGCAGTTTGGCTTGAAGTACCGTTCCCAGACTAATAAATTGTATCCGAAAGACAACAGCATCAATAACGATTTGTCAAACAAAAACAAAATAAACATTTTCCATGATTTCTGTGTTGTTGTTTGTGTCTGCTGCATGGGCTCAGTGACCAACCCATCGCAGCCCAGCCAATCGAGCAAAATAACGAGTTTGCATCACTTACAGGGTTGGACCATCCAATGGAAAACGCATTATAATATTAGTAATAAAATAGTAATAAAAGTAATAATGCCTCAGATTATAATTGGTCCCCCAATGCAAAACACACACACCAAACCCTATCCGTGTGTCTGAGTGCCTGTCTGTCTATATACCTGAACTACTCTGTGCGTGTGAGCCAGCATACCAGCCAAAATCTTAAACCTCCATCCACACCAAAGCCCTCACCTGAACTTCAATCCACCACACACAGGCAAAACCTTGATGCTGTGCCTTTGTCAATAGGCCTAGATTCTCTCAAAATGAATGCATGGGCATTGATGGATGTGCACCCTGACGGGAAGAGGCTCTCTCATGTGCATCGCTATGTCCTGCATACTGCATTTTGGCTCCACGGTGCCTGACAATCTCTCTGAATAGCAGGAGAAAGTGGCTGGGGAGAGACACGTCTGGATCGCACTACTTGTAAAGGTGGAGGCAAATCTTAACCTGGACAGCCAGATCAGGGCAGTTGTTAAATCCAGTTTTTTTGTTTTTTTTTTCCATTTGAGCCAGTTACCCAAAAATTAATCCAATTGTCTCCAGGGAGCATTCTGAGACCGTAACCCATACCTTTTTATGATCTTCCACCTGTTTCTCTGCCTGCCGCTGCTGGGAAACAAAATCTGAGTCTTCAGTGAATCATCCAACAAGACAAGTATCTTAAAAATATGTCCAAATTAACAAAGATGCTGACCACATGGTTATTTCAGTCCTGACCTGAATCCCATTAAAAAAACCTGTGTTGTGAGCGGATCAAGAGAAGGTCTAGGCTTCTGGATGATCCAGAGAGAATTTGTAAAGAGAACTGTTCTCAGCTATCCTGCGTCAGTCAGAAAATCAGATAACTTTACTGAATACATGGAAACACTGAATGACAAGATTAATCCAGGAAGTGGATATTATCTTCACTAATGGCACAAGCATATTCCATAAAATAAGGCAAAGTTTTACTTTCCCCAAATTAGGAACCAGGGAAAAATAATATCACACAGGATAAAATGAACGTGACTCTGTCCAGCATAATACAGATCAAGTAGGAAATTCGACATACTGCAATTTTCATATATTTGAAAGAGAATTTATTGTTTTTGAAATGAGGTATAATAGATGATTATACCATGAAAATTGACTGAGACATCAATTTCAATGTCGCTAATCAGGAAATGCTACCTTTGGAGAGAAAAAAAAAAAAAAACAGCAATTATAGTTGTATATAATTATAGAACCTTTTTTCTGTACATTCACATCTGAAAGTCACTAACATTGGACCAATCAATGCGGTACTCATAGTGTCTTAGTAGCAACAGATGAGTTGTTTTTTACACCAAGTCATGTCTGTCTTTGAGGTTCCTCATTGGTTTACACTATATGATTCAGGGAATCCTTCTGGGATGTTGTAAGAGCAAGAGTATTCTCAGACCGCATATGAATACAGTGATCCCTCGCTACTACTTCGTGCTACAGTTTCTGCGGTTTCAGTGCATCACGGGTTTTTCAAAAATATTGATTGAAAAATAAAAAATAAGGAAATTAAGGAAAAATAGGGAAAAATTCAGGAAAATGCCCAAAACAAGGCCAATTATGCAAAAAAAAACAAAACAAAAAAAAAAAAAAACAAACAAATGAAAACAAAAAACCAACCCAAATCCCCCCCTGACAAAACTATTTACATTTTATGTGAGGTGCACATCCGAGTGTGTGCACGCACATCTGTGGGTTTGCATGCGCGCGTCTGTATGTTGTGCACAGGGATCCCTCTTTACTTCGCGCTTCAATTCATGCGGCTTCAGTGCATCATGGTTTTTTTGTTGTTTTTTAAATATTCATCGAATTAAAAAAAAAAATAAGGAAATTAAGGAAGAATAGGGTGAAAAGTCGAGGAAAATGTCGCAAAACAAGGCCAATTATGAAAAAATAAATAAAAAATGCGCGCACGCACGTCTGTATGTGTGTGTAATTATATTTTATTTACATTTATTTGCATTATTTTTGAAAGTTTAATTGTTATTATAAGCATGCATAGCGTTTAATATGTATTTATTGATTATTATATACATGTATGTATATGTCAGGCAGGGGGGCTTGACCTACTTTGTGGAATTCGGCGGTCGCAAGGGGATCTCAGACCCAATTAACCGCAGAAAGTGAGGGATCCCTATATTTATATTTTATTTACATCATATGCATTATTTTTAAATGTTTAATTGTATTATAAGCATTTATAGCATTGAATATGTATTTATTGGTATTATATACACATATACTGTACATATACGGTGGACAGTGGTGGTCTAGTGGTATAGGGCGCTGGATCGCTGATCCAAAGGTTGGGGGTTCGAGTCCCACTCTCCACAAGGTTGCCACTGCCCCCCCCCCCCCCCCAGTGCAGCTAACTGGGTTATCAAATCACTGTCTATGGTGAGAGGCATGTAAAAGAACCATTGCTGACTTTCGTAAAGAGTAGGCTGCAAAGTCGTCAGCGTGTTTCTGTCCCTTGATAAAAAGGGTTGTGACAGGAAGGCCATCCGACGTAAAAACCTCTGCCAAATCAAACGTGCGAATCTGATGAGTCGCTGTGGCGACTCCTGAGTAAAAGGGAAAAAGCTGAAAGGAAGACAGACATACTGTACATATACGTTAGTCGGGGGGGGGGGGGGTCGATCCTGCTTTGCGAAAATCGGCGGTCGCGAGGGAGTCTCAGTCCCCATTAACCGCGGAAAGTGAGGGATTCCTGTAATAAGGAAATACCCTCAGCAATCACGAAAGCGGATTAAAAATCAGCAACATAAATGGATATTTCTATTGTTTTACAAGTTGGGCATAGAACCCTCTCTTAAACAAATAATTTAGCATGGATGGATTGTGCGTATGGATATTTGAACTTGGTCATGTCAATGATTATGCTATGGGTGTTTTTTTGTTTGTTTGTTTGGGTTTTTTTTTGTAATATGATAAGCTATTTTTAACATTGGCTTGAAATCAGAACACTACCTTGCGACTGAATCATATTTTTCTGAAGCAGGATACAAATGTGATGATGTTGTCAAGTTTGAAGAAACAGTGCCATGGCAAATGTTTGCTTTAATTATGGGTAAAGGCAGTCCAATTAATTTGAATAAATTAGAGTCAAGCATTTAATTCGAATAAAATTAATTAATCAAACCAAGTCTTTCACTTTCTGTCACTGATCTAACAAGAGCCGTGGATGTAAGAATACAATTTTAAATTTAATACCTAATGAATGAATGAATGAATGTTTATTTTGAATATGTAAAAATAGTGGTCAGTAAACAGTGCTTATAAATAGAATAAACAATGACAAAATTCACTTGGATAATTTAAAAAATGACTGAAAAAAGACCCTAATAATAATGGTATTAATAATAACAATAACAACAGCAGTAAGAATAATCGGCGGCACAGTGGCATAGTGGTGAGCATGTCTGCCTCACAGCAAGAAGGTCTTGAGTTTGATTCCCACAGTCCAAAAACATGCACAGTAGGTTAATTGGCCGTTCGAAATCACCTCTAAGTGTTAGTGTGAGTATGAATTTTTGTGTTGGCCCTGCAGTGAACTGGTGAGCTGTCCAGGGTGTCCAGGGTGTTGCCACCCAGAGCAGGCTGAGATGGCAGCTGGCTGAGATCGGTGACCATAATTAGGATTACGCGGCCCAGAAAATGAATGAATAATTAAGAATAATCAAAGTTAAATTATTAAATTGATAATTGTGCGATATTCGCAAGGGAGTGGGAACAAGAATAATCTTATTTAATCCCACCCTGTCCCTATAAATTCATAATTTGATAATGTACCCATTTCCTAGTTTATATCTCTCGATTGCACACAACTCACACCTTAAAACATGTTGAAATCTACCACATTTCATTTACAAGAAAAAAAGAACAAGAACTTACAAAAATAAATAAATAAAATGAATGACAATATAGAATACTTTATATAACACACTAGAAAATAATTAATAGGTGAAAGAATGTAAATTATTCTACCTCCCTGTTTGTCCCTGTAACCCACGAAACTTAATTATTTATGTTTGATGTTTGGACATTGCTTTAGGTTCACACTCATGTTGTTCCATAGTGCGACTGCAAGGGCTGAAACACAAAAACTTTTTTTTTATTTTTGTGCATACCTTATTATATTTAAAAATTAATTCTCCCCCTAAAATTGTATCCTCCCTCTCTATTCCTGAAAATTGTTTTTGAATATTTATCAGTAAATACATTAATTTTTGGCTTTGAACATCATTTGTACTGTTTGATATTTTACAAGATCAGTGAATTGAAATAATTTTGACTTCAAGAATAATGAGTCTGTGTGATCACGGATCCCGGCGTTATGAATAATTTGTATTGCTCTTTTCTGGAGAATTAATTATTAATGTAACAAACTTTTGTAATTATTTCCCCAGACTTCCAGACAATAATTGAAATATGACAAAACCACTGAACAGTATGGAATAATGAGTGACTCTTGATCTTGAACATGTTTACTTTATTTAATACTGAAATTCACCTTGATAGTTTAGTCTGCATTTAATGTGTGAGGTCCACTGGATTCTATTGTATATAATTACCCCAAGAAATTTTTCATGAACTCTTTCAATTTCAATCCCAGCTATTGCATATGAACAGGTGCGTTCATTCTGTACCTACCAGATAGTACATTTTTTGTTTTTGCTCAAATTTAATGATCATTTATTTATATTGAACTGCATCTTGGGTAGTGCTGGCCTGATGGTAAGGTGTTGGACTACTGATTCCAAGGTCGGAGGTTCAAGCCCCACTGTGAATGGGTTGTCACTGCTGTCTCCCCAGTGCAGCTAACTGTGTTATCAAAGGCTCTTTTGTCAAGAGTAGCCTGC
The DNA here is from genome assembly GCA_024760905.1 of Plotosus lineatus. NCBI lineage: Eukaryota > Metazoa > Chordata > Actinopteri > Siluriformes > Plotosidae > Plotosus > Plotosus lineatus. Next base: position 24,150,359 of record CM045748.1, on the reverse strand, counting down.
ATAGCAGTCAGTATGTTTATGTCCTGTGATGGCCTGGCTGTCCACGGTATACTCTACCCTTATATCTATATCATCTGCAAACAACATTAACTCTATTAACTTTGAAATCTTGCATATGTCATTGATATATATGAAAAATAATTTTGACCCAACAGTGTCCCCTGAGGAACACCACAAGCAATGTCCAAACACTCTGAACAGGAATTACCCAACCTTGCAAACTGCTCTCTCTTTGCTATTTTTCCCCAGATTTAAAACCATTCTTGTGATACCACAGCTCTACAGTTATGTCATAATATAGCATGGTTAATTGTATCAAATGTCTATTTAATAACAATAAATATTCCATCTGCCTATTTTTGTTGTTTTTGTTCTGTGGCATTTTTGATGTCCTCAACTGATTCTATTATAGCTAGTGATGTTGATATTGTAGCTCTGAATCCATACTGGCTGTCAGTGAGTAATTTATGCGTTCATAAGAAAAGATCCAATATATCATTGAAGAGTTTTTCTAAAATGTTGGACAATTTTGGAAGCAAAGAGACAGGTCTACAGTTTGTTAAGTGGCTGTTATTTTTGATGGTGTAGAAAAAAATTGTTTCCTGGGTCAATGTCCTGTTCCATCTCCTGTAGATTGTTATCTGTGTATTCAAATGTTTTTTTAATGCCATCTGGTTCCATGCAGTGAGTCATTGGGTTATGTAGTTATCTCCAGATGTATCTGAGCAAGTTCTATCAGGACTTGCCATGCTGTGTGTAATTGGTTGCTACCTTGCCATTCAGTTCGTGTTGTTTATTGTCCAGTTCCTCAATATTCCAGATAATTAGAGTTTTGGCCTCATCAGGTGATTTATTTATCTTCATGAAAATTTTGCAATTTACAGTTCGTGTGCTTTGAATCTTTCCTTGTTTCTTTATATCACATGCTTTCCTGGTTATTTTTTTGCATTGTCTTTTGTGAGGTGCTTGTTATTGAATACAGTCAAGCCTTTATGTTTCCTGCCTTGTCTGAGCAGTGCAGTCTTACATTTACAGATAACGAACTTCAGGATTACAGCTGGTGTGTTTTTTCTGGGCAGAGTATGGCCTGGCTCTATGGTGTTACAGTGCAGGTGAACCCCCTTGGATTTAATAAGGCAGCCACTTGTTGCTCTGTGGCGTTAGCTTCCTACCCTCCACCTCACCCACCCATCGCTGTCAACCGCACGAGTGTAGGATTGGGGTTTAATGTTGAGCCTGGTGACAATCATCTCATTCATTCTAGGATTCTGCTCCAGGCCTGCTATCCACTCTACTATCTAGGTAGGCTAGCCTTTTCTTTTTCTGTTCTCAATCTGCAGCGCCATCGACTTCTCCATCAGGTTCAAGATGTTTCTCTGCTGCACCCGAACAGCAGTAACTTCCTCCGATAAGAAGTCTAGCAACTTTTTGATATTGTCGACATCCTCATTCGGCTGGACCTTCTTTGGACCCAGAGACAACTGCGTGTTTGCATAATCAGATTCACATGCCACCACTTGCTAGTTTTTCGATTAGCTTAGCACCCTCTATTTTTTTTTTTTTTTTTTTAATTCCTTTACAATGCGAATTTTAATTTTAAAACTAGGCAGGGGTCAAGTTGAAGTTTTTAGCCCAAAAGTGCAGTGTCCATTGTCCAAAATAAGTGTTTTAAAGCTTTGAATTTTAAAACTACAAATAATACTATGTGCTTCAAACCTTGCATTTCACACACACAAAAAAAAAAAAAAATCGCAACCTATTTTCTACTTTGCCTCTGGCCAGCAGAACTGACCGGATTTCTTTTCATTCTTGAATGTAATATAACATGAATGGGATGGCTGGGGGGCCTGTAGTAAGTTGATACTAAGGACCCTGAAATGTTCACTAATGGACCTCCTTATAAAACCATTATTCCTGGCCGAGTTGTTAACATAAAACAGTAGTTAAAAATACATATGCAAATACAATCATCATAGGGCTTGTATGAAGCATGCATTTCATAGATCATCAAGATTTTGCAGATCACTAAATAGCCACGTTAAGCCCAAGATGTAATCAATACCAATTGTGTGATTGAGCGACAATGCAAATTTGAGTCCAAATTATAAATCATTAACATAAATTTTAATTACTCAACAAAGTCACAACAAAGCTTTACAGAAATCTAGAATTAGACGTTCAGAACAGTACCAGCTCACAACATATCTAAATAAAAGTCAGAATATATATACTTCAAATTTATTGGTACATTAATATTTCTACACACAACCAAATAGGTTACAGTATATATAATTTTCCATTTCATAAAACTTCAGCAGTAAGTATTCTTCAGTATTTTAAAGCAAATATTTAAATCAGTCCTATGCCGCTGCCAGATGGTCGTATGGTCCTTGTGTTTTTGAGCTGCCAATGTTTTTGCCTGTCTTTCCAAGATTATTTGTAGCTTGATATGAGACAACAATGTATTTGGATGTTTGTAGGATTTATATAGAAAGATTATTAAAAAGCAGTAGATGAACTGATTTTGTTGTCGATCCAAAGAGGCTTAGGGTCACAGCAAGTTCAACTTTCATAGCGTTTGGTTTTTTTTTTTCTTTCCTGTTTTAGGTCATGTGAGGCATTCCAATAAGTGACAAGAATGCCTTTACTTGTCAATTAGCATTGACAACATTAGCATCAAGTTTAACTTTGGGAGAATAAATGCAGTCCTACCTGAACCTCTTTTGGATAGGACCTTTAAGCTCCGAATTAATGTTGTATAGAGGAGAACCTGAAGAGGAATCGATCCTTTCATTTTCCCTTGTGGCAAAGTCCTGAAAACACAGATAGATAGTCAATTAATTTTCAATATTTGAAAAAAAAAAAAAAAAAAAGACAGAGGGGCATGGCATCGTAACAATTATCTCATCCGCCTCAGGGATAAGGTCTTGGGTTCAAGATCTGGACTTGACGAAGGTATTTCTGTGTGGAGTTTGCATGTTCTCCCTGTGCTTTCTCTGGATGCTCCAGTTTTCTCCCACAGTCCAAAGACATTCGCAATCGACTGATATTCTTTATTGAATATTCTCTATTGCCCAGTTACGAATGGCTGTGTCACTTTTGGCCCTGTGATGGTCTGGAAAGCTGTTTAAGGAGCACCCCACTTTTGTCTGAAGTTGTCTGGGATTGGCTGCAGCCTCCATGCAACCGTAATAAGAGATATAGCGGTATGGAAAATGAAATTAAATGAACCATTCTCAGAATTCGTGTAATTTGTACAAACCAGACTATTTTAATGTATAATTAATAAATAGTAAAAACAGAATAACTGATTATGTTCTATTGGTCTCAAAATGTTTTCCACAGCTGTATATTGATAATGTTTGATTCAATGATGTTTGTTGATCTGCTTGAGTTTTTATTACAGGTTTTCTCGTATGTCAAATTGCTGTTATATTCTATTGCCAGGGGCACGGTGAGGAATATTTTACACATAGGGAGGTGTGCATCATTTTTTTATTTTTTTACATTTGATTTTTTTTTTACTTTTTTTTTTTTTTTTTAACTCAGTGTCCTGTTCTGTAATAATCTTCATATTCATGTAAGATACACAGGGATCCCTCACTTTCCGCAGTTAATGGGGACCAAAACACCCCCCTCCCCCCGCCACCGCCAATTTCCGCGAAGTAGGATCGACCACCTGACTGATGTATACGTACATGTATATGTGTATATAATATCAATAAACAAATATTCAACACTATACATGCTTATAATAACAATTAAACATTGAAAATAATGCATAAGATGTAAACAAATTAAAAACACAAACACATACAGTCATGCGCGCACACAGATGTGCACCTCATAATAATGTAAGTAGTTTTGTTGGGGGTTTTGCATTTTTTGTTTGTTTGTTTTTGAGTTGTTGTTTTTTTTTTTTTGCATAATTGCTTTACTTTTTTCCCTATTTTTCCTTAATTTCCGTTTTTTTTTTTTTTTTAATGAATATTTTTGAAAAACCTGCAATGCACTGAAGCCGCAAAAACTGAAGCTCGAAGTAGCGAGGGATCACTGTAATTACATTTTTATTCTGTTTACGTAATCTATAGTGGAGGTTGCTCTAAGATTACAGGATAACTGTCGATCTAATAAGAAGTCATAGTCAAGATTTCGGGAAATGTGTACTGTTGTATTTATATTAATATTACAAACAGTGTGCAAGAACATTTTCAACGTTATGCCTAATTTATTCCGTATCAGCAATAATTTCATGAAGGTTATCCAATATGGAACTAACTGGCTAATCCAATTGCCAACAGCCATCAGTCAGGTTCAACAAAATTGGAACCGTGTCTGTTCTTCAGACTCAACAAAAATATAGAAAAGAGATGTTGTTTTAGTGACTTATTTAACATAGGCTTAAATCATACTAAATGTACGCCCAATATTTTTAATCTTAGGAAATGATTGATAAACCTTAACTCGCTTACATATAATGTGGCTGATGCAAAGATACAGAATTCACAAAAAGTGGATTAATTAATAAAAAAGGCAGCGGTATCCAGCACACAATCCAGGCCTACAGTCAGCAGGTACAGCTCAAGCGATTAGACGATGCAGTTTATTACAGGCTGGGCAAACTCAGGAAAAGATTATACAAAAACAAGAAATGACACAAGTAAACCTGGAATCAGAATGAGAAGCGAAGCAGGATTAACACATGACTCCAAATCAGAGGAACAAAGGATTCGCTGAATACTGACAACAAGGAACATAATAACAATGTTTCACACCGTTTTTACTTTGGGAGCATTTATATAGTCCACCCAAAAACTGTGGAACCAATATTCATTCATTCATTCATTTTTGAACTTCTTAATTCTAATTAGGACAACGGGGAGGCTGGCGCCCATCTCAGCTGATTAGGCTGGGCAGATTACACCCTGAACAGCTCAGCAGGCCATCACAGGGCAGAAACACACTGACGGCAATGCAGCCTACTCTTGACAAAATGTTTATTTTATATATATATATATATGCCCAGTGCAGTGATTCTCAATTATTTTCTGTGGCGCCCCCTCGGGGAAGAAAAAAAAAAATTCACGCCCCCCCTACCGTCCCTCGAGCAACTATAAATCGTATTATTTGTATATAAAATTGTTATAATACACCTCTGCATAACATTGTATCTTTATTAACATTAAACATAAAAAAGAAAATAAATATAGTTCAATGTACAATAAAGAAAAACTTCATTAACATTGTTTTTTAATCTGTAATAGAAAAGATTTCAAGTGCACCAACGTGCCTGAAATAAAAAAAATATATATGCATTCTTATTTAAATGCATTCAACTTACTTATGTCTTAATATTTCTGTCTCTCTCCACCTTTCTCTTTGTTCCTTTTTGAAAATTTTCCCTGTTTTTTCTTGAGGGGTTGTTTTCTGCAATTCATATTGTTTGCTCGTGTGAAAAACCGCTACACCATAGCGTGACAAAGAAAGTGCCACTGCTATCTACTGGTGTGGAGGTGCAATTACACTTAAATCTCATACACGATTCCAGAAAAGCATGTTCCCCAGGGTCATACGCGCTCCCTCTGGCATCACACCGCACCCCCCCCCTGTCATCATACTGCGCCCTCCAAGGGGGCCTGCCCCACTATTTGAGAAGCACTGGCCAAGTGGGATGTGTAGGTCAAAAACTTTCCATCAGTGAGAGGGTGTATGAGTGCTGCAGTTTGACGATGTAACCTGCTACAGATTGAGACATCAGCAGCATTTTTACATCTTTTCTGCAGTGGTAGAAACAGATTTTCATGCTTCACTAAAATGTACTTTTTTTTTTTCATGAGCTCCAATGTTAAGCATGCCAACAAACATAAAATACAAGTTTGCTTAAAGAAGGAACTAGAACATGAAAGGTGCACTGAGATTAAACACACTACACAGTAACATTCCCAGTGGAAACCTGACTTTTTCAGAGTACATTTGAAGCCATTGAAGTTCATTTTACTCTTAAAAGTTGACTGAATCGAGAATAAAACACATGGGTCTACTCTATGTTGTTCCCTACATTAAAGGCTATATTGAGCATATCATTTTTCATCCAGTTATTAAAAAACAAAATCAAGAAATTGTGCTTACGTTATTACTCTATAACTTGGTATATAGTGGTATTCACTATAACATGAGTCAGTCGATGGTAAAATCGCCACAATAGTCACACTTCTAGAATTAGAAATTATTTCTGATCATTATCTTAGCTTGCCTAAAATGCATCGTAGTAATGCACATCCCACTTCAAACATACTTTCACATTAACTATCACTTTGGATTTAATTAACCCTCAAGTGACCAAACTATTTCGACAACTTGTATGACCAAGTGGAGTCATTTGTGACCTCATTGACTTTATATAGGAATATTTCTATCATATTATATATATATATATATATATATATATATATATATATATATATATATATATATATATATATATATATATACACATACACACACACACACATATACATATATACACACACATATACATATATACACATATACACATATACATTTATATATATATATATATATATATATGATATAAATGATTGTGGGCAGTGGTGGCCTAGTGGTATAGGGTGCTGGATCGCTGATACTAAGGTTGGGGGTTCGAGTCCCACTCTCCACAAGGTTGTCACTGTCCCCCCGTGCTGCTAACTGGGTTATCACAGGCCAGCCATGTCTCTCACTGTCTATAGTGAGAGGTTCATGTAAAGGAACCATTGCTGACTTTCGACAAGAGTCGTTGCATAGCCGTCAGCGTCTTTCTGTCCCTTGCTAAAAGGGTTGTGTGACAAAGGTCATCCGATGTAAAAACCTATGTCAAATCAAATGTGCGAATCAGATGAAAAAGGGAAAAGCCGAAAGGAAAGAAGATTTCTCTAAAAAATGATTGTTTGAGGGTTCATATTTATTTCACTCCCTGATATATTTGTCCATCATCTTATGTAATAGGGTATGGAATTTGATTTATTTTTACAAGAAAGCAGCCAAAAATACACAATGATAGAACAGTATTACATTTATTTAGACAACCCTTGTCTGTTCCATCTTGTGATATGCATGTTAACTTTTATTTCTTTGCATTTTTTTTCTTTGCATCACAAATGAAAACAAATCCTCAAAAAAGTAAAGTTACTTTTCACAAAATATGTATTACAATGTGGTAGGATAATTCAGATATGGTAATAGAAATAATAATTATATGGCTGAACTATATGAAACATGTGACTTTCAGAATGAAGCACCATCAATACCATGTGAAGCTCCAATGTCACAAATCTCATATTTCTTCCTGGGGTCATCAGTGTCCCCGCACAAGTTTGTATTATAGTCGCCACACTGATTGGCCAATCCTTACAAAATTCTATCAACAAATGCGTGACAAATAGATTTACAAATTCTAGGAGGAAATTTTTTTCCGATTAAAAGTAGAAAAATAGCACCCGCATATATATGTTGGTCGCTTCAAGGTTAACAATGTTCCAGAATTATTAACTATGACTAGATCAACAGAGAAATTAATCAAGCAACTGAATGCTTAAAGTCCAATACTCTAGAACAGGGGTCCCCAACATCTGGTCCGCGGACCAGTACTGGTCCGTGGCCCATGTGATACCGGTCCGCAAACAAAATATTTCATGGTGCAAATTATAGTTTTTTTTATTAGAGCTTCCGGATCTTATTTTGAAAAACAAATGTTTTTGGCATTGCCACAGAAGCACCGAAAGCCCTTCTTCCGTTTCCAACCGCATATCTTTGTGAGGCGGGGTTTTCTGCGGTGACAGCCACCAAAACAAGACTACGGAGTAGACTCTAACCGGTCCGTGGAAACATTTTCATACATAAAACTAGTCCCTGGTGCAAAAAAGGTTGGAGACCACTGCTCTAGGCTATGTAGCTCATCTTAAAAGATAACTAGAGACAAAAAAAAAAAAAAAATCACCTGGGTAAATAAAAAGATATTTTGATAGCAGACTTAGTAAACCACAATAAACCATTGTCAGATCAATGACTAGAATGAATGAGCCTTCTTCAATAGACTGAACTAATTTCATTAATTTTCTCATCAAACTCATCAACGCTTCCAACTGCATGCTTCTTTAAATAGATGCCACTGAATGTAATTAAACCTTTATTAAATATTTATTCAATTGATTCTTCCCTTCGCAGCAATTGTTTACATAAATCCTTTATCCTAGCAGTTGTCAAATCTCTAAATGAAAACCTGCACACAACACCTGTAATGTATTCATGAACTGCATCAGTCAGGATTCAGGGCACATCATGGTACAGAGACAGCACTCATTTAGATATTAAGTGGTTTGCTAATGGCCTCTGACTGGGTTTGTTTCTCCTTGCCTGTGTTATTTGACCTTAGTGAAGCATTTTGATAGATTAGGAAATGTAGCTAAAATTAAGGGATGTCCCTTTCCTGGTTACATTTTATTTATTCATTATTTCATTTTCTGAACCCCTTCACCCTAATTAGGGCCACATGTGGCTGGCACCAATCCCAGCCAACTCCAGGTGAGTGCAGAATACACCCTAAGCAGCTTGCCAGGCAATCAAAGGGTAGAAACACACTGATGGCAATACAGGCCATGGTTCTTTTACATGCTTCTCACCACAGAAAGTGAGCACCATGGCTGGCCTTTAATAACCCAGTTAGCTGCATTGGTGGGGGCACCAGTTTCAAACTAGTGATAGTGGGGCTTGAACACTTGAATTTGGGATCAGTAATCTAGCACCCTGCTGGGCCTCCACTGCCCAGGTCTTATTTATCTAATCGTAATCAGTTTGTAGATATTACTGGAAACTTCTATATAGGAATTAATACTACATTTGGCATTCCACAAGGTTTCATTTCAGGCCCACTGATTTTTTTTTCCCATATCACCTTTTGGGTAATAGTTTTCATAAACATGATACTGTAAAAGCTTTCACTGTTATGCTGATTATACACAGTTGAAAACAGTTTAAACGCAACACAGTTCAACACAGTTGAAAACATTTAAAAATACTGGCAGCAACTGCAAAATATTCAGTTATGAATCCAAATCGATAAAATAGTTTTTGACTCTGACCACAAATATGAATTCATGGGGAACTGAACCAAAACCTTTCAAAGAAACTAATGCAAATTATTGCATGGACTTTAGCAAATTACAGGCTCAAAAATGGCAATAAAATCTACATGTTTTTCACTGGATATCACTTTGATGTTCGCCATCACTGTGGGCTCTGCTCTGGCTATACACAGATACTCAAAATATGTAAACCAAAACTGTCAAAGAGTGTTTATCTGTCTGGTGATTTGCTTTCAAGTTTTGGTGGGGCTAAATGAATGAATGAAGCTTTGAAAATGTAAGTGTCAGCATATAAGAAATATGGCACAGACAGGCTTTCATTTTAGGTAAGGTTAAAGCTGAAGGTCAAAGTCACAGTGACTTAATATTGGTATGTGACACGTATACACTCCAAGACATATAACATTGTCAAGTGTTTAATTTGTGAAGCTAAGCAGACAGAAAAGTTTTGATTTAATATACTGTATTAATCCCACAAAGGAAGTCATTGCCCCTGCATTTAACCCATCCAAAGTGAGCACACATACTCCGAGCAGTCGGGTGTCATGCACATTGGGGCACCCTAAGAGCGGTTGGGGGCTAGATGCCTTGCTCAAGGGCACTTCAGCCATGAAGGTGGAGGAATTAACAATGCCAGGACAAATATTTTCTTTTAGGCCGGGCCAAAATTCAGTGTCACAGCGACCTATTGTTTGTACATGACCCTCGCCCTTTCCAAGATATACAAGTATACCTAGTTTTGTACATGTAATCATAAACATATAGGAAATGTGTGCCAGAAAGGCTTTTTTTTTATTTTATTTGGTCAAAGTCAATGTCACAGTAACCTAATATTGGTAGACAACACTCTCACTATTAAAGATGTATAAGTGTACTTAGTTTAGTACATGTAAGGGTAAGCATATAGAAAATATATCCTAGACCACCTTTATTTTTAGGTGGGGTCAAAGGTGACGGTCAAGATTACAGTTGTTATGTTGATACATGACATGCTGCCTTACCATCCTAGACGTATTCACCAAGTTTGAGGCACGTGCCTCAGAGGATTCAGGAGTTAAAGCTCAGGAAATAATGGAAACGCATACATGACCAGACATCACTATTGCGCGTCGTAAGTATGCAGGTCCCTAAATATAGGCCACTCCTTTTGGACATCAGTAATTTAAAAACTCATCACTGTCCTGCACTGAAGATTCAATATCACTCCATATCACTCTGCTTCTTAGAAGATACTGTACAAATAGCCATCCCACTCAAACAAAAGAACCCTTTACTTGTTTTTCTATCACCAAGCAAATAAAACAAAAAATCTAAAAGATCTGCCTACAACATTCACTCGCTCAACTCTTTTACAGAATACAAAATAGAAAGAAAAATTGCTCATAAAATAACAACAAACTATGAGTGTAAAAATGGCATATAATTATGAACAGGAGTTAGTCAATAGATGGTGATGACATTACATGGTGTTATAAAGTCTAAGTTTTCATGGCGTGGTCTTCCTCGTTTACACACAAGCCTCTTGGGTCTGGATATACATTGTTGTAGCTGCACTCTGATTAATTCTATATGGATTTATTTACGTTCATATGGTTGAGGATGTCAGCAATTACCGAGTAAGCATTAGCAATGAATTTATTAGTAAACTGTCCTTTCAGTCCCGTTCATCTATATATTTATGCTTGTTCCCATTTCTGCTTGCTAACGCGGGCCAAGGCCGAGGCATTAATTCCTTTAGTGATCCCTTTGTGCAGCAGTAACAATATCTTTGCTGTTTGCTTGCATCTTGCATTTCAGTAATGAGTTAAGTCAGTTATGAGAAGTATTATTTCATAGAAGGTATAGTATATAAGGAAAGGGGCAGTGGTGGCCAGGTGATAAAGCTGCTGGATCATTGATACTCAGGTTGGGAGTTCAAGCCTCATTCTCAACAGGTTGTGACTGTCCCCCCCAGTGCAGCTAACTGGATTATCAAAGGCCGGCCATGTCTCTCACTGTCCATGGTGTGAGGCTGTAAAAGAACTATTGCTGACTTTCGTCAAAAGTAGCTGCATAGCCGTCAGTGTGTTTTTTCCCTGCGATGGCCTGGCCAGCTGTCCAGGGTGTACTCTGCCCTCAGCCGGAGTCAGTTGGGATGGGTGCCAGACTCCCCGCAACCCTAATTAGGATTAAGCAATTACAGAAAATGAACAAAAAACGTGAAAGGTCCATCTTTTAAAGGAGTGATGCTAGAGTGGGCAAAGGGCACTATTCTCCACTGTAATCAGGCTGTATACAATCTGTATTGATTTACAAGCTGTTCAGCAGTGTTATCTATTGTTTTAATTGCTACATAATGTGTGTAAAATGTTATATTGAAATCTTTCATTGTTTCATGATTGCAACCTATCTAAGCATTTCATCCCTTAACATACAAAGGTGAATTTAGGAATTTAGGTATTTGTGCTGTTATGAATCTGTATACCAGTCTGAATCACTTATTGCGAGTGCACAGATTATATGATTTTCTTTCTGTTTATAAAACCATATTTTCACAACTATCTGGCCTGTACAAAACCCCTGTGCTTTGTTGTGCTTTCATTTAGGTTATCAAAGAGGGACAAACTTATTTGGCAATTTCGTTCTGACCAATACACCACAATGTCCTATGTAAGAATCAGTTATTCCAGTCCTACATTCCCAATACCTTACAGTCAGCTGTAATCAAAATTTTAAGTCATGCTTTAACATAAAGCATGACACATCACTCATTGTCATCCTCCCCTATCTTTCAGCAGCATTTGACACAGTCAACCACATAACTCTTCTCCATCCTCAGGAGTCTTGGAATGTGTGGTTCAGCTTGACAATAGTTTGCTTTCTATCAGTAAGGACACTCATTTCAGTTGAGGGGATCTTCAACTGCTCCACAGAGACTCTCCTCTGGCATTCTGCAGGGCTCAGTACTTGGTGCACTTCTTTTCTCCCTTCATACATGATGCCTCGTTGATGCCATATCCTCACATGAGTTTTTGTGCCACTGCCTCTACCCGGATCGCTATATGTCTGGAAAGTATTTTGTCATGAATAGTAGCTCACCAGCTGAAGCTTAATCTCAGCAAGATTGAAATGCTGTTCATCCCAGCTAACTCATGCCCACATCAAGATATTGTAATCTCTGTGAACAACTCTGTGATCTATCCCTAGGTCACAGCACAAAGTCTTGGAGTAACTATGGACCTGTCCATCTCTCATATCGCTAATCATTTTCGATCATGTCTATTTCTCCTCTTTTAGATCTGAAGAATTTTTTATCCATTTCTTTTTCTCACTAAGGCACTCAGATATTTGTTCAGTCCCTTCTCATCTCAAGGCTAGACTTCTACAACTCACTCCTGGCAGGTCTGCCTTTGAGGAACATTCAATCTCTGCAACTGATACAGAATGCAGTTTCACGGCTTGTTTTCAAGCCCCCATCCAACACCCCCACCCCCCCACCGCCCCAAGTTCTCACACCACTCCTCTGCTGTGCTCTCTTCAATGGCTTCCCGTAGCTGCTCACATTAGAGTCAAAACAAAAACTCTTGCCTACAAAGCCAGAAATGGACCTACATCCTCCTACGTCGAAGCATTAATCACAAATTCAAACAATTTACAACTACATGTGTACTAAGTGTAAATAAAACTAAAGTAATAAAAATGTAATTGACACAATACACTGATGTACTTTAACCAGAGATGAAAATGTTGAGGTTCTCTTTGGGAGTAACAAGGATGGATAGGATTAGGAATGAGCACATCAGAGGGACAGCACATGTAAGACATTTTGGAGACAAAGTCAGAGAGGCTAGATTGAGATGGTTTGGACATGTTCAGAGGAGGGATAGTGAGTATATTGGTAATAGGATGCTGAGGCTGGAACTACCAGGCAAAAGGCCTAGAGGAAGACCAAAGAGACGATTCATGGATGTGGTGAAGATGCAAAGGATAGGGTGAGATGGAGGCAGATGATTCGCTGTGGCGACCCCTGAAGGGAAAAGCCGAAAGGAAAAGAAGAAGACACTGATGTACTTTAACATAGCCTGAAGGCTCTGCAGGTACAATTTTGCTGCAATTGAAGTTACAATTAAAAATAAGATATTTTATAATGATTAATGATAATATTGGCTTATTTGTATATTAATTACAAAGTGTCAAATTAATTATCATGTTTTGGCGTAGCATCTTTTTTTTTTCCAGAAGGAAAGTTCAAAATAAATTCAAGGTGATGTATGTCAAATTTTGTGGAAATCCACACCGCTGTTTAAAAAATGTTTTTGCAAAGAAGCTCAAAATCCAGGTTAATAGACTTGAAAATTCCAAGAGTCAAAATTGTTCCGTGAGAGGAAACTTGTATAATAAGTTTTATGACTTTCATCAAACAGTTCAAGGGGCAGAGCTTTTAAAAATGGAAAACGCATGACTTTTGAACAGAAGATTCTTGTTTAAAATATAACTGTCTCCCATGCTACAAAATCTTCTGATTTTGACTTTTCAATGCATGGTTTTGGTTTTATGGCCAAAAAACTGGTTGAAGAACTAAAAGAAATGATTAAAAAAATAACAAGGCTCCTTCTGCCAATTTTACATGAATCCAATTCAACATTCATCATAATTTTCATGCGAAGGAAAAATGTAAGGTGAATTTTAGAGGATTTTTAGTGGCAAAATAGTGAGGCAACAGATTTTTTTTAGATGATTTGGCAAAACAATCCAAATTAGACACTGTCCTGTGTTTGAAGAGAGCTCAAAAGAAATCTTCCAAGATGCTCAGCAAACATTTTGAGCAATTTTTATAATTAAACTGCACCTGTTGTTTTGTACAATCTTGGAGAAAGGTGCTGTGAAAAAAATGTGAACATTTGGTAAAGTAATAATACAATTTTATATAATTATACAACATATGGGAACGGGTTTGTGGAAATCTGATTACCTCAATGTGCTGTCACACAAATCACACGCATCTTTGCATTCTGTGGAACTTTTGGTGTTCAATTCAATTAATATTTGGAACTATAAGGACCCCACACACGCTTCAAAATGACCACGTGCCTGCGAAAAAGTGAAGTACAGTACTGTATATGCTTAGGATTATGCAACCATAATATAAATAGTTGAAACTACACTCTATGTAATCGTAATATACAGTGATCCCTTGCTACTTAGCGATTCAGTTCCTGCTGCTTCAGTGTATCGCGAGTTTTTCAAAAATATTCATCGAAAAATAACAAAATAAGGAAATTAACAAAAAAAATAGGGAAAAAGTTAAGGAAAATGCCGCAAAACCACGCCAATTATGCAAAAACATCCCAAACAAACAAAAACAAAAAAACAACCCAAAACCCCCCAACAAAACTACTTACATTTTTATGTGAGGTGCACATCTGGGTGTGTGTATTTGTATTTTATTTACATATTTTGCATTGTTTTAAAATGTTTAATTGTTATTATAAGCATTTATAGTGTTCAATATGTATTTACCGATATTATATACACATATACATGAACGTATACATCAGTCACGGTGGTCAATTATACTTCGCGGAAATTCAGCGGTCGAGTGTGTGTGTGTGTGTGTGTGTGTGTGTGTGTGTGTTGGGGGGGGGGGGTCTTGGTCCCCATTAACCCTGAAAAGTGATAGATCACTGCAATAAGTTATATTACAAATCTTTACATGGTGGTGAATGAAAAAAATAGTGTGATTTGACATTCACCACTAAAAATAAACTGGAATCAGCTGTAAAGAGCCAGGCAACCACAAGCTGGGAGAGATGGAGGAGAAAAGCTACAAATCTTGTTGTGCAATTTTGATGTAGAAGCAGATGTTCCATTGACATTGGGA
>CM045748.1:24120359-24130359 GCA_024760905.1 Plotosus lineatus | reverse complement strand
AAAAGAGTAAAAATCTACAGGAACGTATCACAGATCGAATCCACCGGCGGTTGTGATGAAGTGCGATGCGGCGCTTGCGGTAGATGAAAGTTGAGGATGCGCCAACTCCATCCTTTCCCTATGAATGAGCAGCGCGGGCCGAACAAAAACCTACCCGCATTGCCACCTAATGGAAACACTGGAGAAGATAAGGGATCAAAGCAGGGGGAGAAACGCCCGGGGTTCATAGCATCCCGGCTCAAGTTATAAAAAGAGCGCACGGAAGGCACAGGGAGCCCAAATAAATACAACAACAACAACAACAAGGAGAAGAAGAACAACAACAACAAGAACAACAAGAAGAATGATTCTGCCTTGCTGTGGCCTGGCGAGCTGTCCAGGGTGTACTCTGCCCTCACCTGGAGTCGGTTAAGATGGGTGCCAGCCTCCCCGCGCCCAGGGCTGTAGTCAAGCGCGACTAGACGCCATATACTCACTTATTTTAGCAAGTATGTAGTGTGTATGCACTTATTTTTCCTGGAAAAAGTTTCTCAGTGTGTTTTTTTTTTTTACAAATATATACAGGGATCCCTCACTTTCCGCGGTTAATGGGGACCGAACCCCTGCAACCGCCAATTTCTGCAAAGTAGGATCGACCCCCCCCCCCCCCCCCACACTTTTGCAAACATAAATATAAGGTAAAGTCCTTTGGGCTTTTTACACCCGAGCCTCGTGGCTCATCAGGCCGGTTCTTATCCCCGGTTTCTGTCACGTGAAGCGATGAGGAGTTCAACTCCCCCTGGATGGGATGCTAGTCCATCGCAGGTTACCTTCCCAGTATATTTTACTGGTACCCATTTATACTGCTGGGTGAACAGAGGCACACTTGTGGTTAAGACCTTTTGCCCAGGGGTCTCAGCACAGTGGGAGTTGAACTGAGATTTGAACACACAACCTCCCGACCATGAGCGCAGCAACCTTAGCCACTACACCCCCCCCCCCCTTTACGACCGCCAATTTCCTCGAAATAGAATCGACCCCCCCACTGATGTATACGTACATATATGTGTGTATATAATATCAATAAATACATATTCAATGCTATAAATGCTTATAATAACAATTAAACATTCAAAAATAATGCATAAGATGTAAATATAAATACACACATATATAGACGCACGCTCACACACACACACACACACACACACACACACACACACACTCAGATGCACACCTCACATAAAAAAAGTTGTTTTGTTGGGGGGTTTTGGGTTGTTTTGGGGGTTTTTTGCATAATTGGCCTTGTTTTGTGACAGTTTCTTTAACTTTTTCCATATTTTTTGTTATTTTTAATTTTTTTTTGTTGAATATTTTTGAAAAACCTGCGATACACTGAAGCCACAGAAACTGAAGCATGCAGTAGCAAGTGATCACTGTATTGCTTTGTCACTTGTCCCAGTTTGTAGTCCTGTCACCATCATGTTTCCGTCCTCTACCTACCATCATTCAGGGTGGAGACAGCCCGGTATAACAAGACCCATGCAGCGATTGAGCAGTGCGGATTGTCATGAAGGCCTTCAGCCAATCACCTTCATCCAAAGGCTTTGCCACTGTTGTCACTGTCCCCCCAGCGCAGCTAACTGGGTATTGAAGGCCGGCCATGTCTCTCACTGCCCATGGTGTGAGGTTCATGTAAAAGAACCATTGCTGACTTTCGACAAGAGTAGCTGCAAAGCCATCAACGTGTTTCTGCCCTGCAATGGCATGCCGATATATATATATATATATATATATATATATATATATATATATATATATATATATATATATATAAATAATTCATTTTCTGTAACAGGTTAATTCTAATTAGGGTCGCGGGCAGGCTGGCGCCCAACCCTGCTGACTTCGGGTGAGGGCAGAGTACACCATGGACAGCTCATCAGGCCATCACAGGGCGGAAACACATTGACGGCTATGCAGCTTCTCTTGATGAAAGTCAGCAATGGTTCTTTTACATGAACCTCTCACCAAAGAGAGTGAGAGACATGGCTGGCCTTTGATAACCCAGTTAGCTGCACTGGGGGGACAGTGACAACCTTGTGGAGAGTGGGACTCGAACCCCCAACCTTAAGATCAGTGATCCAGCGCCCTATACCACCAGGCCATTGCTGATAAACAGTGTGTGTGTGTGTGTATATATATATATATATATATATATACACACATATATATATATACACATACATACATATATATATATATATATATATATATATATATATATATATACATACATATATATACACATATATGCACATATATATACACATATATATATACACACACATATATATATATATATATATATATATATATATATGTGTGTGTGTGTGTGTGTGTGTGAACATTCAATTCCAAACACTCTTGATAACAAGCTGGCGAGGACTGTAATAAATTGTGTCTCACCTCGTGCAATACACTGGGTGAGGGTAAATATTTTTGGCAATCAAACCACGCACACCAGTCATGATACTCTGACATTGTTCAAGGAATTTATTGAGTTTAAAATTCATATTGTCAAAATAGATGACACTGGTGCACTTATTTAGCTTTATTTAGGAACTGGTTTAAATGATAGGAACACTGTGGGCAAGGACCCGCTCATCATCGTATCAGTATTTCTACTTTTTGAAAACGGTCTCCAGACTTTTTTTTTCTTGAAAACATTATTTGACTTTTTTCTCAGCAATTATTTCTGACTTTTATTTCTGAGAAATGACTTCGGAGTTTTGTTGTGCTTCCTTTGCTGCTAGTTACGCCAGACTTCTTTGATCTCACTTTGTGTTTCTTGACTCTTTTAGCTCGAAGGCAGATTTTTTTTTCTTGGTTTGCCCTTTGCTGTCTTACATCTGAGAACTTCTTTATTATTATTATTATTATTATTATTATTATTATTATACCTGTTGTTAGAATGGGCTGTCCTGAATCGTGTCTTAGTGTGCATGGTTGTGAGAGTGTTGGCCCTGCGATGGCCTGGCGAGCTGTCCAGGGTGTACCCCGTCCTCGCCCTTAGTCAGCCGAGATGGGCACCGGCCTCCCCGTAATCCTAATCAGGATTTAGTGGTTCAAAAAAATGAATGAATGACCGTTGTTAGAACGCCTCCTGATGCCTCCATGTTGTGGTGTTTCTGGCATGTTCAACCGGGAAGAGACCCCGGGGTCGGCCTAGCATGCTCGAGGGATTATGTTTCTTGACTGGTCTGGGCTGCTGCCCCTGCGACCCAACTACAGATTAAGTGGTGGAAGGGGATGCTGCTGATGATGATGATTAATAATAATAATAATAATAATAATAATAATAATAATAATAATAATATCTCAGAGTATATGCTATGCTAGATGTTAGTGGAACATCAGAATAGTTTAAAATCAAATCAAAATTGAACTCAGGATGTCATTTTTTTTTTAAATGTAAACATTTACAACATAAAATCAACAAACTTCAGAAAAGTACAATCGGCCTGAAGGTGATGTTAATATTAGAAGTTTTTTTTTTTTTGATGTGTTCCAAGTCTTGAAAGAAAACTGCTCATCAGCTGAAGTCATTCACTCATTGAATGATTTTCTGAACCGCTTAATCTTAATTAGGGTCATGGGGAGACTGGTGCCCATCTCAGCTGACTCTGGGTGAGGAGCAGAGTGCACCCTGGACAGCTCGCCAGGCCACTGTAGGACAGAAACATGCTTTTGACGAAAGTCAGCAATGGTTGTTTTCCATCTCTCTCACCACAGTCAGTGAGACATGGCTGGCCTTTGATAACCCAGTTATCTGTACTTGGGGGGGCAGTGACAACCGTTGACAGTAGCGCTTGAAACCCCTGGCCGTGCGATCAATAATCCAGCACCCTGGCACCGAGCCACCACTGCCCCAGCTTTTACACCAAAAAAAAAAAAAAAATTGACACATTTCAGTAAAGTTTTATTTAGGCCCATTTCCATCAGCTCATCCAGCAAACTGGATTCTTTGTCTTGGCAACGGAAAACAAATTCTGTTGTGTTCAATACACGTGTGATTTCATCTAATGATATCCGTTGCTATTTTAACATGATAAACAGGATGCCTCAGGATTCCCAGATATATTTTTAAGGATTCAGGCATCCATTTTTAGCAAAGCAATAGAATATCAAACTGGAAAATGATTCTCAAACGTCCAGCCCTCAATCAGCCCGAGATCTCACAACTTCACATTTAACTTTATTTAACTTTCTGATTAAACACATGCACCTTCTGGAAGAATTTTTCAAACAGCTGCCATATCCATCACAAAACAAGGAGAACTTAAACTATGATAGAGAGTAAATGTTTATAGGCATTTTCCAGTTCGCATGATGAAGTGATAGAGAACATGACTTATTAATAACTAAAATCAATTCGACTTACATCACATTGCATATGCAATGATATCTTATCACGTACACTAGGATTTTTGTCCGGTGAGGTTTATTTAACATTCATTAACATTAAACAAACCTCATAACGTTAAACAATCTGTTGAATTTTGTGAAAAAAATAAAATGATATAAAACCCCCTGAACGCGACCGAAACTGATAATAATATATTGTTGATTTTGCTATACTGTATTAATTGAAAATATATGATTATAATAATTGCTTCAGCATAATAATGATGATGATGATGATGATGATGATGATGATGTCTCAGTACTGGCATATCAAAGGCGGATCATGTCTCTCCCTGTCTGTGATGAGAGGTTCATGTAAAAGAACCATTGCTGCCATTCGTGAAGAGTAGCTTGTAGCATAGCCGTCAGCATGTTTCTGCCCGGGGAAGGCCTGGCGAGTTGTCCAGGGTGTGCTCTGCCCTCGCCCAGAGTCAGTTGTTTTGGGCGCCAGCCTCCCTGGGATCTTAGTTATGATTAAACATGAGAAAATAAATGAAGAATGAGTAGTAATAAAGGGCAGTGGTGGTCTAGTGGTATAAGGCACCGGATCACTGATCCAAAGATTGGGGGTTCGAGTCCCACTCTCCACAAGGTTGTGACTGTCCTCCCAGTGCAGCTAACTGGGTTATCAAAGGCTGGCCATGTCTCTCACTGTCTATGGTGTGAGGCATGTAAAAGAACCATTGCTGACTTTCGACAAGAGTAGCTGCAAAGTCATCAGCGTGTTTCCGCCCTGCGATGGCCTGGCGAGCTGTCCAGGGTGTACTCTGCCCTCGCCCTGAGTTGGCTGGGATGGGCACCAGCCTCCCCGCAACCCAAATTAGGATGAAGCGGTTACAGAAAATGAAATGAATAGTAATATTAAGGCAACAGGATGGCACAGTGGTGAGCACATCCACCTTCCAAAAAGATGGCCTGGGTTTGATCGGGGCCTGGGCGGTTTTTGTGGTAAAATCACATTTTCTCCTTATGGTGGTGTGGGTTTCCTCCAGGTATTTCGGTTTCCTTCTACAGTACAAAACAAGTACAGTAGGATATTTGCCTTTTCCAAATGGCTCCCAGGTGTAGTGTGAGTGTGAATAGCTGTCCTGGGTGGACCCGCCTTCCCAGAAGGAAATCCACATAATAATAATAAGGCAGTGGTGGTCTAGTGGTATAAGGTGCCGGATCGCTGATCCAAAGGTTGGGAGTTCAAGTCCCACTCTCCACAAGGTTGTCACTGTCCTCCCAGTGCAGCTAATTGGGTTATCAAAGGCCGGTCATGTCTCTCACTGTCACTCTCACAGCGTGTTTCTGCCCTGCGATGGCCTAGCGAGCTGTCCAGGGTGTACTCTGCCCTCGCCCGGAGTTGGCTGGGATGGGCACCAGCCTCCCCGCGACCCTAATTAGGATGAAGCTGTTACAGAAAATGAACTGATGGTAATAATAATAATAAAAAGAACAAAAACAACATAAAAAAAAAGAAGCAAAGATCTCCTCTTTAAGATACTGGTTCAATCCAAACTCCTTAATAGACATGGAACATCAACACATAAGATACTCGTCCTGTCATTTTATGTAACTATTTAATCCTAATTAGGTTCGCAGGGAGGCTGGCGCCCATCACAGCCAACTCTGGGCGAAGGCAGAGTACACTCTGGATGGCTCGCCAGGCCATCGCAGGGCAGAAACACGCCGACGGCTTTGCAGCTCCTCTAGTCAAAAGTCAGCAGTGGTTCTTTTGCATAAACCTCACACCGTAGACAGTGAGAGACATGGCCGGCCTTTGATAACCCAGTTAGCTGCACTGGGGGACACACACTGGCAACATGTTGAGAGTGGGGCTTGAACCCCCCCCACCTTAGGATCAGTGATCCAACACCACTAGAGATAACATTGTAAATTAAAATCATTACAAAGAAAATACTAGAAAGGGCCAGCAGTGGAACACGAAGAAGAGACGTGAGACAGAGAGGGTAAAAATTCATGGGGCATAGTTTAAAGGTGCCCATTTTACAAAGCATATAAAATAAGGATGAAATATCATGATATCACATGGAAATAAAATGGAATCATCCACAATGTCTCCTGTATCTGAGTGTCAATGACCCCTGCAACGATGAGATTAGTAAACAGTTCCATCTGTAATATTCTGTTGACACCATACACTTTCTTCTTTATCTTAGCAGTTGCTCAGAGTTTTCCACCTACAGTACAGTACTATGAATCGATGTTGCACTGCTCAGTTAACACGCATGCACAGTGATGCTATCCGAGTCAAATCGTGCGGTTATTGTTATTGTGAACAGACACAGAACCAAAGCAATATGTTTAAAAAAAAAAAAAAAAAAAAAAAAAAAAAAAAGATGAATACACTGCACAGGAGTTGGGGTGGTTTGGCCAATAAAATATTTAGTATTCAGCCAAAATTAACTGTTGATTAAAAATAAGCATATAGATGAGATTCTTCCTACTTACCCAATTGTGTTTGCATGGCCATAAGAATG
Organism: Plotosus lineatus; assembly: GCA_024760905.1. Lineage (NCBI taxonomy): Eukaryota > Metazoa > Chordata > Actinopteri > Siluriformes > Plotosidae > Plotosus > Plotosus lineatus. The sequence continues at coordinate 24,123,427 of CM045748.1, read as the reverse complement.
AGAGGTGGCCCAATGATCAAGGCTCTAGGCTCGTGACTCAAAGGTTGTGGATTCAATTCCCAGTACCTCCATGCTGCCATTGTTGGGCCCTTGACCAAAGGACTTTTTCCTGAATTGCTCAGATGTATCAAAAGTATGTATCAAATGTAAGTTGCCCTGAGAAAGAGTGTTTGCAAAGTGCTGTGAATGAAAGGAAGATTGTTTGAACCTTGTAGGCTGTGCTTGTTGCTTTGTTGCCCCCTAGTGGCATTTCGCATAAAACAGCGACAAACTTGTCCACTGTTCAGTCATTTCATTTCTTGGAAAGGAGTTTGTATTCAAAAAGAGATGAAATGTGTGCATGAATTGTAATCTTTCTCACTTTTTTTTCTTGTTCTCCTCTCACTTTGAAAGATGCAATGTCTGAAAGTATTTGTTTATTTGAAGAGCACATTAGTTGTCAATGGTTTGGATCGAGTCTTCTATCTCTCTGCGTCTACATCCAATCACTAGGAATGGATGTCGATTCCTGAAGCTTGAATGATGCTCATATAGGGATTGTCATAGCTGTGATCACAATGATCTACCGTATGGTTCGCCAGGCCACATATGGACTCACTCACACCTACGGGTAAGTTGGAGCAGCCAATTAACCTACTGTGCATGGTTTTGGACTGTGGGAGGAAACTGGAGTACCCGGAGGAAACCCAGACAAGCACGGGGAGAACATGCAAATTCCACACAGAAACGCTCAGGCCTGAAATCGAACCCGGGCCTTCTTGCTGTGAGGCAGACGTGCTAACCACTACGCCACCGTGCCGCCCAATTTAATCGTAGTCGTTATACAAAAATGCTCATAAGTTGTAGTCGTATTTATTTTTATTTTTACTCTTCAAAAATTTAGTGTTATTTTTAGCTGATAAAAAAGCCCATCATTTTAGTCGACTTTTAGATATTACAACTGCTGTATAGATTTCAAAAAAAGCTGGGTGAACTACACATATCTGCGGACATGTGTAGGACTGCTAAAACTTTATTTTTTTTTATTCATTTCACTTCCCTCCAAACAACTTCATCCGTTATTAGGGTCGTCAGGGGACTGATGCCTATGTCCCCATCAAATCCAGGCAGACGTGGGGTACATTCTGAACAGCTTGCCAGTCAATTGTAGAGCTATAACATGTCCCCCTTAGAGCACTGACGGGATGTTTGGGGACGGCATGTCTGAGATCGTGTTCCAGTTGCGGATAGCATCATTCAGTTCCGTGTAGCCCTCGATGAGGGGAATAACTTTCCACAGGCCACAATCGACAGCCTGGTCAGCCTTGGTCCGTGTATAATGAAAAGCAGACAGTTTGTTTATTCCATGATAAGTTTCTATCTTAAAATTTAAATAAACTTCTTTCTCTCATTCACGTTTTTTCTGGTGAAATTGTCATGCACAGGTAACTTTGCTTATTTGTTACTCAGCCAGTCGTCACAGTGGCGTAGTGGTTAGCACGTCTTCCTCACAGCAGGAAGGTCCTGGGTTTAATTCCCAGCTCGAGTATTCCCTGTGTGGAGTTTGTATGTTCTCCCCGTGCTTGTGTGGGCTTCCTCCGGGTACTCTGGTTTCCCCCAACAGTCTCAAAACATCCACAGGAGGTTAATTGGCTGTTCTAAATTGCCCATAAGTATAAATGGTTGTGTGAGTGTTGACCCTGCGATGGCCTGGAAAGCTGTCCAGAATGTACCCTGCCCTTGACCTGAGATGGGTGCCAGCCTCCTTGTGACTCACATTTAGGGGTGATTTTGAACCTATTTTAGAATTGCTCTGATTATTAAAACCCAAGCATTACAGATACAAGAAATCCATGGAAACTGAAGGAGTATTTATTGGGGCCAAAGCAACAAACATGCAATAAAAATAAAAATAAAATATTAATAATTGAGGACTTTATGATGCCTGCAAACTCCCCAAATGGGCAAACACCTCAGGCCTCTATGCTGACTGGACTAGGACGTGGTCTGTAGCAGTGGTCCCCTACACACAGTCCACGGACCAGTACCGGTCCATGGATCATTTGATACTGGTCCACAAACAAAATCTTTCATGGTACAAGTTATAGTTTTTTTTTTTTTTTTTAATTATTATTTATTTTTTACCCCTTCCGGATCTTATTTTTTTAAAATCGACTGTTTTTGACATTGCCACAGAAGCAGCGAAAGCCCTTCTTCCTTTTCCAACCACATATCTTTGTGAGACGGGGTTTCCTGCGGTGACAGCCGCCAAAACAAAACTACAGAGTAGACTCTAACCGGTCCGCGGAAACATTTTCATACATGAAACTGGTCCCTGGTGCAAAAAAGGACTCCCGAATGCGGATTATGCTCATAAACACATTTTTAAAAATTTAAAATGTGTAGAATTAGCATTTTGTTAAGATTATTGCTCACATCCCAACATGGACAGGGTTAATTTATATACCACCACTGCCCCTGCAGTTAACCATTTAATCCTAATTTGGGCCGCAGGGAGGCTGGCACCCATCCCAGCCAACTTCGAATGCGGGCAGAGTACATTCTGAACAGCTCACAAGGCCATCGCAGGGCAGAAACACGCTGACGGCTTTGCAGCTACTCTTGTGAAAAGTCAGCAATGGTTATTTTTACATAAACCTCTCACCATAGACTGTGAGAGACATGGCTGGCCTTTGATAATCCAGCTCGCGGCATAAATATATATTCTTATATGGACATAGAGAGAGAAGGAGAGAGAGAGAGAGAGAGAGAGAGAGAGAGAGAGAGAGAGAGAGAGAGAGAAATGGAGAAATGTAAGTACTGTAGGCCCTTGATATTCGCGGGGGTTCGGTTCCGGCCCCTCCTGCGAATGAAGATAATCCGAGTTCTGTACCCAGAAGTAAAACCCCATGTATCATATTACATGCGCGAATGATGAACCCAAAGTAAAATACTATGTATCTATTACATACACTAAAATATGCTTCTTAAACACATTCTATGGACAGTCTTACTCATTAAAACAGTATTAACGTCGTAAAATATAGGAATGATTAAGAAAAACCTTTTAATTTTGTACTGTGATATTT
>CM045748.1:24107859-24115359 GCA_024760905.1 Plotosus lineatus | reverse complement strand
TTGTGCAACATAAAAAAGTGCATCAAAACATAAAAGTGTTAGGAATTAAAAAATTAACAATTACGAGCATCAAAAGGTCTTCTTCTTTTCCTTTCGGCTGTTCCTTTTTTTTTTTTCATGGGTCGCCACGACAAATCTTGTGATGCGCATGTTTGACTGGCATAGGTTTTTACATCGGATGCTCTTCCTGACAAAACCCTTTATCGAGGGGTGGAAACACGCTGATGGCTTTGCAGCTACTCTTGACGAAAGTCAGCAATGGTTCTTTTACATGAACCTCTAACCATAGACAGTGAGAGACATGGACGGCCATTCATAACCCAGTTAGCTACAATTCGGGGGGGCATTGACAACCTTGTTAAGAGTGGGACTCGAACCCCGAACTCTAGGATCAGTGATCCAGCACCTTTTACCACCAGGCCAACACTGCGCCTTACGAGCATCATAAAGTACAGAACACAATAAAGCAAACAAAATGTACAGTGCTGTGAATTGGTCTGTTTCTCAGCTTGACAGGGTACCAATTTTCCCGCGAGTCCACTGTTTTGGTCTATGATTTATTAAAAATATGAACATGGTGAATACGGGTGAATTAGACATTCAACTGCTAGCAAATCGATTCCTGTATGTTGTGCTATCTTGGTATAGGAACAGTGGTGACTTGACTGTGTATGGAAATATATTCATTTACAGCTATGGACAATTTAGAGTAGCCATTTGACTTTATTGATGTCAAACTGGAGCACAAGGGGGAAACTGATGAAAGCATAGTGGGAACTTACACGCTTCACAAAGGAAAGCTTAGCTAAAACTCGAACATTAAGCTGTCTAAGGCCTATATTCCTAACCAGGTAGTCTTTATCTTTTATTTTAAGTCACCATTTTTGCTCGTTTTTTTTTTTCATCTTTTTCAGCACAATAACATGCTCAAGTGGCACAACACAAAATATAGTCTATGACAAAGAAATTCAGCTTTTGGTCTACAGTACATGTTGCAGGAATTATTCCATACCAAGAGTAGAAGGGGTGAAATACAGGTTATTGCCACCAAAAGAAAAAAACAAACATGTTAAAAATATATTTTTCTTTTTTCTTCTTCGTTTTGTTGTCATCTACTGCGTCTAGCAGTTTTAATAGCCATATTAGTAGCACTATTCCCGACTATAATGGTGTCCATGATGAGTTTTGGTGAGGATTGATGTGAGTATTGATGTGAGTCTGAGTGGCAAATGGGCTAGGTAGTTCCTCTTGTTTTAAAAATGTGGATCATGTTGTGATCCATCAGAAAGGTAGGACTTCCAGCCAATTAGATTATGTTCTTACAAGCCAATGTGACCCCAGACTTGTGACCAACAGTAATATTTTTCCAGGCACAGAATGTATCTCACAGCAAAAGTTGCTAATTTCTGACAGTTCACTTAAGATTGTAATGCTCCATAAGCAATCATTTGCTTCAAAGTTATGTGAGTTGGGTGTGATGGCTTAAAAAACATTTCCTGGCAACTTTTAAAGAGCAAATAAAATAAAGCAAGGGAACGCCCTTGGGGTGTGGTTTAAAAGAATAATAATTAAGGCATCCCTTTGTGCTGTTCCGTGCAACCGCGCAAACGTCACATAGCTGAGAAGAAAATACCCAAGGACTGGACTGAGAGTTACATTACCAACCTACACAGTACAAAGGCAAGACAGATGTGTTGGTGAGAGTAAACTACAGAGGTTTCACCACTGTCTAAAAGTCATGGAAGGAGTATTGGATGAAATAATCCACATTTATTTGCTTTCTAAGTGGTAGAGGAATGTATGACGCAATACTCAGAGTAAGGTAGCTAAAACACCATGCCAAGAAGAACATTGTTGTAATTCAGCTTCACTGATTTGCAGAAAGCTTTCAACGTACCATGTGATGTATTATCATGTACTATGAAGTGACTAGATGTGCCTGAGTGGTTTATAAGTATAGCTCAGGCAGTACAAGATAAAGTGCAGAGTTCACATTGATAACATAAAACATTTTTTTTTCATTAGTGTTTCACCAAGGCTGTGTACTGAGTCCTCTGATGTTACTATTTTGGTGGCCTTATCACATTCACAAGCTGCCTTTGGGAGCTGCTGAATGCAGATGATCAGATCCTAGTATCAGATTCTCCATATGATCTGGAGAGAATACTCTAGAAGTCTGGGCTCGAGGCGAAAAGGGTATTGATTATACTTTGCCAAAACATATTGGTTAGCAGGTCTGCCTCACAGCAAGATGCTCCTTGTTTTGATTCCTGGGGCTTAGGAATTTTTGTTTGGAATTGGGAATTTGCACATACTACATGTCCTTGCATTTATTACTTCCAGGCACTCTGGTTTCCTCCCACAGTAAAAAGGCATGTACATTAGGCTAATTGCCTACTCAAAATTGTAACTAGATATTAGTGTGAGAGTGAATAGTTTTGTGTTGGCCCTGTGGTAGTCTGATAAACAAGTCGGGGAGTATTCTTTTTTTTTTTTTTTTTAAATAATTGACTTTAGCTTCTCGGCTAACATAGGTAGAAAAATAGTGTTTGCCAAGACAACAAGAAAGCTCCACCACCTAGTCACGTCATATCCAAATAAACTGTAGAATGCATAGGAAGAATGCCTTCAAACTCAAGCTATAGAGAGAAACTATAGAAACTCTTAGAACAGATTTCACTTAAACAGGAGCCAAGTTCGTCATGACCACAAGTCCCCTGTTACAGCCAAAGCTCGCTGAAATATGGCACAGGGCTCCCTTTACCCACAAAACACACCATAAAAATAGGGGCATATACAGTGGCAGCCAAATAACAATAAAATGAAGGGACAGTAACCGTACTTTATATCCAGCCCAATGGAACAATCATGTTCCAGGGCAGTGAAGCCAGCCTCAGTTCAGTCGAAGATGATTTCAACACCATAAAAAAGCCTAAGCAAGCGACACAAAGAGAGAGGAAGATGTGCAGGATAGAGCACCAGACATAACTACAGTGGTACCTCACTTTAGTAAATTAATCCATTCCAGCACCTTTTTCGTAACACGGATTTTTCGCAAATTGAACCACATTTTACATGTAAAACATGTGATTCGTTCCAAGGCTCCCTATACCACCCCATAAACCCTTTAAAAATGAGAAAAATACACCAATTTTGTATGAAATATGTATGGAATATATGTTAAAAGTAAAATAAAATTACCCTCCTTCACAAGGTCCTTAAATATGGCGGTTGCTTTTTCCGGAATAATCGCCCCCGTCACTGTATCTCCAGCAAGTTCTTTCTCCTTTATACAAAGGAGTAACAGTCTCTCCATGTCCTCGTTCAGTGACGACCTCTTTTTCGATATCACAGTGAGGCCTTTCAAAGGTGTCGTTGCTTTTAAGGCCTCCTTCTGCTTCAATATCGTCCCGATTGTGGAGGGGTTTCGGCCATACTCGTTTACGATTTCACTCAACCACATCCCACTTTCATATTTTTTTAGCATCTCCTGGTTTACTTTTATTGATAACAGAGCCCGCTTATTCTTTTCAGTCTCACCGGGAATCACTTTCTTGGGGCTCATGATTAATAATGAAAAGTAACCCTGCAATGAGCACACTCAAAAAAACTCACGAAAACCAACAGTACAACTCTCCTTCGACGCGTATGACAAACAATGGGTCGAAGGCACACGAAAAGCATGACGGGTACAGTACTGTATTATGGAGATTCAGCTCCCTCCTAGCCAATGGGAGGCCAGCGGGGTAGGGTGTTGAGAGACAACCAATGGGAAAGCAACTCAGCAAGTTCATCCCCATCATTCATCTCAGCACTAACTCAGTGCTGTAGTGGTCAAAAAATAAGTGTGTACACTATGGCAGCGAAGCTACCATTCGAGGTCGTGAACCAAATTTTGAAATTTGAAAGGCTGAGAGGTGCATTTTTGAGCATTTCAAATTTAAAATCAGTTAGTCTGAGCTATTATAAAATTTACAGAACTTGACAATTATATCTGTAATAAGAAAAAACAAAACAAAGAAATTAGTAAATAATACTGGATGTTCATTATCATTTAAATATAGACATTTTATTGTTAAAATGTTAATGCTGAAATCTATGAGTATGTTATACAGTATATGTATTTTATCTAACAATTATCAAAAATTGCAAAAAAAAAAAACAGACAAGTTACTTGGTACATGTATTAGAAGTACAATATGCAAACCACTAATGACAATATATTATATATATATATATATATATATATATATATATATATATATATATATATATATACACACATATACACTGTATATGTACAGTGACATTTGATACATCATACAGCCTTACAGGCATGAAACCGCGGTGAGTGATAGATGAGTGATCGATCTAAAGTATATACAGTAATATGTTTACAATGTTAGCTTGGATTAACCATTTAGTTATTACCAAAAAGTAAGACCTGTCAACAAGGACAAACAGGGCATAAACTGACTGCAGAAATGCTTGTTTGATCTTAAAATAAGTTTTCTGGGATGCAGGTCTGTCACCGGGTGTGACCGTGTGAACCAAATATAAACACAGGCTAGCTTAGCTTAACTTACCGGGGACTTTGTTGGACTCGGCTTGCAAGCTTTCTGCGCTCTTTACACGAGTTAACCCGTGCATGGCGAGTGACTGTGTGCCCTGTGGGTGGAGATATTTGGCTTTCTTTGTTTTACGCATGATAGCACTTCGGCCCCGAAAAAGCTTGTATATGGATATACAGGAACATGAAATAATAAAGAAAAGAAAGCATATGAAAGAACTGTCATTAGGGTTACTATTGGCGGTACTTTTCCAAGAAATTAATGAAAGCCGGAAGTTCATTGGACACAAATCTTGAGCTCAGCTAGCAGTATCCAATCAGAGGTATAATACTATAAGGCTGATTCGTGGTGTTTATGGAATCATGTTTATGACTAGATTTACTAAAATAACCTTTGGCTTTGAAAATATTTAGCATTTCATCTCCGCTTTTCATTTACACAGTCGTGGAAATTTACGTAGATCAACTATAAAGTAGACCAAATTAAGTCAGTACACGCAACTCAGCCACTAAAACAAGTGGGTACACGGCACATAAAGCTACATCTTTTAGTGTGGCAAAAACCACAACACACAAGGTCTCATCTTCCAACATTGTAATTTCTGCCATCCTTTGCAGGAAATATTTTCATCATGCCACCATGCTTTTGGAGAACACAACTATCACCCACAGCTGAGCATTCACCTGGCACACCACCCAAATTAAAAGATGCCGGCTTTGGACACAACCCAGACAGCTATTAAAGGAGCAACAGACCTCCCACTGTCCACAGACCTTGCTAAAGAAAATTGGACCAAAACCACTAGACTATCATCGCTACCCAGTTTATTGGCACCAATCACATATCTGCACACCTAAAGTGTCCCTAGTGGATGGAGTGCTAGTCACACTGATAAATGACAATTGCAATCCAAAGTGCTGCTGCTGTCCAAGTGATTCTGCAAACACACCCACACACACACACACACACACACACACACACACACACACACACACCAATGTATCAGCTTTGGCGCTTATAATGTTTCATGTTTGCTATATAGTGCTGGTTATTGCCATAAAATAGTTCATCATCCATTCATTTTCTGTAACCGCTTAATCCTAATTAGGGTCGCGGGGGAGGCTGGTGCCCATCTTTGCGGTCACGCGGTGAGGGCAGACCATGGCAGGATGCAAACATGCTGACGGCTAGGCAGCCTACTCTTGTTGAAAGTCAGGAATGGTTCTTTTTACATGAACCTCACACCATAGACAGTGAGAGACATGGCCAGCCTTTGATAACCCAGTTATCTGCACTGAGGAAACAGTGGCAGCCCATTGAGTAGGGCTTGAACCCTCAACCTTGGGATCAGTGATCCAGCACCTTTACCACCGGGGCGGAAACACATTGATGGCTTTGCAGCTTCTTGTGACGAAAGTCAGCAATGGTTCTTTTACATGAACCTCACACCATAGATAGTGAGAGACATGGCCGGCCCTTGATAACCCAGATCTGAGGGTCAGTGACAACCTTGTGGAGAGTGGGGTTTGAACCAGCAAGCCAACCAACCTTAGGATCAGTGATCCAGCACCCTTACCACCACCAGGCCACCACTGCCCCGCCAGAAAATAATGAAAACACCAATATTTTATGAAGAACTGCTTTAGTTGTTTCTTAACCCTTTAGTGCCTGTGCCAAACATTCAGATGTTGGTGATTAATTACTTTTCCGTATTATTTTCTAACACACGATACACTATCAGTATAATAAACACACCAATTTATCAAAAGAGCCATGTCTATAAAATTTTCTAAAATACATATGGTAATTTTAATGCAGCAAAAAGTTTGAATTCTGTATAATGTTTTAGCATACTTCACTACAACATGGAAAACGGAAAGAAAAGAAAAAAAAAACAGCATATGCAATATGGGAATTATTTACAGAAAAAACAAACCTGAATTAAAATATTTTGATCTTTTTAAAATGTATGATAAATTAACTTGTAAAATATGCAGGAGACATGATTAGTAATGTTGTTAGAATTCAGATCCAACACAGTTTTCTCTCATGAAAACATAAAAGTATGCATAAGAAGTGATTCATTTATCTTCTGAACCGTATAATCCTAATTAGGACAACAGGGAGGCTGGTGCCTATCTCAGCCAACTCTGGGTGAGGACAGAGTACACCCTGGAGAGCTTACCTGGCCATCAAAGAGAGTAAACAACATTGATGGCAATCCAGTGGCCTTTACACATGACAGCCATGGGTCTTTTACATGCCTCTCACTACAGACGCTCAGAGACATGGCTCGGGCCTTTGAAACCCCGGTTAGCTGCACTGCGAGTGCATAAAAACCAATGAAAATGAATACAGTGGTTTATTTTTAGACGAATAAATTGTTTATTTGCGTAATAGAGTACAAAGGAATACATACTTTGACAAATCATAACGTGCACTTCACATAATGATGTACATACAATGTCTGAGACCATTTCAGACCAGAGAAATGCATGTACAATCTATTGTATTTGACAGATAAGACTTTGTGATGACTTATGATGAAAGCTGTGAAAAAAAATATTAAAAATACAACCAGGTGTGTCTCTTCAGACTGACAAAATGATCTTTACAGTTCTTGTAAACCTCCATCTGAAACAAGAGCAAAACTGTAAAAAATACAAATGTTTATCCAACAGCGCACACAGGCCTTAATTTGCATATTACAAAATCTCACAAAGACACATGCATGCATATGCTTGGACACACACACACACACACACACACACACACACACACACACTCAGAGTAAAGGTGGAACTCAAAATAGCATGATTTGAAATTGCAATATCATTTTATCACACACATTCTAATTGTCTGGTTGGCATTAAGAAAAGGAGCACGATCAGAACCCCCCCCCCCCAAGTTCATTATATACAATAAAAGA
>CM045748.1:24005359-24105359 GCA_024760905.1 Plotosus lineatus | reverse complement strand
CCTATACCACTAGGCCACCACTGTGCCGTTCAGCTGATGTGTTATTCCTAAGAATGTATTCAGGTCCTGAAACAGCCCCAAATAATCTGATCATTACTGTTAAACTGGTCATCTTTTTTATGCCAATGGTAATGGCTTCTTCCTGAATAACTGACCTTTTGCCTTTTTTTTTTTTTTTTTTTTTTTGACACATCCCTAAATGGAGAGGATTGTGAAAGCTGATCAAAGTGTGATAGGTAAAAGACATGGTGCAGCATATGCCGGCAAACTCAACACACTCGCAGCTGAGCTGCATTTTTCCAGTTGCTTGTATGGTGGACCTTTTGTGATCGGATCAGGGAAATTTCATGTTGCAATCTAAGCTATTCAGAAAGCAAAAAGAGACAGCGATACTACTGGGGAATTGATAGCACATTGGTTCTTAATTTTACACAATAAAATATGGCTCCACACTTTCACCTTTGGCTTAGCGGACGTCAGGAATAATGGAAGTCCCCGTGGAAGTCAATAATGCACAAAACATCTGGAAATCCCTTTATTAACACAGCAACTAAAAGTTCCATTATTCTGGTGTTTCCATGAGTGCAACAACAATATGCTATATAAGGAGAATATAAAATGGTTCATTTCAGATTTTTTGTTTGTTTGTTTTGCCCTCCCAAATTCACACTATGGATGGAAGACCTTGAGAGCAGTGGTGGGCTGGTGGTAAAAGATGCTGGATCGCTGATCCTAGAGTTGAGGGTTCGAGTCCCACTCTCTACAAGGTTGTCACTGCCCCCCCCCCCCCCATCCCTCAGTGCAGCTAACTGGATTATCAAAGGCCGGCCATGTCTCTCACTGTCTACGGTGAGAGGTTCATGTAAAAGAACCATTGTGGACTCTCGTAAAGAATAGCTGGATAGCCATCAGCATGTTTCCGCCCATTGCTAAAGGGAAGATCAGGAAGGGCGTCTGACATAACCTATGCCAAATCAAACATGCGAATCATAGATTTGCTGTGGCGACCCCTGAGAAAGGGAACAGCTGAAAGGAAAAAAAGAAGACTACGAAACACTTTTCCGCTGAATAGTCTTCACATTTCCAAGCTTACAGTATCATCATCTTCAGCAAAGAGTTCCAGTTCTTTTCAGTATTCCAGAGGTAATTTGGGAATTTGCAGGTGTTCAGCAAGAGGAAAGTTCTGCTTCATAAAGCCTATGACTGTGCCATCAACCTCATGCCGAGTACAATACTTTGTCTATTCAATTTTGTATTTATCCCTTGCTCCCCATAAAACATTAATAGAAGACTCGGCACAAAAGTAGGGCTGCATCCTCAGACAGATAAGGCTCCAAGATTCTGCCTTTTAATCTCTGCTGCTTATCCTCTCGGCCCTGAAACAACTTTATTCTGCTATTTATGTATTTGTTCATTCATTTTAATTTATTTTAATTATTATTTGTTTGTTTTTTTTGCAATCTCAGGCTCCATAGTGCATACAATGTGGTGCATGTTCATTTCAAGGGATGCACAGGAAAATGGTCTTTACCTGTCGCCTTTGCAAAGCCGTATGGGATCGCCGAGTGTTTTCCAATCCCTCATATGTTGAAGGACATGTTATGGAAATTCATCATCACCTCTATTGACATTTTTATTTACTTCCAACCTAGAACATCACATTCTCCATATCGACAGTGTCTTAACCTCAGTCTGCAAACAAATTCTTTGCCAAAGATAAAACAATTTAAAATGTATACAGGTATCCCTCACTTTCCACGGTTAATGGGGACAGCGACACCCCCCCCCCCGTGATTTCCGTGAAGTAGGTTCGACTGACGTATACGTACATGTATGTGTGTATATAATATCAATAAATACATATTCAATGCTATAAATGCTTATAATAACAATTAAACATTCAAAAATAATGCATTAGATGTAAATAAAATATAAATACACACATACAGATGCACGCGCACACAGATACTCACATAAAAATGAAAGTAGTTTTGTTGGGGGTTTTTGGGTTGTTTTTTGTTTTTGTTTGTTTGGGGTTTTTTTTTTGTTTGTTTTTTTGCATAATTGTCCTTGTTTTGTGGCATTTTCCTTAACCTTATCCCTATTTTCCTTATTTATTTATTTTTCGATGAATATTTTTGAAAAACCCGCGATGCACTGAAGCGCAAAGTAGTGAGGGATCATTGTATTCACCAAGTAAATCTTATTGAGTTGTGCTGTCAATATTAAGGGATTAGCAATAAACAAAGACAAATTCTCTAAAGTACTCTCTCACCCACACCCACCACAGACAAAGAGGAAATAGCCAAGACTGTGTCTTATTCTGCTCCTGCACAGGGTTGTCCTGGCTGCACAAAATTTACCTCCCCAAACAGTACTGAGCCATCAATGTTGAAATGAGGTCAGAAAAAAAAAATAGACTGACCCATCAATAGACTTTTTCTTTCCTGATATCTGTGTGGATTCAGAAATGCAGATTCTGTTTATAACCAACTTCTATGTATGAAAAGAGGAATATTTCAAAGTTTCACAATGGACCAGAATAGCATGTCTCTGAACCTTCTGGAAAGGTCCCATGGCAAGAAACTAAACATAATCCTACTATCATTGTATTGCAACTGATTTTCAAATACATACACACCCACACATACATACATACATACATACATATTCACCCACAATTACTGGCAACCACACTAACAAAGAGAAAAATGCAACCAAAGTTCTTTTGTGAAGAACATACTGAGATAGTCAGTGTCATTTAACCCGAAAGTACTGCATGCCATTTCTCATAATCTATGTATATGTAAGCAATATATCTTATAGTCATGTATTCCCGTGATATATTATATACAAAGCATAAGCATCCAGAATAGGCATATAGAGTCACATGTCAACGTGATGCTCAGTTTCCACTGAGACAAGACATGGGTAGCAATTGCCAAATAAATATTTGACAAAAGTGTATAGTTAAAATAATTGTTGTGTCTAGTTGAGAAATCATCAGATAGTATCTCATTGTTCTGCTCACAGATAAAAATCAATGCATGGTGCGATCTTTGCTACGTGAACTTGCTAAAATATACAACTTCATTCTGACCAAGCAGAGACAACTTCTAAAGTGCACTTAAAAGTCTTGAAGTAAATGTTACAATACAGTAATGTTATAAATCTTGACTAATTATTTCACTGGGCAGTGGTGGCCTAGTGGATAGGGTGCAGGATCGCTGATCCTAAGGTTGGGGGTTCGAGTCCCCACAGGGTTGTCACTGCCCCCTCAGTGCAGCTAACTGGGTTATCAAAGGCGGGCCATGTCTCTCACTGTCTATGGTGAGAGGCATGTAAAAAGAACCATTGTTGACTTTCGTAAAGAGTAGGCTGCAAAGCAGTCAGCGTGTTTTTATGACCTGGAGAGGGATGGGCTACGCCAGGCCAAATCAACCCAAGTCTCGCCATGAAGGCACACCAACGACATCCTCGGGATGTTAAGGGATAAGTGAAGTGAATTATTTAATTATTATTTGCCATTATTTCAGTGAATAATGATACCGTCAATGCATCCCTATCAAAAATCAGTATTATCATTCCTACATATTGTGTGGAAGCTACAGGAATAAAATACTATTTTATCTTAATCCTATATATCATTGGTATAAAATTAGGACTTACTTAGTAAAAGAGTAGTTCACAAAGCAGGAGGAATCATTTTCACACTCTCACCACAAAATCCTGTTCAAAACCCTATTTACTTTGGGATGTGCACAAATAAAGTGGTTAGAATTAACTTGTTAACTTTCATCAGTTCAAGATGGGGGGCATGATGGCATGTGTGTGATTAACATGTCTGCTTTATAGCAAGAAGGCCTGTTCTGGTGTTTCTGTGTGGTATCTGCATTTTCTCGCTATGTTTGACTGGGAACTCCAGTTTCTCTCACAGTCCAAAGACATGCACTAATTGGCTAATTTTAGGCTAATTAGTCTAATTGGCTATGAGCAAGCAAGTGAATGTGAATGGTTGTGTGTGTATTGGTTGCAATCTGTTCAGTGTGTACCCTGCCTTTGTCCAGTGTTTGCTAGACTAGGCTGCAGCCTCCCAGCAACCCACATAGCAGCAGCAGGTATAGTAGCTAATAGTAGCAGCAGGTGGTTTGGCAAATGAGTGAGTGAGTCAATTTAAGATGTTTGTGTGTGGGGTGTATTTTGTTGACTTACAACCTGGAATAATAATGGGTATTTGAGAGTTGATAAATGTTGTTTTTTAGGATATAAATGATTTGTTAGAGTAAAACAAACAATAGATGGGGGGGAAAAAAGACTTTATGAACCCAGTTACCGTATTATGTAAAAAACATACAAAAATCACACTGGACTATAAATCACGAACTCACAGAAACTTGGCATGGAAATCTGCTGGCAGTTTTTGTGACGTTGTGGTCCTCGCTCTGATAGAGAGGGGTTGCGTTGCATGAAACGGTAACACAAAGACCATCCTCACGCAAAGTCACATATTCATCTCCTTGACAATTACCTGGACGTGGAGACGCAACTGCACTGTTGACAGGCCTCTCCTTGCGGCACGTTGCTCAAGCCCCCATGTGTCAACTCGTTCCTCTAGCTGTGGCCATCTAGGTGTTAGCTCACAATTAGAATTTTTTTTGTTTTCTTCATTGCAGTAATAGTAATATCCGCTTTTCTCTACACAAGTTTCCCGTTCACTCCAAATTTTCTTTCCGCTGCTCGATTACCATTTTCTGCTGCATATTTCACTACTTGCAGCTTGTAATCCTCAGAATAGTATTTTCTTTTGGGGGACATTTCTTCAGTGGTATAGGATAAGCAGGTACTGGTACCCAAGCCTAGAGTTCCCTCTTGTGGTTGTGAGTGTAGAAATATAAACGTGAAATTTTGTTCGTTATTATTATGATGAACAGAATTATATGTAATAATTTCACATATAAATTTCTCTGGAGTATAAGTTGCATCTTCAGCCAAAGTATGAAAAATGTGTGACTTGTAGTCCGGAAAATACGGTACATTTTCCCAGCATTAACAACTGCATAACTCTGTGAGCATGGCATATCTATCCACAGGGACCTTTGCTCATTCTATAAAGCAAAACTTGTAGTTATATAATTTTAAAGAGACAGTGTACATTCATAGACATTTAATTATTAAATTGAAATGTAAATGCACCAGAATGATCAGTTTGAGCTAGTTTTCATCTGTAGTCCCCTGGCAGGTTAAGGAGGAAGACAAAAATAATGCAGTAGAAAGAAGGCAGAAAGAAAATACAAGCAACATGTCAAAAAGACATACTTGCTTGGCTGGTATTCTAACGTATAGTCTTCTTCTTTTCCTTTCAGCTATTCCCTTCAGGGGTCACCACAGCAAATCATCTGCCTCCATCTCATGCCTGTCCTCTGCATCTTCTCTTACGCCAACGACTTTATCCATAAATCTCTTCTTTGGTCTTCCTCTAGGCCTTCTGCCTGGTAGTTCCAACCTCAGAATCCTACTACCAATATATCCACTATCCCTCTTATTACATGTCCAAACCATCTCAATCAAGCCTCTCTGACTTTATCTCCAAAACCTCTAACATGTGCTGTCCCTCTGATGTACTCATTTCTGATCCTATCCATCCTTGTTACTCCCAAGGAGGACCTCAACATTTTCACACCGGACACTTTTCTCCAACCATTCCAACCTGCCTGCACACGCTTCTTCACCTCTTTTCCGCACTCTCCATTGCTCTGGCATACCTCACCACTGTCTTACATCTCTCATACATGTCCTGCACCACTCTAACATACTTCTCTGCCACTCCAGACTTCCTCATGCAATACCACAGTTCTTCTCTTGGCACCCTGTCATATGCTTTCTCCAGATCCACAAATTCACAATGCAGCTCCCTCTGACCTTCTCTGTACTTCTCTATTAACATCCTCAAAGCAAACACTGCATGTGTGGTGCTCTTTCTTGGCATGAAACCAAACGTATAGTAAGACTTTTAAACAAGCAGACACATAAGGTGATAGACATAAACAATGTAGGCAGTACAGTGGGCAGTGCTGTAAGCTATGATTATAGTTTTGGTTAACTTTAATCCACCTCTTAAGTTTATTTTTAAAGGATGGATAACTAGTACTATCTCTAACATCAGTGGGAAAGTTATTCCAGTAGTTTGAAGCTCTTAAATGAGAAGACTGACCCTCCACACTTACTACATCTACATTGTATAACAGTTTCCTTTAGTGGTTGTGCTAGTTGCCCTACCACTGTCTAACTCTATGAATTCGCTCAAAAGGAGGGGGTGATAGCCAATGTAATATTTTTAAAAATAAGACAGGCATCTAAAAAGTGCAGAAAACTGTCAAACTGAAATAGATGATACTTTGTAACTACTTCAGCTCCTTCAAGTTGGCTGGATTCTGTAACTGTACAGTAATATTTACGTCATGCTACAGCTTCTCAATTGTCTGAAGACTGAATTTTCTTTATGCCATTCCAAGACCTATAAATATTTTCCCTTAAACCACTCTATGGTTTCTCTAGCAATATTCTTAAAGTTACTGTCCTGCGAGAAAGTGAACCTTCATCATTTGAAGAATGAAACAGTGAAAGTCCCTGTAATTATCACTATCCATCATTAACACCAATTCTGACCAGTTTCTCAGTCCTAAACTAAAAATATAATCCCTAGAACATAATACTGCCATCACCATGCTTCGCTCTGGGAGTATTGCTCTTGTGGTGATGAGGGATACTGTTTTTCTTGATGGACAAAAAGTTACATTTTGGTTTTATCTGACCAGAGGACCTTCTTCTAAATGTTTGAGAGTATCTGTGATGCCTTTTAACGAACTCTAAATATGCTTTCTTTGTTTCTTTAAGCAATGGTCTTTTCTGGCCATTCTTCTGTAAACCTCAGCTCTGTGAAATGTACAGCATGGTCCAATGAGCAGTCTCCATTATGGAGCTTTCCAGCTTCTGAAAAGTCACCTTTGTGTTGCCACACTAATTAAGTAGCTTTGGGTGAACAGCCCGCCTGAGGCAGGTTTATCAAGATGCCATATTCTTTCGAAAAATTAAAAGCATAATAATAATAATAATAATAATCCCAGGTTGTAAGGCAGCAAAATAGGAAAAATGAAATAGTGAATTATATTGCAAGCCAATGTAGATGTTTCAGTGTGGCATAATTTTGTCAAAACAATGCTTTG
This sequence comes from Plotosus lineatus, assembly GCA_024760905.1. Taxonomy (NCBI): domain Eukaryota; kingdom Metazoa; phylum Chordata; class Actinopteri; order Siluriformes; family Plotosidae; genus Plotosus; species Plotosus lineatus. Next base: position 24,098,136 of record CM045748.1, on the reverse strand, counting down.
GTGATTATGTAGTGCAATCAAGGATAAATTCGGTCCAACAAAAAATTAGACCGCATGACCAAATATCAACTTTGAATGCAACAATCTCCATACTATGATACTTACACCTCTGTATGCAACTATAGCTATCATATATTTCGTGTCATATGCAGAACCAGTCTTTTTGCCTAGTCTGAGCACACTAAATTCACCATGTAATCTATGGACTTCTCCAAATGTTCTACAGTACAGCAAAATTCAAAGCAAGTTTAAACCAGATTTTTTTTTTTTTTTTTTTTTTTTTAACAGTGAGTCTGCTGAGGTCATTGGGAATAGAGAGAGACAAAGCATTTCCTACCTTCTGCTTCCAGAACTTTCAAGACACCTTTATAAATGGTTATTAGCTTGTATTTCTCTTCTGAACAGTGCGACTGACCAGTCTTTTGAGGAGCTCCTGTACCCAACCACTTCATGGTTGAATGTGTGTTACTTTTAACTCATTAATGTGTTGTGTATGTTTAGGAATGAGTTACTGTGAATGAGTACATTGTTGTGGACATAAACAAACTGTACTATAAATTGTTTCTCTTCTCAGGAGTCTTTAGTATTTAAAAAAAAAAATATATATATATATATATATAATAATATAATATATATTGTTACCCATTTCCCTATTGGTACAGACACTCCCCACTTTACATTCATTTGTTTTACGTATTTTTTGATTTTATGTTTTGTTTTGTTTTTAATTATGTCAAATTTTGAGTTTAGCGTGCTCTCTGTAGTACAAGACGTACCTACGTAGTACGCTGATGTAATACGCTACTTACGTATGATGCTGCATCCATTGTTTACAAACGACAGACTGAACGTGCACAGTTCACAGCGTGTTACCCTTGTGTTAAGATGTCGTCTCTGTTATCTTTGTGTTTACACTGTTTTTCGGACTTTTGTAACCCTAAGCAAATATGGTTGGTCAGAAGCGTAAGCCGATTAGTGATGGTGGTAATCAGAAAAAGCGGCAAGCCATCTTGTTATAAACGACGATGGCTATTATCAAGAAAATTGATGCTGGTGAAAAACATGCGACTGTTGCACGTTTCTTCCAAATGGCTCCGTCGACCATCGGAACCATTCACAAGCGGAAATATCGCATCACAGAGCATGTTAACGGCTATATTTGATACTGTATTTAATATTTGGTTAGTGAATTTGATTAAAATTTATCTGTTTGAAATTATTTTGCTTGAATTTAATTTATTTCAAATTAATGTTGATATTATTTGGTATATTTGATATTATTTTACAATGTTATGTTTATAATTGACTTAGGGGTGTTTTATGAGAATACGGTAATGGCTGTGTAGTACAGTATGAACGTCATACATCACTGGAACATACAGTAACAACTTACGTTTTTTTTTTTTTTTCACTTACGTTCGGCTGTCCGGAACCTAACTAAAATGTAAGTCGGTGAGCATCTGTATTCAGAATATCCATAAAAACTATACTAGTAGCATGAATGAGTTCAATAACTGAGTACGGTTCTTTGATTCCAAAACTTACCTTCCATCATGCATTAACTATTTCCCCTCATAGTCAAGGAAGAAGCACAATGTACTACATCATTCAATTGGAAAAGATGTTAGCAAAACCATGTGCTAGAGTAACTATTCAACCCACATAATGTACATTTCATGCAGCTCTAAATAAAGGTAATACACAGTGTATTGTAGATCGTGTAGACTGGACGTCAAAACACGTTATATGATCATCATCATCATCATCATCTTCTTCCGCTTAGTCCAGGGTCGGGTCGCGGGGGCAGCAACCTTAGCAAAGAGGTCCAGACATCCCTCTCCCGAGCTACTTCCTCCAACTCTCCCGGGGGGACACCGAGGCGGTCCCAGACAAGCCGAGAGACATAGTCCCTCCAGCGTGTTCTAGGTCTAGGTTCTAGGTCTAGGTTCTAGGTCGTGTTCCCCTCCTTGAATCGCCACCTTATCGTGGTGGAGGGGTTTGCGTGACCTAATGATCCTAGGAGCTATGTTGTCGGGGGCAAATGCCCCTGGTAGGCTCACCCAAGGCAAACAGGTCCAGGGTGAAGGTCCAGACAAAGTGCGATTCAAAACAAACCCCTAAGACACGAGACAACATAGGAATCAGTCTCCCTTGCCCGGACGCGGGTCACCGGGGTTCCCTCCTGGAGCCAGGCCCAGGGGAGGGGCTCGAAGGCGAGCGCCTGGTGGTCGGGCTTATGCCCATGGAGCCTGGCCGGGCCCAGCCCGAAAAGGAGACATGGGTCCGCCCTCCCATGGACCCACCACCCGTGGGAGGAGTTTTAGGGGTCGGGTGCAGTGTGAGTTGGGTGGCAGCCAAAGGCATGGGTTCTGTTGGACTGATCCTCGGCTACTTACTCTGACCTTCGGGACATGGAATGTCACCTCTCTGGCGGGAAAGGAGCCTGATTTGGTGCGTGAGGTGGAGAGATACCGACTAGATATAGTCGGGCTCACCTCAACGCATAGCTTGGGCTCTGGAACCATCCATCTCAAAAGAGGCTGGACCTTCTTCTATTCTGGAGTTGCTCATGGGGAGAGGCGGCGAGCCGGTGTGGGTATTCTTGTTGCCCCCCGTCTCGGTGCCCAAATGTTGGGGTTCTCCCCGGTTGACGAAAGGGTAGCTTCCCTCCGTCTTCGGGTGGGGGGACGGGTCCTGTCTGTTATTTGTGCTTATGCACCAAATGACAGTTCAGAGTACCCACCCTTTTTGGAGTCTTTGGGGGGGGTGTTGGAGAACGCTCCCTCGGGAGACTCGCTCGTTGTCTTGGGAGACTTCAACGCCCATGTGGGCAACGATAGTGTGACCTGGAAGGGTGTGATCGGGCGAGCACAGTTTGTCTATCACGAACACCATGTTCGAACATAAGGGTGTCCATAAGTGCACTTGGCACCAGGACACCCTAGGTCGCAGTTTGATGATTGACTTTGTAGTCGTGTCATCGGACTTGCGACCATATGTTCTGGACACTCGGGTGAAGAGAGGAGCTGAGCTGTCTACCGATCACTACCTGGTGGTGAGTTGGCTTCGGTGGTGTGGGAGGTTGCCTTCCAGACCTGGCAGGCCCAAGCGTGTAATCAGGGTCTGCTGGGAACGTTTGGCGGAGCCCCCTGTCCGAGAGTCCTTTAACTCCCACCTCCGGCAGAGCTACAACCACGTTCCGGAGGAGGCGGGGGACATGGAATCCGAATGGGCCATGTTTCGTGCCTCCATTGCTGAGGCGGCAGCCCATAGCTGTGGCCGTAAGGTCGTCGGTGCTTGTCGTGGCGGCAATCCCGAACCGGTGGTGGACACCTGCGGTGAAGAGGGCCGTTCAGCTGAAGAAGGAGGCCTATCGGGTTTTATTAGCCTGTGGGACTCCTGAGGCAGCAAACGGGTACCGGCAGGCCAAACGTGCTGCAGCCGAGGCTGTCGCAGATGCAAAATCTCGGGCGTGGGAGGAGTTCGGTGAGGGCCTGGAGAGTGATTATCGGTTGGCCTCAAAAAGGTTCTGGGCCACCATCCGACGCCTCAGGAGGGGATGCAGTTCTTCACAAACACTGTTTACGGTGGAGGTGGGGAGCTGCTTACCTTGACTGAGGATGTTGTTGAGAGGTGGAGGGAATACTTTGAGGACCTTCTCAATCCCACCAACACGCCCTCCGTGGAAGAGGAAGACCCTGGGGTTCGGGTGAGGGTCCGCCCATCACTGGAGTGGAGGTCACTGAGGTTGTCAAAAGCTCCTCGGTGGTCGAGCTCCGGGTTGGACGAGATCCGCCCGGAATATCTCAGGGCTCTGGATGTTTTAGGACTGTCTTGGTTGACACATCTCTGCAACATCGCGTGGTCATCTGGGGCTGTACCTCTGGATTGGCAAACTGGGGTGGTGGTCCCAATTTTTAAGAAGGGGACCGGAGGGTGTGTTCCAATTATCGGGGAATTACACTCCTCAGCCTACCTGGGAAAGTCTATGCAGGGGTACTAGAGAGGAGGATCCGACCGATAGTCGAACCTCGGATTCAGGAGGAACAATGTGGTTTTCGTCCTGGCCGCAGCACTCTTGACCAACTCTATACGCTCCACAGGATTCTGGAGGGGGCATGGGAGTTTGCCCAATCTGTCCACATGTGCTTTGTGGATTTGGAGAAGGCTTTCGACCATGTCCCTCGAAAGATCTTGTGGGGCGTGCTCCGAGAATACGGCGTTCCGGATCCGTTGCTACGAGCTATTCGGTCGCTGTATCACCGGAGCCAGAGTTTGGTCCGTATTGGTAACAGCAGGTCGGATTCGTTTCCAGTGGGAGTTGGAGTCCGCCAAGGCTGTCCTTTGTCACCGATTCTGTTCATAATTTTTATGGACAGAATTTCTAGGTGCAGTCGAGGCGATGAGGGGTTCTGGTTTGGTGGCCATCGGATATCGTCTCTGCTTTTTGCGGATGATGTTGTCCTTTGGCTTCATCAAGTCGGGCCCTCCAGCTCTCATTGGAGCGATTCGCGGCTGAGTGCGAAGCAGCCGGGATGAAGATCAGTACCTCCAAGTCCGAGGCCATGGTTCTCAGTCGGACAATGGTGGAATGCACCCTCCGGGTCGGGAATGAGGTCCTGCCCCAAGTGGAGGAGTTTAAGTATCTTGGGGTCTTGTTTACGAGTGAGGGAAGGATGGAGCGAGAGATCGACAGACGGATCGCTGCAGCCTCCGCTGTTAAGCGGTGCCTGTACCGGTCCGTTGTGGTGAAAAAGGAGCTGAGCCGCAAGGCGAAGCTCTCAATTTACCAGTCGATCTACGTTCCAACCCTCACCTATGGTCACGAGCTTTGGGTAATGACCGAAAGAACAAGATCACGGATACAAGCGGCTGAAATGAGCTTCCTTCGCCGGGTGGCGGGGCTCTCCCTTAGAGATAGGGTGAGAAGCTCCGCCATCCGGGGAGAGCTCGGAGTAGATCCGCTGCTCCTCCGCATTGAGAGGGGCCAGTTGAGGTGGCTCGGGCATCTGGTCAGAATGCCCCCCGGACGCCTCCCTGGTGTGGTGTTTCGGGCATGTCCAACCGGGAAGAGACCCCGGGGTCGACCTAGAACACGTTATATGATGGAAAGAGTTAATTCAGCTGATTCCAATTAGTACAGGTGGGAAAAAAAAAACAAGTGCAATGAGTTGGACTTATTACTGTGGAGTACTACTACCTATGCAATTGCATTTTATCGCACATACCTTAAATAGTTTGGAATATTAGACATTATTTTCTATGGAGTGTTAACACCTTAATGTGAATATTTGTTCGACCTTTCAAATAAATAGCCGCATGGATATTTTAGTTAAGAAAAATGATAACTAATGAAAAAAAATGATGTTAGGTACATATTTCTCCAACTGTGTATTTTTGCTATGAGATAATTAAAATATTTATAATATTTGAACAAACCATGTGACTCTGACTATACTGTAGTTATATATATATTTTTAGAACCAAATTGAGAAAAAAAAAAAAAAACCCTGAAGTCTATATTTCAAACCATACAAAATTATAAGGGTATATTGTTTGTATAATAACACATATGGGTGTATATTTTAGGTCAGTTCCAGACACTACTTACTGCAGTTTTTGATGGCTGTAGAATTGGAGTAGAGGTAGACTTTATCTTGAAACCATGAGAACAGCAGGAGCTGGAAGGTTCTGGATTGCTCTTCATAGTCTGGAGGTAAGGGATGCCTAAGTGATTGCGTATTTTGTTGTCTTCATGTGTGATGTCACTTGGGTTAATGCTATTACTCGCTTGTCCATGCAAGTTATTTTCCCTTTGTGGTATTACAAGGAACACAGTTTGACTTTCTTTGACCTCCGTTTCCTGTTCTCTGTCAGAAACTCCTGTTATGATTGCTGTTGCCTCGGTTGGTGATATTGCACTGTTTGTGGTCGATAAACTTGTGATTTCAGGAATCACTGTTTGGGAATGAGTTGTAATACCAAGAGTTGACGTTGTTTGTGAGACTGGTACAGTGGGCACAATTGTAAAATGTTGTTTTGTGGGGCAACCACTGGTTGGAATAACTGCTGTAATGAGAGAAGACCGAGGATTATCTGTTGTAGCAGTTGTATTCTCAAGAGTTGTGGTTTGGCTATGGTCTAGTGTCACCTTAAAGTAAGGTTTACTTGCATTATCAGTGACTGAAACATTTCCTTGCAGAGTGGGAGTTTCATCTTGTGTGGTTTGCATTTTGCAATTAATATGTTGCTGTTTCCGCATACTCTTGAAGATCTTTGTCTTGTTCTGGGGGCTATGACTGGTTTTAAGTGAGTGGCTACATTTAGCTGGATTCATTTCACAAAAATTGGGTTCGTGCTGTTGATTTCTCTCCTCAGACTCTTTCCCATTCCCCACAACCTGTGCAAGAAGATTTTTATAGGTAGGAGTAGGGCTATCTGTTTTCTCAGTCTGAACCTCTTTTGTAGAAACTTGTAGGTCTGATAGCCGTCTTCCAATCATACCAGGCCGGAGGCTCTTACTAAAGTGACGGTATCTTTCCAGTTCTCTCGTAAAAGTCTCCCTCTCCTTGGCAAGTTCCTTGTTTTTAAGCTCCTGCTTCGTAAGCTTTCTCTGGAGAGTTGCATATTCTGTTTTCAGCTTACACAATGACTCTTCCATGCCCATATAATTGTTCATCTTTTCCTTTAATACTTCCACTTCTTTGGTCAGATGACTGGACTTGAGCTTTTCCTCTTTCAGCTGCTTATACAGAACAAGTTCTTGGTTAATATTTTCCTTCTCATCCAGTTGATATTTAGAAAGCTCCTTCCTTGTGGTTTCTGCCTCTTCTGTTAGGGCTTTTTCATTGGTATATTTGTTTTCTAATGGGTTCCCCTCATTGTGTCTTTTTGGTAGACCATCAACCACAGTCAACTCTCTGATTTTTGTCCTGAGCCATTCTACTTCCTGTGTTAAATCTTTTATCTTGTTGTCTTCATCCTGAAAACCATTTTGGATGGATCCCTTTATGTTCTCTTGTTTTGTTTTGATCCCCAAAAATTGCCTTTCAATAGCCTCTAAGGACTGAAGCCTCTTCTTCATCATCCCAAGTTTAGACTGAAGGGTATTGTTTTTCTCTTCTTCAGTTTTTAGTTTGGTCTTTAGATCATCACGTTCCTTGGTAATAACACAGATTTTTTCCTCCATCTCGACTTTGATTTTCAAAGCATTCTTTCTTTCCTCAGTGAGCTTCTCTGTCACCAGTGTAACTTTGTCCTGCTCAGCCTGAAGTTTATCAGTGCTATTTTGAACCTTGTTTTCCAGTTGCTTCAGTTTCTCTGCCATGGTTTTCCTTTCATTAATAAGCAGTACTGTTAGTGTTTTTAATTTTGTAAGATCTTCCTTTAGTGTCCACTCGGATTTTTCTAATAGATCGGCAGCAGATTTAATTTCCTTCATCCGTACCTTCAAATCATCCAGATCATTAGCCATATGCTTGGTTACTGTCATTTCGTTCTCGATGTTAAATTTGAGTGAGCTACTTTCCTGTTTGTTTTTACCAAAGAAGTCTTCCAATTTTTCAAATTCCATAATTCTGTGATTCAGCTTTTCCACCTCTGCTTTCAGGGTATGATGCTGAATGGATTCTCTCTCCAGCTTTCCCATAAGGTCCCTCGACAAATTCCCCACCTTGACCAATTCCTCATCTTTTCCTTCTATTTCTACCACTTTTTTCCTAAACTCTTCCATTTTTAACACAAGACTAGATTTTTCACTCTCCCCAATGGTATTTTTGTCCTTTAGATTTTGCAGTTCCTCTTCTGCCCTGCTAAGGGCCTTCTTTGACTCTTCAAGCTCTTGGCAAAGTGTAGACAATTTCTGATGTAAATGTCTGTTTTGGCTGTTTTCCTCAGTCAATTTGGTGCTCAGAGCTTCCTTCTGTTGATTAAACTGAACAGTCTGGTCATGTAGTTCGGACTCCAAATGCATCACTTTGCTCTCCATTTTCTCTGCCTTTGTCTCCACAGATTTCAGCTTTTCTTGAGCTTCTAAAGAAGCAGCTTGCAGCACCTGAACTTTTGCGGTTTGCTGAGTCAGCTGTTCTGAGACATGCTCTTGTTCATCAATAACCATGAGGGCAAATGACTTCAGTTTAGTCAATTCATCTTTAAGGTTGGCGACCTTCCTATTATTTTCTTTTTGTTTTTGTTCCTGGCCTGTCTTTTCTTGATCATTGAGTATCCTCAATCTGAAAAAAAAAAAAAAAGATAACGAAAGGATACATGAAAGCGTATCCAAATTTTCAAATACACTATATAAGAAATATTTATTTTATCCAGACAAAAAACTATGGTAAGGTACTGCCCAGGTGTGTAACAGAGTTATGTGCCAAATACATTTCACATACTATTAGTGAACTCCTCAGACATAAACACTTACATGACCTGACTGGTCCCGTTGTACATCACTGAGCTTTGGGCATCCATGTCACTTCTGGCAGTTTACTGGCTTCCTTTCTGGACCAGATTTGGTAGCTACTTACCACTACATACAAGAACACCCACAACAGCTGTGATTTTGAAGATTATTAAACCAAGTATTTTAGCCATCACTATGGGGCCCATGTCAAAGACATTTGGATCACAAAAATAATGAAGAGATGGACTGTCATGGTCTCCAGTCATAGAAAGAATGGTACTGTAGTACATTTTGATGATGCATACGGGTAATTCTGTGTCAAAATCACAGAGATTTTGTTTAAATTTTATGTATAAGTAGTACCCCTCCTTGAACCCTCCTTGTGGGAGGGGCTACAGGGGTTGAGTGCAGTGTGAGTTGGGTGGCAGCCGAAGGCATGGGTTCGATCCTCGGCTTCTCACTCTTGGGACATGGAATGTCACCTCTCTGGCAGGGAAGGATCCAACTAGATATCCAACTACATACCCGCAGACTCACTTCAAAGCAAAGCTTGGGCTCTGGCACCACCCATCTCAGGAGAGGCTGTACTTTATTCCATTCTGGAGTTGCTCATAGGGAGAGGCAGTGAGCCGGTGTGAGAATCCTTGCTGCCCACGTCTCAGTGACCACACGTATTGGTTCTACCTAGTCAATGAAAGGGTAGCTTCCTTCTGCCTTCAGGTGGGAGGATGGGTCCTGAGTGTTGTTTGTGCTTATGCACCAAATGACAGTTCAGAGTACCCACCCTTCTTAGAGTCTTTATTGGGTGTGTTGGAGAATGTTCCCTGGGAGACTCACTTGTTGTTCTGGGAGACTTCAACATCCATGTGGGCAATGACATGGAAGAGTGTGATTGGTAGGTACTACATCTCCAGTCTGAACTTAATGATGTTTAGTTGTTGGACTTTTGTGCTCACCACAGGACCTCCTCAATCTCACCAACGTGCCTTCCATGGTGGAGGAAGACCATGGCGGTTTGGGTGGGGGTCAGCCCATCATTGGAGTTGAGGTCACCGAGGTAGTCAATAAACCCCTCAGTGGTCGGGCTCCGGGGGTGGATGAGATCCGCCCTGAATATCTCAGGGTTCTGGATGTTGTACTACTGTCCTGGTTGACCCGTTTCTGCAAATCACGTGGTCATCAGGGGCCATACCACTGGATTGGCAAACTGGAGTGGGAGTCCCGATTTTTAAAAATGGGGACCGGAGGGTGTGTTCCAATTATCATGGAATCACACTCCTCAGCCTACCTGGGAAAGTCCATGCAGGGGTATTGTCGAGGAAGGTCCGTCCGATAGTTGAACCTCGGATTAGACGCAGTGTCCCCTCGATCTCTGCAGTTTCAAAATCCTTTGCATTACCAGTACTTTTATGGTATAAGACCCACAATTTCTTGAATGTTGGCCTGGCAAGCTGCTCAGGGTGTACTCTGCCCTCATGCAGAGTTGGCTGAGATGGGCTCCAGCCTCCCCATGACCCTAATTAGGGTTAAGCGGTTCAGAAAATGAATGAATGGATCCCTTGAATGCACTCAAGGTTGAAGCACTGGCACTAACTCAACCTAATTCTTTCAAAACAGTCAAAGCTGCACAGCACCCAGTTCACACACCAGTTCCACAGTGCAGACTGATTATTACCTTGTCCATGGAAGAATTAAACTGCAAACACAGAAAGTGCACCACACTTGAAAGGAAGACACCCCACACACACACACCAGAATAACTACCCAAAGAAACAGGGAGGATTGCCACAGAGAACTGGAAACAACTGAAACAAGCCATTCACATCACCGCTCTATCAACCTGTGGCAGGGAGAAAGGAAGGACCTGGGATTGGAATGAGACCCATTCTGACTTGATACTCCATGCCATCAAAAAGCAAACATGAAAGGAAGTACTTAATTACTACGCAATTCCCATATGTTTAACACTAATAAAAAGTATGCTTTTTTTCCATGCATTTTTAACACAGTCCATGAATTTTAGATATTTTCCGACCAGAGAAAAGACCATTAAATAGTTGAAGTAGTAGGCTATTAAAGCAGATATCATTATAATACAATGGTGGCTCACCTTATGAAATTAATCCGTTCCAGATGTGGTTTCGTAACCTGGATTTTTTGGGAAGTTGAACTGCATTTTACATGTAAAACGCGTGGTTCGTTCCAAGGCTCCCAATACTAACCCCCTAAACCCTTTAAAAATTATAAAAGCATACCCTGAAAAGCCTCCGTCTGCTTCAATATCATACTGATGGTAGACTGGTTTGGCCATGTTCCTTTGCGATATCACTCAACCGCATGCTATGAGCCCGCTTCTTCTTTTCACTCACACCGGGAATCACACGTGTGTGTGTGTGTGTGTGTGAGAGTTATAATCTTACAAATGTTTATGCAAGGATAAAAGCCTGAGCCAAAACAAAGTTGCAATGAGCACACTCAAAAAACTCTGTCACAGTAACTCTGTCCTTTACACGAAAAGAATTATGCGAGATGCAGCTCCATAATAGCCAATGGGAGGGAGCTGCGTCATCCCTACTAGCCAATGGGAGGCCAGCGGGCGGGATGTTGGGAGATAGCTAATGGGAGGGAGCTGCGTCATCCCTCCTAGCCAATGGGAGGCCAGCGGGGCGGGATGTTGGGAGATAGTCAATGGTAAAGCAGCTCGCGCATTGTTTGAATGTTTGAATAGCGCGTTTTAATGGCGCGTTTGAATGTTTGAATGGCGCGTTTCGTAAGGACAATTTGTTTTGTATACAGAGACAAAATATTTTGGAAATGTTTTTCGTAACCTGGATTTTTCGTTTGCTGGGACTATCATAAGGTACTACTGTAGTTATCTTTTTTAATATGACTTACAATTATTTTTCATATTTTTATCTGTCAAGTTCTTTTTTTAGTGAGAATATTATTCTCATAGTTATAGTCATACTTATTATTAACATTTTATCTGTGGCCTGACCTTAGTTATTTTCTTGCACACACGAAACTGCATCCTTTTGATTTGCTTGACCCCAAGATATGGTTGGTGAACATCTCTTTATTATATGTTTAAAATAAAGACAGTTAAATTTTCCGCTCTGATATGCTACTTTGTCAGTTTGAGCCAAGAACATACTGTATTTTGATACTACTAACCTTTCTCTTTCTTGCTCCAGTAGTCTGATGAACTCGTCACTTTTTTTCATGTACTCGCTGTGATTGCGCTTCTCGTCTTCTAGATTGTAGAGTGTCTGTTTGTGCGCCTGCTCAACTAGCAGCAGTTGTTCCAGCATGTGTCTACATGCCTCTTTCTGCTTCTCAACAAGCTTGTCCAACTAAGAAGCAGAAGCAAATGAAGACATACATTGATGCATTTCTTTCTTCCTTTCGGCTTTTTCCCTTTTCTTGGGAGTCAGGACAGCGAATCATCTGATTCGCATGTTTGATTTGGCATAGGTTTTTACATCGGATGCCCTTCCTATCACAACCCTTTTAGCAAGGGACAGAAACACGTTGACGGCTTTGCAGCCTACTCTTTATGAAAGTCAGCAATGGTTCTTTTACATGCCTCTCACCATAGATAGTGAGAGACATGGCCGGCCTTTGATAACCCAGTTAGCCGCACTGGGGGGACAGTGACAACCTTGTGGGGACTCGAACCCCCAACCTTAGGATCAGCACCCTGTCCACTAGACCACCACTGCCCCTTTCATATATTGATGCATTAGCTCACAAAAAAAAAAAAAAAATTGCTATTAGAAGTCATGTTAACTGCATTTATTTCAGCATAGATAATAAACAAGATTTAAGAAAAACAAGCAAAGCCATGTAAATGATTGTATACCACCAGGTATGTCCATACATTCATACATACATATACAGTGGTACCTCACATTATGAAATGAATCTGTTCCAAAGCCTTTTTCTTTTTTCGTAAATTAAAACCGCATTAATTTAATTTCGTAAATTAAACCGCATTTTACATGTAAAACGCATGATTCGTTCCAAGGCCCCCAATAGCACCCCCTAAATCCTTTAAAAATTATAAAACTATACCTTTTAAGATCTCCTTCTGCTTCAATATTATACTGATGGTAGACAGGTTTGGCCATATTCCTTTGCAATTTCACTCAACCGCATGGCACAAGCCTGCTTCTTCTTTTCACTCACAACGGAAATCACACGCGTGTGTGTGTGTGTGTGTGTGTGTGTGTGTGTGTGTGTGTGTGTGTGTGTGTGTGTGTGTGTGTTTGCACGCATGTGTTGACCATGTCTTCTTAGCAGAGTTATAATCTTACAAATGTTTATGGAAGGTTAAAAGCCTGAGTCAAAAAATAAAGCAATGAGCACACTCATGAAACAACAATAACTCTGTCTTTTACACGAAAAGCATTATCGGAGATGCATCCCTCTTAGCCAATGGGAGGCCAGCGGGGCCTTATATATAAGTACATACTTGTGAGTATGTACTTGAGCATAAGCTATCATTTCCTCATTTATTCCATTTCTAATTTTGTGGTTAAAAACAACAACCTTGTGCCTTATGCAAAGATTATTCAAAGGAGGCTATCCTACTAGTGCTCTGGTTTCATCCTACAGTCCAAAGACATGGACATTAGACAAATTCAATATTCCTGATTGCCCCCAAGTTCAATTCAATTAAATTCAGTTTTATTTGGCGAGTGCTTTTTACAATTGATATTGTCACAAAGTGGCTTTGCATAATAAAAACAAATTTGATAAAGAATTTAAACATTTCCAAACCTTACACATCCCCAATGAGCAAGCCTCACTTAGTTGATAGAACCTTGAAAGGAACCAGAGTCAAATGGGAAACCCATCCTCATTAGTGTGTGTGTGTGTGTGTGTGTGTGTGTGGGTGTGTGTGTGTGTGTGAGCAAGCACATGTGTGTTACCCCAGTGATGGTTAAGCTCATCAGAGTATATCCAATTCTCATGCAGAGTTGGATGGAATTAGCTGCAGCCCTCTCTGACCCTAATAAATAAGTTTTTAATCCTCTGTGTACTTCATCAGGTACAAATACTCGATTGTGTGCTAAAATTTCTCTGGCATCTTGTTTATGCAGTAATTGCATTATGCTCTTGGCACCACAGCTTAAGCCACTAATGTACTCATTATGACCTGTGTGTGTGTGTGTGTGTGTGTGTGTGTGTCTCCTATGGAAGGATCTACTCAGAAAATCATATATATATATATATATATATATATATATATATATATATATCAGTCTGTTTTTTTTTTTTTTTTTTTTTTTTTTTGGGGGTTGTTGATTTTTTTTTTTTTGTTGTTTTTTTTTTTTTTTCATTTTATTGAAATATAAGCCGTACGAGTCCAGTGACTGACCTGAAAAGGAATAAAAGTGAGCGGTATATCAAAACTACCTCAAAAGAAAAGAAGATGGTGTTACGATTCAAATAATGAAATGGCCCTAGCACGGTCTCCAAACTTAAACCCCGTCGAGCAGATCTGGGATTAAGTGAACAGAAGAGATAAAAGCAACCAACATGTGCAGCACATTTATCAAAACCTCTGCAACAACGTTCAGAAGAAACTTCCACAAAAAATATTTGATTTCCATCATGGAGAGAATCCAGCGAGTGTGCTCAGCTGGAATATCAGCAAAAGGAAGTGACGATGAAGAGTCAAAATTTGCAATTAAATTGTTAAACAGAACGAATCCATAACTTATTTACTTACAAATGTTTTATTTTAATGCTTTAGACGCCATTGAAAGGTAAAGTCTGTTGGGCTTTTTACCCCCGAGCCTTGTTGCTCATCAGGCCGGTGCCTATCCCTGGTTTCCGTAGCGTGAAGCGACCAGGAGTTCAACTCCTCCTGGATGGGACGCTAGTCCATCACAGGTTACCTTCCCAGTATATTTTACTGGTACCCATTTATACTGCTGGGTGAGCAGAGGCACACATGTGGTTAAGACCTTGCCCAGAACCTCCTGATCATGAGCCCAGCACCCTAACCACTACGCCACTGGCCCAAGACGCCATTGAAACATTACTGCTTTTAATGTTTTAGAATCCATTGAAACGTTACTGCATGATGGAAAAAAAATAGCAGATTAGAAAAATGCTTTCTTATTCAAAGTTAGGATATAGAAAAACATAATAATATATACTACCAGACAAAACTTTTGAAACCTTCACTTATTTGGTCTTCAAATAAAATGTTTGCAGCTTGGTGTCTTGTGCCGTCTGAAATTAAAGCATAGAACTAAATGTACACACACACACACACACACATATATATATTATATATATATATATATATATATATATATATAGATGTATATATATATATATATATATATAGGGCAGTGGTGGCCTAGTGGTAAAGGGCACTGGCTCGCTGATCCTAAGGTTGGGGGTTCGAGTCCCACTCTCCACAAGGTTGTCACTGTCCCCCCAGTGCAGCTAACTGGGTTATCAAAGGTGGGCCATGTCTCTCACTGTCTGTGGTGAGAGGTTCATCTAAAAGAACCATTGCTGACGTTCGTCAAGAGTCGCTGCATAGCCGTCAGGAAGGGCATCTGACCTAAAAACCTATGCAAAATCAAATTGGCGAATTGGATGATTCTTGTGGTGACCCCTGAGAAAGGGAAAAAGCCGAAAAGAAAAGAAGAATATGTATTCGACGTGATAAGCACCCAGGAAGTAAAATCGAGCCAATCAACACGAATGTCAAGTTTAGCACTTGGCAGGTTGAACCAATCAACATGAACATAAACAAAAGCACATGGCCAGAAACGTGCTTACATTTATGAAGTTAGTGAGCAGGAGAATCGGGTGAAAAATACTCATCACTTTCTGCTACGTCCATATCTGGCTCATCGCTCCATTCATTCAGAGCATCCCATAGTTTTGCTGTAGCACTTTCTAATGGTTCATCGGTTGTTGGACATTTACCAAGAGAACACAGCAAAATATTTTCCTGTTTTTTAAAGCATGGCGGAACAATCAAATGTGTTGTTACTGATGAACATTATAGACATTCCCCAGTGACACGGGGGTCTTGAAATGCCATGTAAACTCAGTTTTACAGGCAGCGAACGCCTCATTTTATGATTACAGAGACGGATCCAATAAAACTGGTAAATTTGATCTACGATTTTGCTCCCAGTACACATGGGTGGTTATTAGATGTGAGATAAAAAATACTTGTGGAATGGGGGCGGGAGCTTACTGGAGCAGAGCGCCACATATACATATAGTGTGTGTGTACGTAGAGAGAGAAAGAGAGAGAGGGAGCAATTTCTTTATCTCTAGAATAAAAATTATTTGGTTTTCCATTACCTCTGCAATGGGCTTCTCATAGATGTCTTCCTGGCAGCCTTGACCTCTTCCCTGTATAGTGTCCCTATGCAGGGCCTGAAGGACTTTTGGAGGAGTCATGAACCCATAATTGGCCTCGAGTAAAGCCAGGTCTATCTTTTCTGCCCTCAGCACTGTGATCACCTCATCTCTGGCCTATAATGACAAAGATATCATTATAAGCATGTTGGATTTGAACACCTCAAATGATTAAACAGTGAGGTTGTTTCATATTTGGTCGTTATTTATGATATGGCCAGTCGTGATATTCCTAGTCTACTGCATGTACTTTTATCTTCTTGTATCTTGAGACTGACTCTAATTGTACAGTGGTAATTAAAAGTTTGTGATTCCTTTAGAACGTTTTTTATTTATGCATAGGTATGACCTAAAACGAGTTTTCATACAAGTGTGAATAAGAAAACAAGTTAGCGAAATAAGAAAAATATTATACTTGATACCTTATTTATTAAGGAAAATTGTTAAATATTGCATTATTGTGATTGGAAAAAATATGTGAACTCTTTTCTTCAAGTATTTGGTGTAACTGCAACAAAATATTTCAAGAAACTGTTGATCAGTCCTGCACATTGTATTGGAGAAATTGTAGCACATTTCTCCACTATGTAAAAATCTGATGATGTCTTTGTCCATAATAATGCAGAAGTATAGAAAGTTCTACAATGTTCACAAACTTTCACCACTGTATCTGGCTTTGCATGAAAACAGATTCGTATTTTGATTGCGTTCTCTTCATCGATACCTGTAACTCTCCCTCTAGAATGCTCAGCAGGAGAAGAAGATCATCACGGGAGAGGCCGCTGCTGTCACCCAGTGGAATCTTCTCTGCCCCTTCACTGTTTGTGTTCTGTGCCTGGCTGCAGTGACTGCTCTCTACGGTACTCATGTTGTCTGGTGGTTCCCTCAGACAAGATGGGTGAAAAACTTGAAAGCTGATTGCGGTCTCGTCACACTTGGATTGTCTTTCAGGTGCCTGATCCTGCATCCGAATTGAATTCAGCTCTGAATTTTCCAAACTGTTGCTACGGGAGCGCATGGATTCTCGCTTGACTGAAGAGAACAAAGAGTATTTATAAGAGTGCATGTGTGTAAAATCTCTATCATATGTCATAGCAGGGTGCGAAATTAGCGCTGGTCTGGAAAAATTTAACCCAATAACGGCCCCCGTGTCAGGCAGAAGGCCTTTTCAGTAAAATGAACAATCCACCGTCGCCTAAGATATGACACTTCATAAACTTGATAAAGTAACACTAATAGTTACAGACCGTCCCTGTTTTGTTTACATTGGTGCGACATCTTTCGGCAACGGGGAAAATTACGGTGCAATAAATTGGTATCGACTAAGGACAGGAACTGGACAGAAGCTAAAACTGAAGGAAAATATCGCAAATAATTTCATGATGTAGAATGCTATCCCAAGACAACTTTGATAATTACATGAGGTTATTGATTTGTATGTTAAGTTTTGAGAACATAATTAGACTTGAGATCTAGAGACTCAATCCAGTTCTTGCTTACAACTTTTTGTTTGCATTGTTATTCTTTGTTCACTGAGTTTTTAATTTGATCAGCAGAATAATAAATAAAGAGTTGTATATGACGGAGAATTGGTTTACATGCATGGTTCTTATTCAGTCATAATAGGGATTGTACACCAAACATAGACAGGTGAACAAGTGAATGAAAAAAATATATATTATATTTATATATTTTTATATATATTTATATAAAACCCCCAACAAAACGACTTACATTTGTATTTGAAACGCGCATCTGTTTGTGTGTGTATTGATATTTTATTTACATCTTATGCATTATTTTTGAATGTTTAATTGTTATTATAACATTATTATATTATTATATTATATATAACATTATTGTGTTATTATAACATTTATAGCATTGAATATGTATTTATTGATATTATATACTGTACGCATATACATGTATGTATATGTCAGTCAGGGGGGTCGAGTCTATTTCTCGAAATTCGGCAGTCGCGGGGGGATCTTGGTCCCAATTAACCACGGAAAGTGAGAGATCCCTGTGTGTGTGTGTGTATATATATATATATATATATATATATATATATATATATATATATATATATATATATAGAGAGAGAGAGAGAGAGAGAGAGAGAGAGATAGATAGATAGATAGATATCATATGTTCCTTTCAGGGCTCGCCACAGCGAATCATCTGCCTCCATCTTCATGGAAGTCATATTAATGATTCTCACATTTTTATGTCGGATGCCCTTCCTGACACATCCCTTTAGCAAGGGGCAGAAACATGCGGGCAGTTTTGCAGCTACTCTTTACAAAAGTCAGTAATGGTTCTTTTACATGAACCTCTCACCATAGACAGTGAGAGACATGGCCAGCCTTTGGTAACCTAGTTAGCCCCACTGAGGAGACAATTACAACCTTGTGGAGGGAGAGTGGGACTCAAACCCCCAACCCTAGTATCAGCGATCCAGTACCTTTTACCACTCGGCCACCACTGCTCTTATTTATTTTTCTATATATATAAAAATCAAATGGATAGGATCAGAAACGAGTACATCAGAGGGAAAGCACATGTTAGATGTTTTGGAGACAAAGTCAGAGAGGCTAGATTGAGATGGTTTGGACATGTACAGAAGAGGGATAGTGAGTATATTGGTAGTAGGATGCTGAGGTTGGAACTACCAGGCAGAAGGCCCAGAGGAAGACCAAAGAGAAGATTTATGGATGTGGTGAAGGCAGACATGAAGGTCGTTGGAGTAAGAGTAGAAGATGCAGAGGATAGGGAGAGATGGAGGCAGATCATTTGCTGTGGCGACCCCTGAAGGGAACAGCCGAAAGAAAAAGAAGAAAGAAGAAGATATATAAAAATCAACCAGACACAAGGAACCAAAATCATTGGAAAATAAGGAAGGAGTTTTAAAGAGGAACAAAAATTGGGGCACCATGGTGGCATAGTGGTTGGCACTTCCAGCTCAAAGCAAGAAGGTCCTGGGGTTCGATCCCCAGCTTGGGCATTTCTGTGTGGAATATACATGTTCTCCTCGTGGCTTGCGTGGGTTTTCTCCAGGTACTTCTCTTTCCTCCCACGGTCCAAAAACTGTACAGTGGCTTAATTGGCTGTTCCAAATCACCCTTATGTGTGAATGGTAGTCTGAGTGTTGGTCTTAGGATGGCCTGGAAAGCTGTCCAGGGCATACCCTGCCATCGCCTGGAGTCGGCTGAGATTAAGATTAAGCGGTTTAAAAAATGCAAAAATGAAAAGGAACAAAAATGACCACAGCTCAATATCACTGGCAAAATATAAAATGCACTGTAACTACTTCACAGTGGTTAAGCTCACCACTTGACAAATAATGAGAAATGTGCTGAACTGTGGGCAGTGGTGGCTTAGTGGTATAAGGCGCAATAAGGTTGGGGGTTCGAGTCCCACTCTCCACAAGGTTGTCACTGTCCCCCTAGTGTAGCTAACTGGGTTATCAAAGGCCGGTCATGTCTCTCACTGTCTATGGTGTGAGGTCCATGTAAAAGAACCATTGCTGACTTTCAACAAGAGTAGCTGCAAAGCCGCCAGCGTGTTTCCGCCCTGCGATGGCCTGGCGAGCTGTCCGGGATGTACTCTGCCCTCACCCAGAGTCGGCTGGGATGGGTGCCAGCCTCTCCGCGACCCTAATTAGGATTAAGCGGTTACAGAAATGATGAATGTTGAATTGCTTCAGCTGAATCATGTTTCATTGTACTTGTGGACTCCAGGCTGGGACTTGCAGTTCTGTAGTGACAATTTGGTTATAGTGGGGCTTGCACCCCGACCATTTCATCAGTAACCAGCACCAGATTACCAGGCCACCACTGCCACATCTGGGTCACTTTCACATCACATTTATTTTTCTAATGTTTCAATTTTAATAGGTCAGATTTATTTGTTTGATTACATAGTTATGTCTTGTTGATTGTTTAATGATTATGGTTGTTACTCCTGGTAAGGCTTTAGTGTGGCCCCAAGCCTGCCCAGGGAAACAGATGAGAACCAGGTTATGATATTTATTTAATTTGGTTCCTTTATCATTTGTGTTTAAGTGCTGTCACTCTGACCTTTTATCTCTCTTTCCATTCCTTTCTCTCTAGCTGACTCTCACCTCTTTCCACATTCCCTGTGCTCTGCAATTATTGTAGTTACTTTGTTCACATTATCTGCTTAAAACACATTTAAATTTCAGTTACACTTTGACCCAGACTCCTTAGAAGCAGCATTCCAAGTAAAACCATCACACACTTAAGCAAACCCATAAATTAGGTGGGGGGTTCAGGTGTTGGCCTATCTCTCTACCTCTACATCCAATCACAAGGGATGGACGTCGTTCCCTGAAGCTTGAATGATGCTCATACAGGGATTGTCATGGCTGTGATCACAATGATCTACTGTATGGTTCGCCAGGCCACATACGGACTCACTCACACCTACGGTCAATTTGGAACAGCCAATTAACCTACTGTGCATGTTTTTGGACTGTGGGAGGAAACCGGAGTACCCGGAGGAAACCCACACGAGAACGGGGAGAACATGCAAACTCCACACAGAAAACGCCCAGGCCTGGAATCGAACCCAGGCCTTCTTGCTGTGAGGCGGACATGCCAACCATTTCACCACCGTGCCGCCTCATGGCCTATACAGTAGCTTACAAAAGTATTCATACCTCTTGAACTTTTCTCCATCTTTGTTGTTTAAAATGTTTAAAAATGTTGTTTAAAATGTTAAAAAAATGTTTAAAAGATTGGTGGGAACTGTGCTATAAATGGAAGAATCTAAGTTTAATGTGTGTGGGCGGGGGAGAACATAAGGTGCATGAAAAAAATATGAAGGAATGCTTGCCATCTGTTAAAGATGGTGTGGGAGTGTGATGGTCCGGTGGTGCTTTGGTAGTGGTAGAGTGGGAGATTTGTTACGCCAATGGTGATCTTGAAGAAGGAATGTTTTCATTCCATTTTGCAACACCATGCCAAACCCTTTTGGACAGAACTCGGTTGACAGAACCTTTGAATTTTATTCCTTTTTAACTTTCCTCCTACACCATAACAATGACCAAAATAATTTCTTTTGCCACTAATCGGAGATAACACAGATTAGTCATTATAATATGTCTGCAAATGAATGTTTATTTGCCATATACAGGTAACAATGGAATATCACTACGGACAATGAAATTCCTGGACTCGGTGCCTCCTCAATAATATAGCACAATACGAAAATGAATGCTTATGTGAATGCTTCTGTGAGTCTGTATGGCTCAGAAAAAATTGTGTATGCCAAAAGGTATTTAAAAAGACATTTTTAACAGAAATGGTCAACTCCGCCATTGGGAACACACAACCCAGTGTGCTCTTAGTACTGGTCCCAATCCACAGAAAATTGGGATAATCGCATCAGGATGCCATATCAAACATGCAGATTTAAAACAGAATACCCATAACAAATCAGTAGAAGCCCAGGTTAACAACAACTGCCATATGCCATATGCCAGCTGGCAAGCAGAATATGGTGAAAATTGGGTTACGATTGGACCAAGAAGAGGATGCATCCAGAGACAGAAAGAAAAAGCAGAAGGGTTAAGCATGTTCAGATCAGAAAAGGCACTTTGCTCGAATGTTGGCACGAGTACTAATAAAGGGAACAGAGCTGGCTGATATAATTGAGTAGAGAAAGCAGACATATTGTGTGTACAACAGACTTGGTGCAAAGGGAGTAAAGCAAGGGACACTGGAGGTGGATTCAAGTTGTTTTATCATGGTGTGGATGGGAAGAGAAATGGTGACAGAGTAATCGTGAAGGAAGAAGAGCTCATCAGGACTGCGCTTGCAGTGAGAAAAAAACAGTCTGATAGAGTAATGAGTGGTAAGCTAAAATTGATGTTTGTGTGATGCTGAATATAATCAGTACATATGCCCCATAAGGAGGGTATGAGAGGAATGAGAAAAATGACTTCTGCAGGGAGTTAAATGAAGTGGTTGAGTTTCCAGAGATGAGAGGGTGGTGATTGCAGCAGACCTCAGTGGGCATTTAGGTGTGCAAAACAAAGATGACGAGGAAGTGATAGACAGGTATGTAATTAAGGAGAGGAACATGAAAAGGCAGATGGGGAAAAGTTTGTGAGAAGAATAGAAATGGCAGTCACAAATATGTATTTTACGAAGAGGGAGGAACACAGAATGATAGAGTGGAGAAAGGTGCTCACAGGTGGACTATATCCATAGCAGTAGATACAACATCAAGAAGATTAATGACTCAAAGTCTGTGGCAAAGGACAGAGCTTCTGGAGTAAGGCGATTATGTTCTGGGAAAGTGTATTTTAAGTTTTTTGAGAAGCTCGTTATATTCATTCAGCTTCTTGAAAAACTTAAAAGAGAGAGAAATATTCTTTCCACCAATAGACCAGGTGTACACCTTGGGAAAGTATTAGCATAGCCTTGGTGTTTTAGAAAATGCTCTGGGTACATAATGAAGAGTAGATCACTCTCTGCAGATGTGGATTCACAACTCCAAGAGCAAGCTGTACAAATACAGTCGGCCCCCTACTTACGAAGACCCCTGGGTATGAAATCCCCGGGTTACGAAGATCATTTTACTAAGTTTCCATCCCAGGATACGAAAACAACCCCCTCTTATGAAAAGAAATTCAAAATTCAAACGCGCCAATCAAAATTTCACAGGACGCGTGAGTTACTCTCTCATTGGCTGTCTCTCAACATCCCGTCCCGCTGGCTTCCCAGATAGAGACAGAAAGAAGCTTAACTCTTTAGTTTTAAGTTTAGTTTTTTTAATTGTTTAATTCAGTAAATGTTTAATAAATGTGGGCGCATTTGAGCTCACCTGGAATTCCGATCCCTCAAGGAATCAAGTTAAAGTTGAGTTTGGACCTCCCTGTCAAGAAGGGAATGCGCTTTGAATTCCACGTCTTGTGGGCATGGCCCGCAGCGTGTGTGAGAGAGAGAGAGAGTGACAGAGAGAGAGACAGGTGTGTGTGTGTGTGTGTGTGTGTGTGTGTGTGTGTGTGTTAATAAAAAATGTTTAATAATGGTTTAATTAATAAATATGTTAATAAAATGGTTTGATATGTTAATAAAATGTTTGAATGGTTTAATAAATAATTTTCTTTTACTTTTAACACATATTTCACACAAAATTGGTGTACTTTTATCATTTTTAAAGGGTTTATGGGGTTTATCCAGTCCAAAGACTGGAGCCTTGGAACCAATTAAGCGTTTAACATGTAAAATGCGACCCCTACCAACAAAATCCCCGCATTACGAAAAAGGCTCTGGAACGGATTAATTTCGTAGGTAGGGGCCGACTGTACTTGATGTTTAAGTGAGTGTTCAGCACAAGCTTCACCCACTTCAGTACGGTGATCCCTCGCTACTTCGTGCTTCAGTTTCTGTGCACCGCGGTGCATCTTCAGTGGAAAAAAAAATAAGGAAATTAAGAAAAAATAGGGGGAAAGGTAAGGAAAATGCTGCAAAATAAGGCCAATTAAGCAAAAAACCCCAAATGAACAAACAAAACAAAAAACAACCCAAAACCCCTCAACAAAACTACTTACATTTTTATGTGAGGTGCGCATCTGAGTGTGTGTGTGTGTGTGTGTGTGTGTGTGTGTGTGCGCATGCGCATCTGTATGTGTGTGCATTTAAAATTTATTTACATCTTATGCATTATTTTTATACATTTATAGTATTGAATATGTATTTATTGATATTATAGACACATATACATGTACCTACAGTCATCCCTTGAATATCGCGGATAATGTTGACCAGACCGAAAAACCGCGAAGTAGGAACGCCCCGCCCCCCTCATTTCTACCATGTTGTCTCATTTCTATGTTTTCGCGTCTATACAATATCAAGAAGTGTATATTAAACGTTACACAGTTATATGCATATGTAAATACTGTAATGTATTAATATTTAAATAGAATTTGTATATAAATACTTTAAGTACTGTACTCACCTCTGACAATACTGTAGCTGTTCTCTGCGGTGCAGGACGTTCATAAGCACGATACAGTAAGATCACAAAATCACAAAAAATCCCACGGGAATGTGCGAGGCAACAGCATCACGCGTCTAAGCCAATCAGCTTGCGAGATTGAGTTGAGTGGGCGGTCCCTGCCTGAACTGGGGAGGAGGGACACTTCAGTCTGTTGTTTGAAAACAATGGATGCAGCCTGCCTTGGGTCCCTGCCTTCCGCTTGCTTACATGTGAGTTTCAGCGCGAATTTTGAATTTTTTATGAATTTTTAAAATTTTATTTTATTTTTTATTACAATACCGCAATGTACCAAAACCGCGATGCTCAAATCGCGAAGTGGCAAGGGATGACTGTATACGTCAGTCAAGGGTGGTCGATCACACTTCTCAGAAATTGGCAGTTGCAGGCGGGGGGTGGGGGGTGAGTGTGTGGTGGTGGTGGGGGGTTGTCTCTGTCCCCATTAACCGTGGAAAGTTAGGAATCCCTGTATATTCATTGTTCTGGTAATTCAGTGGGCAATTGCACACTTTATATGTTCCATATACATATAGTGCAGCCCCCAAGTTCTTTGACAGTGTAGAAATGATAATGAGGTCGTTTACTGCCAGCAGTCTTTTGCCACACTGTACACTTGGCCTCAAGGTGATGGTCATTCTGCACAGTACAGGGTAAGTATGCAGTCTGTATCCTTCTATGGTGTCAGAGCCATCCTGTTTATGGGTAGTACTGCTCTCCCAAATCCGTAAAAAGGGACCGCAAAGGAACCCCCCAAAAAGTCTACCCTTCTGTATCTGCCAGGTCACCATGCCTAGCTGGTTATCCAAATACGTTAAAAAACACATAAAAAGGCTTATATGGAATGTCAAAACCCTTTTGGATGTTCACAACTAACCAGAGCACTGTACATCCCTCTGGGCAAAAGCATGATATCGACACAGCTGCCAGAGGTGAGAAAAGGTTGGCTGATGAGTTACAGTTTGAAGAAGTAGGGTCAGGTTACATCTTTTACTGGATTGGCTAACAAAAGGAACAACTAAGACAGCATGGTATTGGCTTTGCAATAAGAAATGAAATTACACACAAGCTTGACTCATTTCCAAAAGGCATCAAGGATCATCTACTTTGTCTAAGCCTTGCCAGAGACCAGCATGTTGCCATCCTAAGTGCCTGTACACCTACCATGACCTACACAGAAGATGCTAAATAAGCTTTCTATGGAGACCTAGATACAATCGTTAAGCAAGCTTTGCCTCAGGATAAGCTCAGAGTGTTGACAAGGATTTCAACACATGGCAGGGAG
This sequence comes from Plotosus lineatus, assembly GCA_024760905.1. Taxonomy (NCBI): domain Eukaryota; kingdom Metazoa; phylum Chordata; class Actinopteri; order Siluriformes; family Plotosidae; genus Plotosus; species Plotosus lineatus. The sequence goes on along the minus strand of CM045748.1, from coordinate 24,073,018 downwards.
TACTGGGATGGCATTGGCAGATTCAATGGTCAGCCTCTCCACTCAAAGTGTAGTGAGAATGAACTCACTATTATAAATACAACAATTTAACAAGCAGGTAAACAGAAAACCACATGGATGCAGCCCAGGTCTAAGCATTGATATATGCTGGATTATGTCATTGAGTACCAAACACCAAATATGGTAAGATTACTTATGCCATGCGGGAAGCAGCCAGCTCGTCTCCCCACTTCCAACAAAAGAAGCAGAGAAAAAACCTAAACCACCAAGGAAGATCAATGTCACTACTGTTAAAAGATCAAAACAAGCAGGCAAAACAAGAACAAGCCTGAAGCAAAATCCTACAGGATGTATGTATACTAATATATAATATAACATATAAATTGAGGATATTACCTGGGTTGGGCAGTGGTGGCCTAGTGGTATAGGTGCTGGATCACTGATCCTAAGGTTCGGGGTTCAAGCCACACTCATCACAGATTGTCACTCACCCCCAACCCAAACACCCCAAAGGCCGGCCATGTCTTTTACTGTCTATGGTGTGATACATGTAAAAGAACCATTGCTGACTTTCGACAAGAGAAGGCTGCAAAGCCGTCAGCGCGTTTCCACCCTGCCATGGTCTGCCCAGCTGTCCAGTGTGTACTCTGCCCTTGCCCAGAATCAGCGGGGATGGGTGCCAGCCTCCCCGCGACCCTAATTAGGATTAAGCGGTTACAGAAAATGAACTGAACTGAAAGAAGCCTGACAGAAACTGAGAAATGCAACCCACAGCACTGCAGCTGATGTCCTGGAATTTTTGTCAGAATAAAACATTGAAATTGATTTGATGAAAATGAGAGCTTTATCACCCAGCATTTAGATAACACCCATGAAGCCTATATCATGGATAAAACAACCCATCAAAGTTATCAAAGTACCACCAAGCCAAATATATGCTGCAAACCTACAAACCGGATTCCAGAAATGTTGGGACACTATACAAATTGTGAATAAAAACTGAATGCAATGATGTGGAAGTGTCAATATTTTCAATATTTTATTCTGAATAGAACATATATGACCGGTCAAAAATTTAAACTGAGAAAATGTATAATTTTAAGGGAAAAATATGTTGATTTTAAATTTCATAGTGTCAACAAATCTCAAAAAAGTTGGGACAGGTAGCAATAAGAGGTTGGAAAAAATCAACTGCACTTATAATGAACAGCTGGAAGACCAATTACCACTAATGAGGTCCATTGGTAACATGACTAAGTATAAAAAGAGCTTCTCAGAGTGGCAGTGTCTCTCAGAAGCGAAGATGGATAGAGGATCACCAATTCCCCCAATGTTGTACAGAAAGATAAGTGGAGCAATATCAGAAAGGTGTTTCCCAGCGAAACATTGAAAAGAGTTTGAAGTTATCATAATCTACAGTGCATAACTTCATCCAAAGATTCAGAGAATCTGGAACAATCTCCGCGTGTAAGGATCAAGGCCGTAAAGCCGTACTGGATGCCCGTGATCTTCGAGCCCTTAAACGGCACTGCACCACAAACAGGAATGCTACTGTAAGGGAAATCACAGAATGGGCTCAGCAGTACTTCCAGAAACCACTGTCGGTGAACACAGTCCACTGTGCCATCTGCCGTTGCCAGCAGAAACTTTACAGTACAAAGAAGAAGCCATTTCTAAATCATCATGAAAATATTATTTTCTATATTATTATAATTGTGTAATTTTCCTTAAAATAATGTGTTTTTTACAATTTTACATAAATAGCATTAATTCAACAAAAATCTGATTTTAACTACTTTTTTAACTGGCCCACTTTTTTCATTGACTCTACTAGCACTCATCACAAACATTTAATCACTATAAATAGAACCTTTTCCACAGACTACTCCAATAGCTTTTTTCAGGGAAACAGGATCCCTGGTCTAAAAATGTGCTTCCACACATAGAGTATGGTGATATTGATGACCTTGCTCTTTGTACTAGCTACCTCAGACCCAGAATAAAATATGTACATTATTATTATTATTATTATTATTATTATTATTATTATTATTATTAATAATAATAATAATAATAATAATAATAATAATAATAATATTATGCTGTTGTTACTTTTATCAATATTATTATTTATTCTTTTTATATAAATTCATAACATGCATTTAATCAACTAATATATATATATATATATATATATATATATATGAGATGAGATTTCCTGTCGCCACAGAGAATGATTCGCATGTTTGATTTGGCATAGGTTTTTAGGTCGGATGTAATTCCTGACACAACCCTTTTTAGCAAGGGACAGAAACACACTAACGGCTTTGCAGCCTACTCTTTACGAAAGACAGCAATGGTTTTTTTACATGCCTCTCACCATACATATTGAGAGATATGGCCCGCCTTTGATAACCCAGTTAGCTGCACTTTTTTTTTTTTTTTTTTTTTTTGGGGGGAATCAGCAATCTATTGCCCTATACCACTAGACCACCACTGCCCCTATATATATATATATATATATATATATATATATATATATATATATATATATATACACACACACACACATACACACACAGTAGGCCCCCAACATTCACGGGGGTTCGGTTCCGAGCCCTCCCATGAATCGAGATAATCCGCAAGTTCTGTACCCGGAAGTAAAACCCCATGTATCACGTCACATGCACGAATGAGCAGCCGGAAGTAAAATACTATGTATGCTTCTTAAACACATTCTAAAGACAGTCTTAGTCATCAATACAGTATTAATGTAGTAAAATATAGCAATGATTAAAAAAACCTTTCAATTTTTGCTCTTATTTTTATTGATGATAAAATATAAACATTATACAGCATATACTGTTGGAAAGCACTCATTTTAAAATCTTTTTCAATTATTATTCCAGTACAGTACCTAATTTAATTCTGAGAATGTTTGTGCGTGAGATTTTATGTTCTGTAGCATGTTTAACAAACGATACCAAAAGGATTTACTTTATTATGCTTCATGTCCTTTTACATTGAACTTGGAGTGACGTGTTGGAGTGGCGTCTCCAAGATGGCGCTGCCTAGAGGGCAACGTCGCGGAGCTCTCGGAGTCAAATTGTTTCTTTAATTTGTTTTATTTGTTTGTTCATGTTTTGCACTATGCTCGTCTATGACCGGTCGACCCTACTACAGCTATGAGCAGCTTCAGCTTCGGGCAACTAAGCACGCAACAACTTCTATCGTGAGCTGCTATGGAAGCTCAATGCTAACCGCAGCCCGGCTAGCAATAAGCCCAGGCAGAGTTCTCAGAGGCTTGCTTAGCACTTCCAGCCATACTGCTTGAAAATGTTCAGTCCCTGCGAAACAAGATGGACGAGCTTCATGCTCAGATTGCAGCGCAGAGGGATCTACAGGACTGTGTTTCTGTGAAACATGGCTCGAGGCGATTGCACCAGCCGGCTACACAGCCTTCATCCCCTGCAATCCCAAGCGCCGTAGTCATCATTCGGCTCCTTCCTGCCTGGGTTTCTTGTCAGCTCGGGTGTGGCTCTCATTGAGCTGCCTACCATAGCATATTAGCTCTGCTAGCCACACCCCGGCTAACAAGCCCAGTTGAGCATGCTTAGTTATACACGCCCGAAGATACTCCGATCTTATAGCTGTAGTAGAGTCGACCGGTCGTAGATGGGCATAGTGCAAAATATGAACAAACAAAACAACAAATAAAACAAATTAAAACGAACTCTGAGAAGTCCGCGATGTCGCCCTCTGGGCAGCGCCATCTTGGAGATGTCACTGCAAGACGTCACTCCACGTTCAATGTAAATGGACATGAAACGTAATAAAGTTTATCCTTTTGGTATCGTTTGTTAAACATGCTACAGAACATAAAATCTCACGCATAAACATAAACATAGGTAATATACTGGAATAATAATTGAAAAAAGGTTTTAATACAACAGTTCAGAGAAAACAGTCGTTTCTCAGGAGAAAGTATTATTTCTTCAGAAGAGACAGCCAACGTTTTCTATTGCTTAGCCAGAGAAGACGGATAGCATTTGAGTGGTATCATAGAGTGGTAATTAAAACACACACAAAAAAAGAGGCTCATTGATAACTTGTGTGCGAATGAGGAGAAAGGGGCGGGACATGAGCGCAACCAATCAGGAGAAAGGAGGACAGCCATTGGCTGAATTTGAATCATGTGCCTGTTGCTCGGCAGTCAGCGAATACTCAAACCGTGGGTGCAAAACCGCGAATAGTCAAGGGCATACTGTATATGTATATAAATGAAGCCCTGCAAGAGATTGACAACTAGTTATGGGTGTGTCCTGCCTCTTTGCCCAAGATGGCTGCAATTGGTCCAGCAATCCTCATGATGAGGATTGATTAATTGATATATTTGAATTTGGTATATTTAAATAGCTGTGTATTAATTTGTCATGACTTTTAAAATGAATAATTTAGTATATCTTTTGATTAATATAGAATTCTATGTCCTAGATATTTTCTCATAGGAAGAATTAACGTCCTCACAAAGCGATCAATGCGCCATAACAAATATCCGTTGCTAAAATAATAATAATAATAATAATAATAATGAGTAAAGAAAGGGCAGTGGTGGTCTAGTGTTATAGGATGCTGGATCACTGATCCAAAGGTTGGGGGTTCAAGTCCCACTCTCCACAAGGTTGTGCATTGTGCATCCCCCCCCCCCCCCCCCCCAGTGCAGCTAACTGGGTTATCAAAGGTCGGTCATGTCTCTCACTGTCTATGGTGTGAAGCATGTAAAAGAACCATTGCTGACTTTTGACAAGAGTAGGCTGCAGAGCCGTCAGCATCTTTCCGCCCTGCGATGGCCTGGCGAGCTGTCCAGTCTGTACTCTGCCCTTGCCCGGAGTTGGCTGGGAACCATGACCCTAATTAGGATTAAGCGGGTTCAGAAAATGAATAGAACAGATAAATAAAGAAAATTAAATAGTTTTGCATGAATTTATATTAATTATAATTTTTCAAAATAGCCAACCAGTTTTAATGATTCACTGGGAATATACTGTGCAGATGAAGTAAAATAGAATGTGGCTTGTGTCTCAGTCAGACATGTACAGACACAATTCTTGCTGACATAAATCCGTGAGAGGTTTCAAAGCCTGGCCAATGAAACATGACACCTATATTCCCACCCCCACATTTGTAGCTTTATTTGGGATATAAAAGACTTGGGGGCAACCAGTACACTAATTATTGTAAATGTCACAACAGGCTAAAAGTCATGTTAATATTACTTTTGAAGCAAAAAGTCACTTTTCAAAAATTCCATGTCTCTTTGTAAATGCATGATTTACCATTATTTAAAATTTTTTTTATTATTCGTTTGAGTTCAAATCGTGATACCAGGATATAAGTCAAAGTTTAGAAAGCAATGTTGCATTAACTTTAAAGATGCAACATTATAGAATTTCTGCAGTTATAGAAAACTCATGAAGGATTTATCCTCATATATTCAGCCTGATTAAGCACTGTTTATCGATAGTGCTCATCTATCCATGATATCTTCTCTATTGTAATGTTAATTTTACCAATGAGTGAAGAGCATGAAACAATTCTCTGGTTGTTCAACCTGTATATTTTATACTGCACATCGAGTCTATCCCAGAATGAATCATTACACATTTCTTACCTCTTCCCCTTCACGTCTGCTCTTCTTTCTTTCCCTTCCACAGATTTCCTCTTAAAGATAGAATAAAAGTTATGGCTCTGGTGGTTATTTGAAGTTTATCATTTAAGGAATGGAAAAGCAAACATCCCAAAAAAAAAAAAAAAAAAAAAGAATGGATAAAACGTTATGTTAGAAAATGACTCAAAGGGAAAAAGGATCACGAAAGTAAAGAACCGAGTGGATAAGAATCAAGCTACCAGTCATGCCAAAATTTAATGGGGCCTCTGTGCTCTCTTCTACACACACACACACACACACACACACACACACACACACACACACACACACACTTTTCTAAAAAAAGAATATTGGAGGGACTGCAGTGTAATGCTGGACTGTAAACGTTAGATGTAGTATACAACATTTCCAGGGAAACCTTTTGTTTCATCAACATGGAGATAATACCCACAGAGACTCAAAGTGTTGGCAGACCGTGGGCTGAGAATTAACTGGCACTATCACCATTTTTACAAAAGTGAAGATAGGTCCAGTTAATTCTCAGCCTAAAAGATGTCTACAGCATTGGTTTTTGCCAGCAGCTAATGGCAACAGATTCATTCTTTGGCCATATAAAGATCCAAAAGTGTAAATGAGCTATTTCTCTACACAGTTGTATACTACTAGAACAATACCTGAAAACAAAAAATTGTCGTTATATCATTGTAATATTTATCAAAAATTCATATCATATGTGTGGCCTCTTCTTCTTCTTTTCCTTTCGGCTTTTCCCTTTTTCCAGGGGTCGCCGCAGCGAATCATTTGACTCGCACGTTTGATTTGGCTTAGATTTTCACGACGGATGCCCTTCCTGAAACAACCCTTTAGCAAGAGGAAGAAACACGCTGACGGCTATGCAGCTACGCTTGACGAAAGTCAGCAATAGTTCTTTTACATGAACCTTTCACCATAGACAGTGAGCGACATGGCTGGCCTTTGATAACCCAGTTAGCTGCACTTGGGGGGGGGGGGGGGGGCAACCTTGTGAAGATTATATTTATTATCTGAAGTCTGAACGATCTTTTATTTTGAAAAATGACCGGATTCTCTCGGTTACACGTCGGTCATTTGACCGCTAACATATAACCCACAAGGGGACGGCGTGTGAACAGAGGAGTGTTGGACATGTTTTAAACATTAGCGGGGATTTTTGGCGAGATTGAGTCTGAGCCTTCATTCTCTCAGCTGGTGCATGATCATGTCTTTTTTTTGAAGAAGAAGAGTTCAAGCTCCAACCAACTTCATTTAACTGTTGAAAAATAACATTCATGGAGTGTTCATTAATAATAATAATAATAATAATAATAATAATTATTATTATTATAATAATAATAATAATAAATTAACAATCTATGGCCCCAGTCCGCGGTAAAATTGTCAACCGTTGACCGGTCCGCGGTGATAAAAAGGTTGGAGACCACTGACGTACGGGATATCAGAAGTTCAATTTGAATTGACTGTGATGGCCTGGCGAACTGTCTCAGGTAAGTTCCACCATTACCCAGAGTCTGCTGAGATGGGCGCCAGTCTTCCCAGAACCATTATCAGGATTAAGTGGCTTAGAAAATAAATGAATGAATTTGGTACTTGCCATTTTGGTATCAAAAACATGTTGATGTCATGTAAAATAAAATTGAAGAATAATCTAACAAAGCATATATGAGAAGTATTTCAAAATGCAACACCGCTTCAGACAAAAATGATTAATCATGAGATCCACCTTAAAAGGGACCAAAATTGAAAAAAAAAAAAAAAGCTAAGTGGCCACAGGAGGCCTTTGGATTACGCAATAACAAGTGCACCAAAAACTACTCCAAAGTCCAGTGTTTCCTTTTAAACATTAACAGATTCAAACGCATACCAGTTGCATATTAGCTGTGAAAGATAATTTTCAAGTCAAGTCATTCAAATTATTTTATTGGTTAATTTTGTTGTAGTGCAAATATACATGTCAGTTTAGACTTATCCATAATTCTAAAAACGTGAACTCGATGTTGTGATATATTTTATATTATATAAATGTGCCTATTGTGATTTCCCTCCACCCCTTAACATGTGAACATTTAGAGAGCAAAGTGTATTGAGGTTTTGCAGTCACGTGACCCCAATACCTTCATGCGCCATCTTGGACGGCAAGCGTGATTCAGAACACACACACACACACACACGATTCACTAAGCATGGCTTCAACAACAACCGATGACAGCGAAAGCAAAATATGTGAGAGTGTCGAAGGCAAAAGCAATGACACTATAATATTGTCAGACGCTGTCAATCATCTTGACAGGTGACCAGAGGGCGGGGTATCTGAGTAAAATAAAGCAGCTGGGGATTGCCGATACATATAACCACGCCAACACGATATAACCATACTCACTGGTTATTGTGTATCACTCTGGGGAAGTTAGTAACCGACAAACAACATCCAGTTGGCTAATGTTGAACCACTATTACTTATTTTAAAATGTTTAGCAATGTTGAATGAACGAGTGCCGTCCTGATCATGCTAGCAGATAAACAAAAGTCACGTGATCGTGTGACGTCAGGTGTAAAAGGTCAATATCAACTGGAAGGAACTCTGACAGAGCTCAGTCTGAAAGTGTACTGTGTGCTCTGTTCCCTCAGCAAAAAGAAAAAAGAAAAAACTAATAATGCTTGTCAGGATTTTTAATAAAGTGAAAAAAAGAGAATTTGCATGTTTATGGAGAAATGTAAGTCAACAAGCTGGTCGAAGGCTTGATATTGCTGGGATTTATCCTCCCATTGCTACTCCATTTACACAGAATGGAAACGTGGATTATCAAAGTCTTGAAAAAAATCTACAAAAGTACAGCAGTATTCCTTTTAGAGGTAAGAATACAGAATGTATATAAACAGCTATTTTGCAGGAACTATTTAGGCATGGTCAGTTTGTTTAAAAATGTGATTTAATTTATTTGTTAACAAAATATACTTTTTTCAGAATGGTGAACACAAATAATTTGTACATTTTGCCATCTATTGAATACTTATGAGAGTATTTGCCATTCTTACTTATAAAAACTTAAAGTATTACCTTTCACCCCGCCACCCCCCACCCTCTTTCATTCTCACTTTATTTCCAGGTCTTGTGGTCCAGGGCTCTAATGGAGAATACCCATATTTGACAACTGAAGAGCGTATAGCTGTTGTAAGAAGAGTTAAAGAAGCGACGCCCACATCAAAACTAGTAATGGCTGGATCTGGCTGTGAATGTAAGCTGCTTTTGCATGTGATTTATTTACTATAATTAAAATTTCATGGTGTCAACGAATCTCAAAAAAGTTGGGGAAAAGGCCATTTGCACCACTGTAAGGCATCCCGTCTTATTCTTGCAACACTCCGCAAACATAGCCCTGGTCACACGGCGTTTTACGGCTTAATCACGTACAAAAAGTTCTGAAAATCTGGTGGACGTGGTCGTAAGTGATAACTTTTGGTCAATTTTGGCTTGGTCGTGCTTTATACGTGCTTTTTACGTGATAAGGCCGTCGGCGGCTGTTCCACTGCTAAAACACTGCCTAAGCACCGCTAACCACGTCCAGCAACGTCTAAGGCAACTGAGGCAAAACACGTGTTCGAACGTGGGGGAAAAAAACTGCAAGTTACCACGGCTAATCACGATCTCATCACGTCTGTATCACTGCCGATCACGTCTTTCGAGCGGACGTAAAATGGGCACTCCACTGTCATAGCACTGCCCTAACGCTGCCTAATCACTGCCATAGCACTGCCTAATCTCAGGAGGCATCCTCATAAAGTTCTGAAAGGCTCTTGGATCTTTGTTACGCAGCTCATCTGGAATTACGATCCCTCAAGGAAATTAAAGTTGAGTTTGTCAAGCAGGGAATGCACTTTGAATTCACATCTTATGGGCATGGCCCACAGCGTGCACACACATGCGCGCACGCGAGGGAGAGAGAGAGAGAGAGAGAGAGAGAGAGAGAATGAATAACGCTCATCTGTATCAGTTGGTTCTGTTGGTGTTGGAGCATGAAGATGAGGACATCACGGCATTGAGGGTTCATGTTCACTCGTTGACATCTAGACTGCAAGTGCCGAGGTCTCAGAAAATGACGGTATTTTATATGCTGTGATACAGAAGTGATACAGAAGTGATGAGGCAGTGATCAGTCGTATTTAGAACGTGATCAAGACGTTGTTGAATTGGTTTAGGTAGTGCTATGTACGTGCTATGTACATGGAAAAAATCCATTTGTCAGTGATAAGCCTCTATTTCTCGTGATACCAACGTGTTACACCCGCCCAATGGCCGTGCTCTGGCCGTGACAGACCCCTAAACTTTTGCGTCTTATCACGTCTCCCCAAGTTTTTATCAGTGCCAGAACATGGATTATTACGTGTGTTTCATGTGTGTTGCACGTCTTTACCACGTGGTTGTCCGCGGTCTAAAATTTTGAGCAGTTCAAAACTTTTTTCCATGTCCATCTTAAACTCGACATCAACACGAACAACACCGTCTGCTTCACGGGAAAACGTGTGACTAGGGCTTGAGGAGACAAGTTTCTCAAGTTTTGAAACTGTCCCATTCTTGTCAAACTTTTTTGGAATCTGGTTTGTATATGCATATTATATTATACAGTGGTACCTCACCTTATGAAAGTCCCAACAACCGAAAAACCCAGGTTACGAAACGCATTTTCCTAAAATTTCCGTCTCTGGATACAAAAGCACCATCTCAAAAATCCAAACAATGTGAGAGTTGCTCTCCCATTGGCTATCTCCCAACATCCTGCCCAGCTGGCCTCATATTGGCTGTCGCCCAACATCCCGTCCCCCTGCCTCCCATTGGCTAGGAGGGATGACACAGCTCCCTCCCATTTGCTATTATGGAGCTGTATCGCCATTATACCCATAATGCTTTTCGTGTAAAGAACAGTGTTACTGTTGTTTCGTGAGTTTTTTGAGTGTGCTCATTGCAACTTTAGTTTTTGGCTCAGGCTTTTAACCTTGCATAAACATTTGTAAAATGATAACTCTGCTAAGAAGACATGGTCAACACATGCACGTACACACACACATGCGCGCGTGCACACACACACACACACACACACACACACACACACACACACACACACACACACACGTGTGATTCCCAGTGTGAGTGAAAAGAAGAAACGGGCTCGTGGCATGCGGGTGAGTGATATCGCAAAGGAATATGGACAAACCCGTCTACCATCGGTACGATATTAAAGCAGAAAGAAAAAGTATACTTTTATAATTTTATAATTTATAATTAGGAGGCCGTATTGGGGACCTTGGAAAGAATCACATGTTTTACGTATAAAATGTGGTTCAACTTATGAAAAATCCAGGTTACGAAACCACTTCTGGAACAGATTAATTTTGTACGGTGAGGTACAACTGTATTATATGTATGTATTTAACGTATTTGATTCTGTTAACTGTCTTGTTCAATTTTTGCACATTACAGAGCAAAAAGGGATTTTGGATAAAAATTGGATATTTCATAAGTTCGTCTTAAATTCAGTTATACAGCTAATAGTATCCAAGATCGTGCAGAAGTCTTCTAAGTTGTGATGCTCTGACCCGGGGCATTATACACGATAAAAGAAAATACAGCAAATGCAGTGGTCCTTTTTTAACGATAGGAAGTCGAAGCTTCTTGTATATTTGATTTTGAAATATTTTTTCTTTACCATCCTTCATCATCCATTAAAATGCAATATCCCACTCAACTTCTTCAGATAATACTGAAAATCTCTTCAGACCCTTAATTGCCGGAAGTTACATTTTCCGGACTCATCTGTATCTTAAAGTCTAGAATTTTTCCTTGCATTATGACAGCCTAATTTGCAATGTATTTAATAACAAATTGGGCTGCCAAGTGGCAAATCGACAACGTGCATGATTTTTAACCCAGAGATCAAAGTTTGAATACGGGTTAATGCCACAGCCATCTGTGACCTGGAGTCCATGGGAGCTAACTGACTGAGATCTACTGGGAGTGAGGGATGGGATATACTTCCTTCCCTATCATTCACAGCGATTGCCAGCCAATCAAGGACAAGCTCCCTCATACGAGATGATGGATAGTGCCTTCCCTCTGAATGTGTTAGACCACCCCCAAAATATGTGTACACCGCAGTTTGAAAAGAGGCGGCTGGCTAGCATTGCATGTCATGGAGGGGGCATGTGCATGCTTTTGGTAAAAATGCACAAAGCACACTGATATCTCGCTACTTCATGCTTCAGTTCAATGTGGGTTTTTCAAAAATATACATCGAAAAATAAAAAATAAGGAAAAATAGGGGAAAAGTTAAGGAAAATGCCGCAAAACAAGGCCACTTGTGCAACCACCCCAAAAAAAAAAAAAACAAAAAAACCCAATCCTAAACCCCCCGACAAAACTACTTACATTTTTATGTGAGGGGCGCATCTGAGTGAGTGTGCGTGCGTCTGTGTGTATTTATATTCTATTTACATTTCATGCATTATTTTTGAATGTTTGATTGTTATTATAAGCATTTATAGTGTTGAGTATGTATTTATTAATATTGTATACCCATATACATGTACATATACATCAGTCCCCGGGGGGTGGGGGGTTGATACTATTTCGTGGAAATTTGGCGTTCACGGAGGGTCTTGGTTCCCATTAACCATGAAAAGTGAGGGTTCACTGTATAATTAAAATTAACAAAATATAGAAGATGACGATATTGAAGACCTGTTTATGTACATTTGATCTGAAATTAATTTCCACAATTCATTTTAGGCTGAACTAGGGCACAAACGAGTTTCTTAGTCTGACCTTATTACCGCAAGTTGTGGAATTCTGGCTCTCTCTGTATCTCCAGTTGGATAGTAACAATAAGTATTTACAGCTCAGAACATGAATGGATTTAAACACACTCTTATTGGCCCATCATTTGGGGGTTTTCTGCCCTCCTGGACCTCGAGGACATTTTCTTTAAGAAATGGACAAAATCGTGTCTTTTCCCTCGTTACAACACCACCACCCTTTCGCTCTCCCCCCCGGGAGACTTTACTTTCCTGCTTGACACGTTCCAGTCTCTTGCTTTCTCCCACTCCTCATTTAATTCTCTTTAATATTCAACAACTCTCTTTTCACACAGACAGAATGGTAATCTCCTGGACCTTATCTTCCACTTTTCCTTCCCAGTTACAGGCATCAGTCCTAACCCACATCACATCGCTGATCACCACTTAGTATCCTTTATCACCACACTACCCATCCTACATATAAGCAGCTTTCAGTTCTTCCTCTACTGTGCAAAGCCCCCACATACATACCTTCTCTATCTCTTGATTCCTGCACCTACCATACCTTCCAGACCCTCTCTTATTTTCATCCCTACCATTACAGTTCCCTACTGACATTTTTCTTTCTTGTCTGGAAGCTTGTCTGGAAGAAATCACAACTCAAAACAGATATGGTTTCTTGTCATGATCTTATGTCCACATGCTTATCCCATTTGACTTCCGCTACAAGGAAAAGTTGGATATCTCTGCACAACATCCTTGCAGAACTCCACAACACATTTTTCATCTTTGTCCAACCCACCAGCTTCTTCTGCCCCATGCTCCTTGACCTCCAACGACTTTGCCAAGTTTTATCATAGGAAGATTGAACAAATCTGTCAGACATTTATTCCAGCCACCTTGATTGTATATTAAGAATTTCTCTTCCTATTCACCGTCACCATTTTCCAATCTTGCAACAGAAGAGATCACGCAAGCTTATCTCATCTTATTACGCAGTCCTTCCTATTGCTCCAGATCATGACTGAAGACCGTTTTGCCTCGCCATCAGATATCAGCAACTATAAACTGGTATTACTACTCTTTTCATTTTAAAATTCTTGAACGCATGATCTATAACTAACTGTACTTTCTCTTTCTTGTAGAACAACCTTTGAGACCATATTAGATCTTCCTTCAAAGCAACACATTTCACAGGAACTGTCCTTTTTCCTGTCAGAAAGAATCTACAGGACACACATTAAGATCTGTGTAAATGTCATGAGTCCTCATTCTCCTTGACCTGACACGGTCAACCTCCAGACTCTTTGTTCACCTTTAGGTATATTGTTTCGGTATGGCAATGGCTTTCTTTCTCCCTAGAAGATTGGTCATATCAGGTTACATGAAAGGGATCCATATCCTCTCTAAACCAAGTCACTGACCAAGTCTTATACTCAGATGAGTTCTCATACCACTGGTTATCTCCCTGAACAACTCTCACATTTCTCCATCAGTGCCTGCACAAACCGCGAGGATAAACGATGAAAAACAATGTCATCTTCTCTCATGTCGGATTATCATTTAAAGATTATGGGTTTTTTCCACCCCTCCCCCATATGCTGATTGCACAGCTTCATGGAAAATGGCCTTTGGATTTTGAGTATCTTTTTTTTTTTCTTTCTTGCTCCATCTGTTGATGACTGGTTAACACAGGAAGAGGCCAAGTGAAACACTGAAATATCCAACCAGTGTAGGGCAGTGATGTTTTCAGCATCATTCAGTGCATTTTCTTTAACCAGATGTCAAATTCAATGGACACATGATTAATCATACTTTCTTCATATCACAAAATCAGTACTTGTAAATTTTAACAATTACATTACGCCTTAGTTGTTTCTTGCTGACCACATATTTCTTTTTTTTAATTGCAAGAGTCTCTGAGAATAGAAGGACTTGACATGTATTCCTTCCCGGCATGGCACTTCTGCTCTTCTGTCAGCCATTTTGTTTTTGAAAAAGATTTTTTTTTTTGCACTTACAACAGCTGACCAATGGGTGGCAGTGTATGGCATCACGTTAGCGTCCACTATAATGAATGATGCGCAACTTTGACATAGAGACTCATGCACATAATAGAAAACACGTATTGCAAAAGAAATAAACTATAATAAATTACAAACAGGCGGAACAGTGGTTTGCACGTCCACCTCACAGCAAGAAGGTTCTGGGTTCGATTCCCAGCTTGGGTGTTTCTGTGTGGCGTGCTCCTTATCGATACTCACTGTCTTTGATCAGTTGGACGAAATGGAGTTTCTGGAGGAAACGTACTTGTGCATGGTGACAGCATGCAAACTCTACCCATAATAATGCCAATTTTACAACTGAGGAACGTGCAGCCAGATTTTAAGTGTTGTGTAATTTTGTTTAGTTTAAAATGACCAGTTCCTTTACTTACGCTCAGCTGAAAATTGGGTGATCTAGGGCACTGGATCGCTGATCCCATGGTTGGGGGTTCGAGTCCCACTCTCCACAAGGGGTTGCCATGTCTCTCACTGTCTACACTATAAGACATGTAAAAGAACCGTTGTTGACTTTTGACAAGAGTAGCTGCAAAGCTGTTGGTGTGTTTCCGCCCTGCAATGGCCTGGCGAGCTGTCCAGGGTGTACTCTGCCCTCGCCCAGAGTTGACTGGGATGGGCGCCAGCCTTCCCGCAACCCTAATTAGGATTAAGCGGTTACAGAAAATGATGCCATTTATGATGCTATTCCATGCTGTCATTTAACCAGTCGAAGTTTAAATATAAAGAAATGAAAGCTGGAATTATAATCTATTGCCTTATATTCATCTAGTAAGCTAAACATCTAAACGTATAGGAAACGTATAGGAAAACCGAAAGAATTGACCTCGTCACTTCAATAAATTTATCTGGGACTGTGTGTCAAATTAAATTACAGATTTTGCACTCTCATAAAATAATGATTGTAACCTAAGCAGAAGTTCATCTTCACACCTCTCCCCCACATAAACAATGCGGCTCACATTATGTATTTGAATTATAATTACTGTATAACCTTTTTGGCCTTCTCTTCCTAGCCACAATTGCCACAATCCAAATGAGTGAAAGTATGGCTAGTGCAGGTGCTGACTGTGTATTGGTGGTGACCCCCTGTTTTTATCATGGAAGAATGAATAGCAATGCTCTCATACAACACTATACACAGGTGAGTTATGTGATGTAATCTGAAATAAGTAATGATGTTTAGTATTTAAAATAAAAATGTGTTCCTACAGCACAGAGAAAATTACAATAATGTTTCTTAATATTGTGTTTCATTATTCTATATTTTAGTCATGTGATAAAAAAAACTAGTTTCATGATATGTTCTTATTAATGGCATCTATATCATCTGTGGTCATGAGCCACTGCTATTCAGAAACGGAGATGTTTGTTCGCATTGATAAAAATGGTTCGAAAAATGAACACAAAGAGATTACTGTACTTTAGATTAGAATGGAAGGGCCGGTGGCGTAGTGGTTAGGGTGCTGTGCTCATGATCGGGAGGTTGTGTGTTCAAATCCCAGTTAGACCCCACTGTGCTAAGATCCCTGGACAAGGTCTTAACCACAAGTGTGCCTCTGTTCACCCAGCAGTATAAATGGGTACCAGTAAAAATATACTGGGAAGGTAACCTGTGATGGACTAACGTCCCATTCAGAAGGAGATGGACTCCTAGTTGCTTCACGCTATGGAAACCGGGGATAAGCACCGGCCTGATCAGCCACTCTGCAAGGGTGTAAAAAGCCCAACAGACTTACCTACCCACCTTACATTAGAATAACATTTCATATTAAAAGGCACCTACCGTCCACTTGAAGGCACTGACATTAGACTACATCTGGTGATGCACCTCAATGGAGAGAATAGAGTTACCATCTGCATAAAGGAAAAAAAAAAGTCCTCTGGGCTTTCTGAGTCATAGTGGTTCTTGGTTTTTCCAGATAATTTTTATGTCTCTTAATGAAGGAAGGGATAATCATTCAACGCTTATATTTACTAAAATTATATTTACTGATATTACATAATGGTGATACTTTTACACAGGTAGCAGATTCCAGTCCTATACCCATCGTTCTGTATAATGTGCCTGCCAACACGTTTCTTGATCTGCCTGTGGACGCAGTGGTGCAGTTATCCCAGCATCCAAATATCATCGGCATTAAAGACAGCGGTGGAGATGTAAGACATACTTTCATTTTATTTAATTTATTTACTCAACCACAGATTTGGTTTTAAAACCGAAGCAATCTTGTAATTCCTTCGTTTAGTAGTCTAATACGCTAATGTTATTATGCAGATTGGTAAACTATATTAACTTTGTGTGAATGATTGTGTGAATGTGTACCCATATGATGCCCTGCAGTGGATTAGCATCACATGCAAAGCAGATTACCACATTGCACAAGGGTTCCGTAAATAAGCCTGGGATCTACTTTAATCCCGACCAAGGGAAGCAGTTGTTAGAAATGAATGGATTCCTAAATGAGCGACAGCTTTTGCAGCATTCAGCAGAAGTACCTTCAGAAACTGCTTGATGTTTTTTGTTAAGTCAAACACATTGTTCAGTTTAATTCATTTTCTGTAACCGCTTAATCCTAATTAGGGTCACGGGGAGGCTGGCACCCATCCCAGCCAACTCTGGGCGAGGGCAGAGTACACCCTGGACACCTCGCCAGGCCATCGCAGGGCAGAAACACACTGACGGCTTTGCAACTACTCGTGTCAAAAGTGAGCAATGGTTCTTTTACATGAACCTCACACCAAAGACAGTGAGAGACACGGCCGGCCTTTGAAAATCCAGTAAGCTGCACTGAATTGTGTGTGGGGGGGACAGTGACCACCTTGTGGAGAGTGGGACTTGAGCCCCCAACCTTTGGAGCATTGATCCAGCGCCCTATACCACTAGACCACCACTGTCCCAAACACATTGTTATTTATGAAATTAATTGGATGTACAGCTGTGATAAATTGTCTATTTGGTTTTAATATGTACATGTACTGAATGTATTTGAGGATCATGAACATGTTTGTCTTAGTCCATGAACTACTGATAACATTTCCTACAAGTTTCCCATAGTCATTTTCATTTTGAAGTTCGAAGGTGTGTCTGTGGACCCCCAGCTTTACCGATAAAACAACTGGGCCTATATGAAACCACTGACCGTTTAATCGAAACGTGCCTTCAAATCTACCCATGTTGTTGCCACTCGATTCAGCCCACTAGACATTAGGTTGATTAAGAAGATAATTTAGAGAGTCTGTCTGTGTTGTTTACTGCCGAGACACATCTCAGCACCCACTCCCCAAAGGGGGGGTTGGATGCCACTTTGAGGTGGTAGAATCTGAAAAAAATGGACTGCGATATCAATGTTGCAGCTTCACAAGCGGTCATGAGAGATGCTCCTCTCCACCATGAATTGGTGACACCTTGAGTCTAGTTTCATGGAATCCCAAATGAAATTAGTGCACACCTGTTAAATGGTGTCCACAACCAGTGGAACAGCCTGGACTTTGACAAGGGTCTGGTCAAAACCCCCAAGTTTGGTCAGTCTCCCTAATGGCCCAAGTGCACCAGATATGTTCTGCCAAGGGGCTGTTAGAGACATTAAAGATTTAAGATGTCCTTGAGCCATTGGTACGTCTGGACAGACTGCCTAACACCTCTTGTGCACAGTGGCAGTAATCCTAAGCCCACTGCAACAAATGAACTCATGGCAGCATCAAATGGAAGAGGGACATAAAGCCTCCTGAAGCTTGCGGCCCCAGTCAGAATCCCAAGGACCTTCCAAAACCTGATAAGATAAGGTAGAGCAAAATGGCCTTAGTATTAGCCAGACAAGTCAGTGTTGCTGTGGCCATCTGCAGCTTGGTCAATAAGCCCTTCTGCTCCAACAGTGAGGATCAGATTGAGATCACTGAGGATCTGAGCTGGTTACATTATGCAGGTGTGATCAAAGCAGAAAGCAGAAAGAGAGATAATGTTTTTTCCTGTTTGACGGCATTGGAGTTTTGGCATGTATTCCAGAATTTTACCAACCTTTGCTGAAGGACCATCAAGAATTTTCTGTCTGGCTGCATCACTACCTGGTATGGCAGTTGCAATGCTCTGGACCAGGAAGTGCTACAGAGGGTGCAACTCATCACCAGGACTGTACTGTCAGCCATCCACTACCTCTACACAGTGCTGTAGGAGGACGACCCAGCGGATCCTCTGTGATCCCAGTCACCCCAGCCATACACTATTCTCACTCCTGCTATTGGACAGATGGTACAGGAGCATCCAGACTTGCAATAGGAGATTCAAATACAGTTTCTTGTTAGAGGATTTTATACAAGGCGAAAGAGGATCCAGAAAGAAGGAGAGCACAAAGTGTATTAAACTGGCAAGCACTCCAAAACAGCAGGAAAAAAATCATGGCCAAAAAAAAAATAATAAAATAAAATAAACATGCAATGGACAGAGAAGTCTAAAAGGGCAAAACAAAACAGCAAAACAGATGGTATCCAAAAATGAGACGAGCTAAAGTGGTCAAAGAAAAGGCAAGGTCGAAAACTTCTAGGCAACAAACATACTAATGCTGGAGAACTCTGTGGGGGGAACGTATGGAAAGCCAAAGGGGACAAACAAAACCACATGGTAAGGTCTGTATACAAAAAAAAAAAAAAGAAAAGAAAAGAAAGAACATGACAGAACGAAATAGAATGTACAGGTACTTAGTAACATCTCAGCTGACTCTTGAAGAGTGCAGAGTACACCCTGGACAGCTCACCAGGTCATCGCAAGGTAGAAACACGCTGACAGCTATCCAGCGTACAATTTGATGAAAGTCAGCGATGGGTTGATATTTATTTTTCATAAAAAAGTTTGAGATTAACAATATTTTTATTATCAGAATTTGATTATTTTGCAAGCTATTGTAAATCTGCTGTTGTAATAATCATAATAATAATAATAATAATAATAATAATAATAATTTGAGGAAGTGGCTGGGGAAAGGGACATCTGGACCTCTTTGCTTAGGTTGCTGCCCCCGCGACCCGACCCTGGACTTAGCGGAAGATGATGATGATGATGATAATAATAATAATAATAATAATAATAATAATAATAACAGGCAATGGTGGCGTAGTGGTAAAGGTGCTGGATCACTGATCCTAAGGTTGGGGGTTCAAGCCTCACTCACCACAGGTTGTCACTGCCCCACCAGTGCAGCTAACTGGGTTATCAAAGGCCGGCCATGTTTCTCACTGTCTATGGTGAGAGGTTCATGTGAAAGAAACATTACTGACTTTCGACAAGAGTAGCTGCAAAGCCATCAGTGTGTTTCCGCCCTGCGATGGCCTGGCGAGCTGTCCAGGGTGTACTCTGCCCTCGCCCAGAGTCGGCTGAGATGGGCGCCTAGGATTAAGTGGTTACAGAAAATTAACTGATTATGATGAAGTGAATAATAATAATAATAATAATTTATTATTATTATTATTATTATTATTATTTTGTTTTTCTTCCCTCCTTTCACATTGGGAATGTTTTACAGATTACAAGAATAAGTCTGATTGTATACAAAACCAAATCACAGGATTTTCAGGTGCTGGCAGGATCAGCTGGATTTCTAATGGCTGCCTATTCAGTAGGTGAGGTGATTTTCCTTATCTTTCATCAACATTTAGGATGCACATTTATTTGCATTTTTTTTTAATGAAGCATACTATAGTGGGGTTCGAGATCCCGGTAAATGTCTACAATAAATGTCTATAATTTTACTTGTATATTTTATGAGAAAAGAATGCAAAACAGAAGCATTTTTATTCATGCTCTCAGACTTCTGGTCCGACTGAGTGATCTTGAATTAGATCTTATTTTGTATTCACTGTGTGGGTCACACTTGATAGAAATCTTTGTTTGAAAGGTCTGAGATACACACTAAATAATTAAGCATACATGTTTCTGTCTTTAAGGTGCTGTCGGGGGTGTGTGTGCTTTAGCAAATGTTTTAGGTCAGCAGGTATGTGAGCTAGCACAGCTATGTACATCAGGAAAATGGGATCAAGCCAAAGAACTCCAGTACCGACTCATTGAACCAAACACGGCGGTGAGATTCATATAACTTTCTATTTTGTACTGTAAAAAAAAGAGTTAAAGTTTATTGATATTGGAGGTATATGGTCTTCTTCTTTCCCTTTCGGCTTCTCCCCTTTTTCTCAAGAGTCGCCACAGGAAATCATCTGTTTGATTTGGCAGAGGTTTTTACATCGGATGCTCTTCCTGACACAACCCTTGCTAAAGGGTTACTTTCATAAAGAGTCAGCAATGGTTCTTTTACATGAACCTCTCACCATAGACAGTGAGAGACATGGCCCGCCTTTGACAACCCAGTTAGCTGCACTGGGGGGGACAGTTAGAACCCTGTGGAGAGTGGGATTCAAACCCCTAACCGTAGGATCAGCGATCCAGCACCCTTTACCACCAAGGGCCAGCACTGTGCCTATATATATATATATATATATATATATATATATATATATATATATATATATATACACATATACATAAACATATACATATATATATATATATATATATATATATATATATACATAAACATATACATGTACATATATACATAAACATATATATATATATACACACACACACACACACACAATGAGATATCTCACAATGGACTGTACATACACTTTACATTGTACATAATATATTTTGAGGATTTATCACTATACTACATTTAAATTGTACACTTTTTAAAAATTTAGCTTTTAGTTTTATTTCAGCTGGAAATTAAGTCTGCACTCTTAAACAGGAATTCAGAATATGGTACCGGGAGACTTTAAATAATAATTAACACCTTCTCGTACATAGATTTTTTTTTTGATTTTTTTTTTAGCAATGCACGTTATGCTGGTGTATAGAATTTCAAATGCATTAAATTTATATTCTGATTTTTGTAGAATGTCTATGTTATTAGTATAAATAATTAAGATGCTCCACACTCTGCAAGTTCGACGAGGTTGGTGTATACAGTATACATCTGTATCCAGGATAGCTTAAAATAATATACAAACTTAAAAGTTTTATCCATGAATATGATTATCACATGACATTTAACCTCTGATCAGTATGGATTTCATTAACAATAAGCTCTCTGAGTGGTTCTGAGTTTCTGGGTAGTCACGGACTACGCTACTAGAAATGAGAGCAGCACTTTTCTGAATAGGAAGGATGCCTTCGCACACTAATTACTCTAATTATATGAAATCCACGTTGCTTTCAGACCCCTAATTGGATATCCAGCATTCTAGGAACCATAATCTATAATAAACTACATACTTGGATAAGGCCAGGGCATATTACTCAATCAAGCATTGTCCTTAGTAATTTTCACACCTCTATAAATTTGATGGTCATAACCTCTGACTAAGGAAAGTGTATATCATTAATCATAACGCTCCTACAAACGTAAACTGGTATTTCTGGTGTTTTGACCCGTTTCTATATCTAGTTAATACAGTCACCCCTCATTACTTCGTGCTTCAGTTTCTGCGGCGTCAGTGCACTGCAGGTTTTTCAAAAATATTCATTGAAAAATAAAAAAATAAGGAAATTAAGGAGAATAGGCAAAACAAGTTAAAGAAAATGCCTCAAAACAAGGCCAATAATGGAAAAAAATACAAACAAACAAAAACAAACAAACAAAAAAACAACCCAAAACCCCCCAGCAAAACTATTTACATTTTTATGTGAGGTGCGCATCTGTGTGCACGCGTGCGTCTATGTGTGTGTATTTATATTTTATTTACATCTTATACATTATTTTTTAATGTTTAATTGTTGTTATAAGCATTTATAACATGGAATATGTATTTATTGATATTATATAAACATATACATGTACGTGTACGTCAGTTAAGGGAGTCGATCCTACTTCGCGGAAATCGGTGGTCGTGGGGGGGGGGTCTTGGTCCCCATTAACCGCGGAAAGTGAGGGATACTCATGTCATAGAAAGAACTGCTGAACATCCTATCATTCAACACACGGGCCAAGCTGAATGCCAAATATGATGCCAAAGACAAATGTTCGCCAGATATTTGTTTATATCAGCAGGGTGCCACTGAATCCCTTTGCTTGCTTCCTTGAGCACTGTTGTAAAAGGACAAGCACCACATGATTTAAAAACTGGAACTGTACATTTCTGTGACATAGTTGGGTGTACTTCAGGGGAAGGGGGGTTTTCTCGTGCTTGATGGCAGCTATCCATACACATCTCTGGTGCTATACGTTTTTATTTGAAATCACACCGTCAGAGGAACTATTCCTGACCTTCACATCAACAGTATGGGCTGATTCACCCAGTCAAATGTAGAGGCTGTGAATAGATACAGTTTACAGATCAGTCCCTGACGATGTCACTCACACAACCATCATGGGTCGTGTTAAATACATGGCGTTTGTGTGAATTTTTGATAGCTGACTGGTTGGTTGCCTTTGACGCTGATATAATATGTACTGCATAAAAAAATTGAAAGAATAATTTATCATCATAGTAAAAAGTTGGTTAAAATTTAGGAATATCAATTTGTCCTCATACCAAGAAGTGACGTGGAAGCGATTTCAGATGTGTGTATGCAAATGAACTCGACAACAGGTGCAATGGAAAGATAAAAGCAAGACAATGTCCATAAAAGGGAATATTTGTACACATGGTGACCATGGACAATTGTTTCCTTGGTTTCTGTTCTGCTAGTGCCCCTGTCACTATTGGTAGCATGAGGTACCACATACAGCTCAATCAGGTTGCACTGGCCGTCCACCTCTTTCAGTTTGTACATGCAGTGCAACACAACTTGCTGCATTTTTGAAAGCATGGAGAAGATATAAGGAGATGGGCTGTTACATAACAGATCTAGACAGGGGCATGGAAGGTAAACATGTTTCTAATCAAACTGTCAGAAACCGACTTTATGAAGGTGGCACAAGGGTCCTGTGACCTGTGCTCGTGTCCCAGTACAATGCAGTTTGATTGGCATTCACCAGGGGACACTAGGACTGGCAGATCTGCCATTGGGTCTTCATTGTCTTCACAGAAAGAAGGTTTCCATTGAGCATATATCACAGACATAAGAGAGCCCACAGACAGCATGGTGCATGTTATGCTTTCTGTAACTTAACCCAGAACGACTGATTTGGCAGGGGGCCAGTGAATGTCTGGGAAGGCACATCTTTGCATTGTAGCACAAACCTTCAAATCATATCCGATCGTACCGTGACTGCTGTTAGGCACCTGGATGAAATCCTCAGAGCAAGTGTCAGACCTTATGCTGGTAGAGTGGGTCCTAGGTTCTTCCTGATGCGGGAACGCACCTGGCCCAGTTTTGATGTCGAGGCAGTTGTGACATTGGCTGGCCCAGGAGAGATGTTTCTGCTGGAGACTGGTGAAAAGTTGGGAACTGGAGACCTAGCTCTTGAGAATTCTTGGGATGCAGTTACTTCTTCAAGTGAAGGTATGGATGGTGGACATGGAGCTTTGCATGTTTGCCTGAAGGATTTCTACATCTTCCAAGGCTTCTTCTGATGAGCTGTCCAGGGTGTACTCCGCCCTCATCCAGAGATGGCTGAGAATAGTGCCAGAATCCCTATGACCCTAATTAGGATCAAGTGGTTCAGAAAATGAATGTTTCTGTTAACCTCAGAGTGCAAACCTATCCTTTACGAAGGATGAGAAGTACCATTATTACTTTGGTCCTAAAATAATGCTGCAAAATTACCATACTCATTATCATTCACTGGAAAATAAGCGCAACACTTATCACCACAGTCTGCAGTCATGAGACACATGTGGGTTCTTCTTTTACACCATCTTGGGCCTCTGGACAGGTGTTAGGAAATTTGGCCACTCAATAATGAACCACTGATGAACTTTCATTGTGTTCCACAGCAGATTTATGATCTGTTATGAAAATACTAATTAGATCTTTTGCTATATGCTTGGGTGAGATTGGAAAAATAAAGCCTCCTAAAGCCATCTCTTAATGATTCCCAATCATGAGTTTCAGTGCATTTCACTCATAAAAATTCTACAGACCACAATCTCTTATTTTTGGGTATAATTAAGGGAAATGAGGGACATAAACAGAGTGCCGCTTGATATAATCTTCAGATGATAGTCCCACATGTGCTGCACACTGGCAACCTGTTCAATAGATCTCTAACAATTGCAATTCACTACTAGGTATTTTAAAAAATAAGGTTTTCTTATTACATATTAAGCCCAGATGGGTACATGTAATCCATAGTGCAATGGATGTTCTCATCCTGGAACTCTACCAAAGAATTAGTGACAAGGTGTTCTTCAATATCTAGGAAATTTGATTAACGATAGTCCTGTAGCTGTTAAATTGAGTGACCAACAGGTATGTAGATGTTCCAATGTAATTCGCCTCCCAATAAAATCATTTTTCATTTTATTTTTCTATGATGCTCAGTTCAATTTTAAACTGCAAATCTTTTTCTACCAAGTATCATATTTTCCGGACTATACGTCGCTCCGTAGGCCAAAAAATACATAATAAAGAAGGAAAAAACATATATAAGTCGCACTGGACTATAAGTCGCAAATTCATGGAAACTGTCTACCTTGGGTTGGAAATCTGCTGGCAGTTGATATGATGTTCTGGTCCTCCCTCTGATAGAGGCGGTTGCGTTGCA
Organism: Plotosus lineatus; assembly: GCA_024760905.1. Lineage (NCBI taxonomy): Eukaryota > Metazoa > Chordata > Actinopteri > Siluriformes > Plotosidae > Plotosus > Plotosus lineatus. The sequence goes on along the minus strand of CM045748.1, from coordinate 24,047,765 downwards.
TGAAGCGGTAACACCGAGAAAAAGTCCTCATGCAAAGTAATTTCTATTCATCTCCTTGACAACTACCTGGATGTGGAGATGCAACTGTACTGTTGACAAGCATCTCCCTGCAGTACGTTGCTCAAACCCCCATGTACAAACTCGTTCTTCTAACTGTGGCCATCTAGCTTTTAGCCCGCAATTGGCTTTTAGCGAGTAGCTTTTTTCTTTTTTTTTTTTTTTTTGCTTTCTTTATTGCAGTAGTAATAACCTCCGCTTTTCTGCCCTCTTGTTAGAATTCTATGTAATAATTTCACTACCTGGACGTGGAGACGCAAGGTAGTGCCTCTCCCTGAGGCACGTTGCTCAAGCACCCATGTGCGAGCTCGTTCCTCTAGCTGTTGCCATCTACCTTTTAGCCCGTGATTAGCTTGTTTTGTTTTCTTCATTGCAGTAATAATAATCACCACTTTTCTCCAGTCCCTCACAAGTTTCTCGTTCACTCCAAACTTTCTTTCTGCTGCTCGATTACCATTTTCTGCTGCATATTTCACTACTTGCAGCTTGTAATCCGCAGAAGAGGATTTTCTTTTGGGGGATAGTTCTTCAGTGGTGGATGAGCAGGTACTGGTACTCAAGCCTAGAGTGCCCTCTTGTGGTTGTGAGTGTAAAAATAACAATAACATGTGAAATTATGTTTGTTATGATGACGAACAGAATTATATGTAATAATTTCACAGATAATTTGCTCTGGAGTATTAGTTGCACCTTCAACCAAAGTATGAAAAAAAAAAAAAAAAAGTGTGACTTATAGTCCAGAAAATACGGTACACATAGGGGCACAAACCATAATGTATTGTATGTAGGTATGCAAAGGCACAGTGCCATTTATCTTATCTATAACAGTGAATCTCTCAAGTATAGTACTCCCGTTTGAAGACTGCACTTTGACACTGTTGTCAGACATATTAAATTCATCAGTATGTAAAGTCACAGGAAAACAGTCCTGGGATTTGAATCTTAGGCTTAATCATTTCTATGTGGAGTTTGCATGTTATTAATGTGCTTGCATTTGTTTCCTGTATTGATTCTCAATAATTACCACAAACTACTTCTTGATAACGTAGGATATTTTAGACTCAATTTAGTTATTCATCCTTCATTCATTTTCTGTAACCACTTCATCTTAATTGAGGTCAGGGGGAGGCTGGCACTCATCTCATCCGATTCCGGGCAAGGGCAGAGTACACCCTAGACGGCTCGCCAGGCTATCGTAGGGCAGAAGCACGCTTACAGCTATGCAGCTACTCTTTACGAAAGTCAGCAATGGTTCTTTAACATGATCCTCACACCATAGACAGTGAGAGACATGGCCGGCCTTTGATAACCCAGTTAGCTGCATTGGGGGGGACAGTGACAACCCGTGGAGAGTGGGGCTTGAACCCCCAACCTTAGGATCAGTGATAGAACACCTTTACCACCAGGCCACTACTGCCCTCAATTCAATGACTACTGTATATTTAAAATACAATTTGTGCCTTTTTAGTACTTTTTTATAATTAATTTTATGAATTTGTGACCCAATGGTACCATAGGTAGTGCAATGTTTATAAAGAATATCCAATATAAAATTATTTTTGAGACCAGTAAAACCTCATGCTCATCCAAAAAATGTTTTGGTTTTGTCCTCCTTCCCATATTGTGAGCCTTCTGTAATTTATAAATATAGTTTTAACTTTATGAATAAAATATATTTTCCACACTCTTATTTTATTAGGTTACGAGGAAGTTTGGGGTTCCTGCCCTAAAGCAAGCAATGGAATGGTTTGGATACCAGGGTGGGGTATGCCGCTCCCCTCTGCAGCCTTTGACCAAGATGGAGTTAGAAAACCTTCACGCAGACTTCTCATCAAATGGGTGGTTGTAGATCTACTTTGTGATGTAAATATAGATGTATTATTCATGGATCACTAATATTTTGTAGTGATTTAAATTAATTGTTGACTCATTCATTTATGACAACCTCTATTTTTTCCACAACATAAATCGAGTTCAAAATGCACGTCTCAAACTGGCATTTAAATTCACAAAAGGCAAGTGGAAACAAACTTTTTGTTCTCAATTATTTAATTAATACAGTGATTCCTCGCTACTTCCTGCTTCAGTTTCTACGGCTTCAGTGCATCATCGCAAAACAAGGCCAATTATGCAAAAAAAAAAAAAACCCAACAAAACTACTTGCATTTTTATGTGAGCGTTGCATCTGAGTGTGTGTGTGTATTTATATTTTATTTACATTTTCTGCATTATTATTGAATGTTTAATTTTTGTTATAAGCATTTACAGCCTCAGATATGTATTTATTGACATTATATACACAAATACATGTACGTATACGTCAGTCAGGGGGGTCGATCCTACTTCCCAGAAATCGGCAATCGCGGGGATCTCGGTCCCCATTAACCATGTAAAACATGAGGGATCCCTGTATTATTTTATTGAATCAGTGAGTTCTTTAAAGAATAACCTTATGAGATACTGTCATGAGTTTTAGGAAGCGAGAGAAGGTTTTGAAACACTCAAAAAGGCTCTTACGCCTGAGCTTGGAGCATTTTCTACTTCAAAGCCTCACCCAGAAACACACCAACATAAACATTTCAGTTTGGCAAAGTCCTGCATATCTCTCTCGCGCTCTCTCTCTCTCTCTCTCTCTCTCTCTCTCTCTCACACACACACACACACACGTATCCCATTCTTTTCTGTATCCTCCACTATAATACAGTAAAATTACCCATGCTCCTCAGAAACATTCATTCTCTATCTTGATTCATAAACTGGTGCTTGACCTCACACCAGAACCTTTCATGCATTGGCGTCACTGAACCACAGTATGGTGTGCAGAAGACGTCCCCTTATAACAGATGTCACCAAAGTGCCCCTTTAATGGCCAGCCACACTTTCTAAATTGTGCTGTACTTGTTTTCTTGCAATGAAAGCTTGCTACTTAAGTACAACACTCAGCACTTCTCCCCATTTTCCACTTGTGTCCCCATCCTCCTGTCCAACAGTATTGTGTGCCAAACAAAGTTAAAGACGACAGGAGGAAGTCAATCGGTTTTCAAAGATGTACTCTGTGCAGTGAATGAATAATCAGGTCCAGATAAAGCCTTTTTTACACATGATACTTTTTCCTATGTTGAGTCACATTTGCTCTGACAAATAACCACGTGTTCAAAGTTGCGATAAATGTTTGTACAGGTATACCTCGACTTAAATTGTTTCGAGTTGAGTCGTTCTCAATTATATGTTGGTTTCCAATAAATATATGGAAAAAAATAAAGTTTACGTTATTATACTCATACATTATATATTACAGTAAGCCCCTGTCCATTCGCAGTTCACCGTTTGTGGCCCCGCATACTCGCGGATTTTGCTCTCAAAGGCTTTTTTCATATTATTTTTAAATTAGCGCAGTGCTTCTCAAGTATTTTCTGTAACGCCCCCTCTAGGAAAGAAAAAGAACGTTTCACGCTCCCCCAGCGCCCTGTGCACAACTATAAATAGTATTATTTTTCTATAAAATCATCATGAATACACCTTTGTATAACATGGTATCTTTTAACATTAAAAATAAAAAAAAAACATTGAATAATAAACAGTTAATTCTAGTACAGTATGGCAAAAAAGCATGTTCACCAGGGTCATATGCGCTACCCTTGGCCTCACACCATGCCCCCAAGAGGGGGCGCACCCGACTATTTGAGAAGCACTGAATTAGTGGCAGCTCCAGCAAATTATACATATCCATCATCACAGCATTACTGGCACATGATTCAAATTTAGCCAATGGCTGAGAGCTATCCTTTCTCCCTGCTGATTGGTTGCAGATGATGTGTACATCTCTTTTTTTTTTTTTTTTCTCCTTCACACACTTGTTATCAACGTGATTGCTTGAATTGTGAATTCAAGGTTTATTGTTTTAATGATTATTTAAGTCCTACGATGTCACTCAAACACCCTGCATCTTCTCGAGCTTCTGGTAAGGAGCCTAAGTGCTTTATTTATTCATAAATATTATCACATTATAAAATTAAATGGTTTTTACTGAATCGTTACTACATTTTACTGCATTATTACTGTGTTAATGAATGAGACTGTCTATAGAATGTGTTTAACAAGCATATGTAATATCATATCTGTCCGTCTTCCTTTCGGCTTTTTCCCTTTTACTCGGGAGTCGCCACAGCGAATCATCTGATTCGCACATTTGATCTGGCAGAGGTTTTTACGTCGGATGCCCTTGCTGTCACAACCCTTTTTCGCAAGGGACAGAAACATACTGACGACTTTGCAGCTACTCTTTACGAAAGTCAGCAATGGTTCTTTTACATGAACCTCTCACCAAAGACAGTGAGAGACCTGGCCCGCCTTTGATAACCCAGTTAGCCGCACTGGGGGGGGGGGGGGGGAACCTTGTGGAGAGTGGGACTCGAACCCCCAACCTTTGGATCAGCGATCCAGCGCCCTATATTATATATAGGGTTTTAAAGCTGCATCAGTAATTCACGGATTTCAGGGATCCATGGGTAGTGGAGGAACGTAACCCCCGCTTTCTATTTTGTTATATATATTTAGTATGTTTTATATATATATATATATATATATATATATAGATATATATACACACACACACACACACACATATATATACACATATATATATATATATATATATATATATATACACATATATATATATATATATATATATATATATAATATTGTACAAGTAAATTTGGCATAGCCTATGCTAGCCTAGAGACAAGTTAGTTCGATTTAAGTCGTTTTTGATTTACTTTGTCTCTCCTGGAACCAATTAACGATACTGAGGTATACCTGTATATAGTGAAAATTTCTTACTGTTATTAATGCAGTGTTGTAGACAAACATTCGCTGCCCAGTTTATGCAAATAATCAAGAAGGCGAAAAATAACTCTAGGCTTTTGAAAGCTGTGAGCTGGTCAACTTAAACTGGATTTTTTTGAGAGTACTTTTTTATAACTTGCCTTATTGCTCTACATTTTTCCTTAAAATAATTTACACTTTATTTCCAATGTTTTTAAGCCAGTATTTAATCGTGTTTTTGGACGGCTGGCAATTATCCGTACCATCTGTATTTTTCAGACTAAGCTGTCGATTTGGTAATTCCCAGATAATTCACAAAATTGCACTGCAAAATGTTGCAAGTTTGTCTGCGAGATATTTGGATCCTAATTTGCCCACCATCTCCAGTACATTTTTTAAAATATATTTTTCATTCTATTTTATGATTTTCTCTGTGACTGTTACAAGTGTCTTGAGTAAATGATGTATTCTTCTATTCATTTTAATAAAGATATTATAGATATGCTACAGTTGGTGAAATAGATTGGAATGTTTTATAATCCCATGACTGTCGTTGGGTTTTGGATGAACAGCCAATATTTTTACAGGGTTTGATTTTATGTAATATCCTAAATTTTACAATAGTGACAAAATCTAATGATGAGTTTATAAATAAAAATGTACCAAAAATGTTCACTACTGATCATGTGTTGACCTTTGACCCAAGCACACAAAATTGGACCATGCAAAACCAAATAATTATATTGTACCTGCACTATACATACACTTGAAAAAGGAAAAGAGAATTTCATATAAAATTGAACTTTTTCTAATCTGTAATATGTGAATATTTTTTTCTTAAATTTATAAGAAAAGTCTTCATCAGATTCTTGACATGTTCTGAAACTGTTCCCAGCTGAGTTGTTATGATGGTGAATTCCATTGTCTATGCAAATTGAAAGTACAAGCCAATTATTCTGATTAGCAGAAGGTCCCTAAATTTCTACAAAATTCACCCAAACATAAAGTGAACACACAAACATTGATAGACTGGTAATTGTAATATAATTAATGGCTTCATTATTATTATTCAGGCTGTCTACCTAGATAAGAGCAAGACTGTGATTCAAATATTTAATAATGTTAATGTCAACGTAAAAATAAAACAATGACACAAGAAGAGGGAACGTTTGCGCTTTCAATTTTATTTGTACACTCACGAAATGAAAACCTTACACGGGTTACAGACCAAGAGTATTATACTTAAGACACATGGCTTTGTATTTCAATTATTTCAGGAAACTGAGTAACCATCATTTCTTCAAATGACACAATCTTTCCATCAAGTTCATTTTCTGCGACGAGCGGCAGCACCCTTCTTGGAGCTGTAATTATAATTAAATAGAAAGAAAGGGGTTATAATCTCAGTAAATAATTTTAATTAATTTTCTTATATTAGTTCCATTTATAATGTGAGACATATAGTTGAGGATGAAAAAGTTTTAAATTTTCTAATTGACTCCGATGTTTTCCGTTTTACTGGTTCATCAGTTAAAGTTGAAAATAAGAAGGCAAGGTGATATTTTCATATTTTCAGCTGTCGAAATTTATTGCGCTTATGCCCACTTAGATTCCTGGCTGTGTAGATTGAACCCAATTTGGTCTCCCAATGTTACAGCTCATTTTTATTTTATTATTATTATTTTTTTTTTTATATGATTTTATTTCATTATTATGTGAGGTGCGCATCTGAGTGCACGCACATCTGTATGTGTGTGTATTTATATTTTATTTACATCGTACACATTTATTTTTGAATGTTTAATTATTTATAAGCATTTATAGCATTGAATATGTATTTATTGATATTATATACACATATACATGTACGTATACGTCAGTCGGGGGGGGGGGGTCGATCCTACTCTGCGGAAATCAGCAGTTGTGGGAGGGTCACGGTCCCCATGAACCGCGGAAAGTGAGAGATCCCTGTATATCAAATAACAATATGTGAAATCATTTTGTAGGTGCATTAGTTACTTACTGTTTCTGCAGCTCATCAATACGATTGCGAAGTGAGATGACCTGCAAGCAAAATATAAGCATGTTTAAAGCAGCTACAATATTATCACTGTCCCTGGGAAACACACAATTACTGTAGGCCTTTGACTATTCCCGGTGTTGCACTTGCTCCTGCGCATATTCGCGGATTGCTGAGCAACTGTCACGTGATTTAAATTCAGCCAATAGCTGTCCTTCCTGCTGATTGGTTGAGATGTATACACTCCTTTTTCCTCATTCACGCACAAGTTGTCAAATAGCCTTTTTTTTAGTGTGTTTTAATTACCAGTTAAGCTCTATGATGCCACTCAAACGCTGGCTAAGTGCCAGAAAAGGGTAAGGACGTTGGATGTCTCTTCTGAAGACATAAGACTTTCTCCTGAAGAAACAACAGATTCCTCTGAAGTGCCTGAAGAGGAATAATCATCTGAACTGTTGAAAAACACTCAACTATTAAAGTCTTTTTCAATTATTATTCCAGTACAGTACCCAAGTTAATGTTTAGAATGTTTGTGTGATTTTATGTACTGTGGTGTAGCATGTTTATCCTTTTGTTTTGTTTATCCAATTTATTACACTGAAAGTTATTTTATGTTCTTTATGTTATGGTCTATTTTGTTGGGACTTTGATTTTGGTGGCTGTGCCTCTAACTCTGCCCTCTAGCTCCGGCTGAGGGGCTTGGCTGAGCTGCTCGGCTCACACCTGAATTCACTCTTCTCATCTACTCCCACTAAACACAAGCACGCTCACCTCAGTTAAAGCACGCTGCTTAAGTGCTTCCCCTTTGAATAATAAATCCCCTATGCCATCTCACACTGCTTCCTGCATTCTGGGTCCAGCTGAAAGCTCATTACATCACCCTTTTATGTTCTTTATCTACAGTACAATAAATGCGAGGTGCTCCAACGAATGTAGGCACTTGTCGCAAATGACATATCGTGCTTGTGAGACAAAGCGCGGCTTATTCGGACTTCCAATCCTTCAAGTGAGTAAGTGCGTGTTGAATACTTGTTTAGTACTCAAACTTCACTTGCTCACTTGAAAGATCAGAAGTCCGGATAAGCTCACAAGCACCATATGTCACTTGCGACAAGCGCCTACATCTGGTGGAGCACCTCACAAATAATGCAACCCCCCCCTCCCTCTAGTGGGCATCTGATAAGCATTTTTAACCATTAATGTGTTGTACCTGTATGTTCTTTCATATATATATATATATATATATATATATATATATATATATATATATATATATATATATATATATATATGTGCTGTATAATGTTTATATATTTTATTAATAAATATCACAGTACAAAATTAAAAAGTTGTTACTTAATTACTATATTTTACTACATTAGTACTGTATCAATGAGTAAGACTGTCTATAGAATGTGTTTAAGAAGCATATTTTAACGCATGTAATAGATACAGACGCTCCCCGACTTACGTTCATCTGTTTTACGTTTTTTCGCTTTTACTTTTTTTTTTTTTTTCTCAAAAAAAAAAAGTCAAATTTTGAGTTTAGATGTACCTACGTGGTACGTTGACGTAATGACGCTGGGTCCATTGTTTACAAACGTGCCCCTCCTTCTTCCCCGTTTAGTTTTTATATATATATATATATATATATATATATATATATATATATATATATATATTTTTTTTTTTTTTTTTTTTTTTTTTTTTCTGAGTAGATCCTTCCGTAGGAGAGTGCTCAATACTTTTGGTAGAGCAAATAACAAAAGTATATATAAGAAAAAAATATATATATGTACACACACACACACACACACACACACACACACACACACACACACACACACACAGATGAATTAACTATCTGCTCTCAGATCGGCACAATCTATCATGCATACTCAGTTAAGCAAAGAGAGTTGTGAAATTAATAAAAACCCAAGAAAGAGAACTCTCTGCTCTGCTGGTGATTCACATCAGTGCAGGCTGAGTACTAAATGAGTTCAACGGCGCCCTTGCGCACTTAAAAGACCCGAAGTCCGTATAACCCGCGCTTTGTTTCAAGCTAGTAAACTACTTTCAGCAAGTGCACTACTTTCGGTATTGAGCACCTCACATATTGTAAGCGTCGATTGGCTGTTTAAAGCTTCATGTGAAGAGAGTCAGCTCAGCTGCATGTCATGTGACCATCCGCCGACCATCGGAACCATTTACAAGCAGAAAAACCGCATCATAGAGAATGTTAAAGGTTATATTTGATACTGTATTTGATATTTTATGAGTGAATTTGATTAAAATTTATCCATTTGAAATTGTTTTGCTTGAATATAATTTATGTGAAACTAAGGTTGATATTACTGTATTTGATATAGTTGATATTACTTTACAATGTTATGTTTATAATAATTGATTTAGGGGTGTTTTATGAGATACGGTAATGGTATTTATGGATGTATAGTACAGTATGAACATCATACATCACGTCATACATCACTGTAACAACGTATGTTCACGTTCAACTTGCGTTCGGCCGTCCGGAACCAATTAAAAACATAAGTCGGGGAGCGTCTTTACATCGTATTTCACTTCTGGTTGATCATTCGCGCATGTAATATGATACATGAGGTTTTACTTCCGGGTACAGAACTCGCGGATTATCTTGATTCACGGGAGGGGCCGGAACCGAACCCCTGCAAATAACGAGGGCCTACTGTACTTTCACCGAAGATATGATTCATTCATTCTCCAACTATAGTGTAACCAAGCATAGTGTAACAAAGGTTTATTTGTGTAGTCATTTTATTGCCGACTGCAGGCTATTAACATATACAGTACTTTAATATATTTTGGGGGTTTTGTACATTATCTCATGCAAATAATAATAAAAATAAAATAAATAAATTCTCAGTGTGTTTTAACAATATGCAATGCTTGATCACATGATAATTGCATCCAGGAGTACAGCCAGAGTAATCTTTGGTACAATTCAAGACATGACTATTCAACCAATGGTATAGGTTTTAGGTCAGCCAGCAAGTAAAAAGCCATCATCTGAATTAAATACATCCTCTCTCACTGTCAGGGTATGATGCAAAAATTCCATTATATCCATACAAGAATATCTGGATAATTTTGCCTAGCAACAGATGGGCTACAGTCATGAAAACAACTTTAAAGTTTTACACTTTCAAATACAAAATATTAGTATATGTAGAATGTATTTGATGTACCGCGTCAAACATCCTAAATTACTTGATAAAAGTAAATCAAAAATAGCACGGCCTTCCAACAATAGTCTCGGCCATTGAGAATTTCTGCATATAAATACACAGTGTGTATTTAATTTTTTAAACCCCTTTATCCTCCCAGTGCAGCTAACTGGGTTATCAAAGGCCGGCCATGTCTCTCACTGTCTATGTTGTGAGGCATGTAAAAGAACCATTGCTGACTTTCGACAAGAGTAGCTGCAAAGCCGTTGGCGTGTTTCCGCCCTGCGATGGCCTGGCGAGCTGTCCAGAGTGTACTCTGCCCTCGCCCCGAGTTGGCTGGGATGGGCACCAGCCTCCCCGCGACCCTAATTAGGATGAAGCGGGTACAGAAAATGAACTGAACTGATGAACTGAAACCACTTTATCCTTTATTCGGGTCACAGGGAGACTTGAGCCCACCCTAGGCAACTGCTGAAGAGCAAGGGAAGAACATGCAAACTCCAAACAAAAGTGGCCCTCCTGAGCCCAGGACTCAAGCCTTCTTATCGAGATTTAATTATTATATTTGGGCAATCAATGTAAATAGTTTTTGGTTCATTTACTATAAACAGAAAGTCTCAGAGAGATTAAAATTATTATTGCATAATTCTCACCTCATACTTTTGCCTCTTGAGTACCTCAATGTGGTCAAATTTTTCAGCCTCAAGTTTGTACAACCAGTCCCACAACTCTTTGGCCTTATCTCTACACACACACACACACACACACACACACACAATACATAGATTTTTGGCATTTAAAATGATCGGTCTATGTAATGCATTGTTGGACACCCATAATAGCCGAGCCATAAGTATTTGCACAGACCTCAGCTTGTCTTCATTCAGATGATCAATGTTTAGTGGCTTGCGTCTGTCAGCTAAGACTTTTCTTTTTTTCTCTCTCTCTGTCATTTTCTTTCCCTTCTTTTGGTCCGCCTACATCAGAAATGGCATATTAATTAAGTTATGGGAGCTGAGAATAAAGAAAACATGAGTACAAATAAATTAGTTTAGATTTCCAGATACAATGAGTTACAATAATCAATCAAATGCAAACTGTATTTTATATGCATCTACAAACCAATCTCACACAAATTACGACTTGTTCTTGTTCATACTGAAGACGTGACATTCACAATGTCTGTAATGAATTATTATTCTGTTAATAGTTTTACAGGAAAATTGAATTGAAAACCAGGTAATTGAACTTGATTCACTTGATTAAAAAAAAAAAAAAAAAAATCAAACAATCTGAGTTTGCTTTTCACAAGAAGCATCTAATGATGAGCAAAAAAATAGATCTCAGAAAGCATAATGTTGGATATTTCCCAGTCCACAGTGAGACAACTTGTTTACAAATGAAAAGATGTTCATTTGTTTCTATTCTCTGTTGAAGTGGGTGCCCTGCCAAAATCACTTCAGACGTTCAATAAACATCTCTTCGTGAGAGATAAAAAGTCCCTGCTGCAACAACTAAATGTTTGAAGAAAACTTGGGTGGAACGTGATGATCTTGAGGAAACTCGGTGGAATCGTAGTGATTGTGCCGTTTGTGGCAAAAGTTTTGACTGTCAGAAATTTTACGTTGATAATCCCACGTGATGCTCCATCGTAGTAGATCTTCATGAACTTGGCTAATTAATTTATTCAAATTTCATCTCCGGGATACAAGCTGTCTCCTTTTAAGTGCAATGTGAACTTCACACTGACAGGGGGCAGTGGTGATCTGGTGGTAAAGGGCGCCGGATCGCTGATCCAAAGGTTGGGGGTTCGAGTCCCACTCTCCACAAGGTTGTGTGTCCGTCCCTACCCATGTGCAGCTAACTGGGTTATCAAAGGCGGGACATGTTTCTCACTGTCTATGGTGAGAGGTTCGTGTAAAAGTAAAACTTGCTGACTTTCGTAAAGAGTAGCTGCAAAGCCGTCAGCGTGTTTCTGCCTTTGCTAAAGGGTTGTGTCAGGAAGGGCATCTGACGTAAAAACCTATGCCAAATCAAACATGCAAATCATTAATATGACTTCCATGAAGATGGCGGCAGATGGTTCGCTGTGGCGACCCTGGAAGGGAACAGCCGAAAGGAAAAAGAAAAGTCTACTTTACATTACACAACATTGAACATTTTCAAAACTGCACTGGAAACATAATAATTAAACAGGCTTTTAGTAGTTTACTTCAAGTATGGGATTTATGAAGTGTGAGGAGAGATGGTCAAATATGCACCTTCTGCAAATAGCTACTGTAGTTCGAGCCCATGCTTGTCAGAACAGATTTCTTCTTTGCATCATCGTCTGCCTTCCTCTTTGCATCTGCCTCCTCTTTCCTCAGCCTTTCCTCCTGCCATACATAAAATATGTGAGTTTAACTTTTTTCTTATAAACATTACATTTTTTTTTAATCCCAAAGTGATAAACTGAATAGTCGCTCATTTTTTGAATAACTGTGCTCGGAAACATATACAGTGATCTCTCGCTACTTCGTGCTTCAGTTTGTACGGATTCAGTGTATCGCGGGGTTTTCAAAAATATTAATCGAAAATTAAAAAAAAATAAGGAAATTAAGGAAGAATATGGAAAAAGTTAAGGAAAATGCTACAAAACAAGGCCAGTTATGCAACAAAAAAAAAAAAAAAAAAAAACAACCCAAAACCCCCCAACAAAACTACTTACATTTTTATGTGAGGTGCGCATGTGTGTGTGTGTGTGTGTGTATATGTATGTGTGTGTGTGTGTGTATTTATATTTTATTTACATCATATGCATTATATTTGAATGTTTAATTATTATAAGCATTTATAGCATTGAATATGTATTTATTGATATTATATACACATATACATGTACGTATACGTCAGTCAGGGGGGTCGATCATACTTCGCGGAAATCGGCGGTTGTGGGAGGGGGTGTCTCGGTGCCCATTAACCGCGGAAAGTGAGGGATCCCTGTATTGTAACTGTAGAAAAAATATATTACATCTTAATGCTTCAGTTTCACAAGGGTCTGCATCAGGTAAATAAACAATTAATCAGATTGCTCAAATTACGGGAATTGCGTTACAATCTAACCAAAGTATTAATAAGACCTGGAAGCAGAGTAGAGAACCATCAAGAAATCTGGTCCGGGAGGGGGACGACTTGATTGGAGATCAATTCGATGCTTGTGGAATCATTAAAAAATAAGCAAATAAATTAAAAAATAAATAAATAAATAAAAGTATACTAGAATTCAAGGTTATACATTTTGGTTTAAATTGTAAAAGAGTGGTTCCGGAGCGTGAATATACGTTTTGACATATGAATTGACCACCGCAGAACTCTGACCTTTAAAGGGTCTTACTGAGCATACGAAATAGCCAAGAAACAGTGTTTTCGCTTTAAAATAGGACGGATTCAGCGCAATGTCTTTCCGAAACCATGTTCTTACTCCTTATACTGTTCAGGGCACGATCTTCACAGAAAATCTTAATTCAGCTTTGGAAGTACATAAATGTGACCTCGCAGAAAGGTTGTATAAAACAATAGCATGGCAAATATGTGTGTGGTGTAGGTTTGCATTAGATAACATGCATGATGACTTTTTGTTTATGTTAATACACATCATAATGTGATTTATCCAACAAAAGCTGTTTAATAGAGAAAATAATATTTAAATATTATCTTGAATTTCACAATATTATAAGTAGTATGAGGGGAATCTAAAAGATTTGCGATTAACACACCTCACGTCTTGCTTGACGCTCTTTGTCCTTATCAGCACGGATCCGCTGCTGCTCTGCTCTTTCAGCCCTACGTTTCTCCTACACACACACACACACACACACACACACACACACACACACACACACACACAAAACAAGAACACATAATTACTAAAATTAAAAAAAAAAAAAACAATACAAAATAAAAATGTTGGTCATGAATTTCTTGTTATCTTGACAAAAATAGTTCAGTTCAGTTCATATTCTGTAACCGCTTAATTCTAATTGGGGTCGCGGGGAGGCTGGTGTCCATCCCAGCCGACTCCGGGCGTGGGCAGAGTACACCCTGGACAGCTCGTCATGCAATCGCAGGACGGAAACACGCTGACGGCTATGCAGCTACTCTTGTCAAAAGTCAGCAATGGTTCTTTTACATGCCTCACACCATAGACAGTGACAGACATGGCCGGCCTTTGATAACCCAGTTAGCTGCACTAACGGGGACGACAACCTTGTGGACAGTGGGACTCACAAACCCCCAACCTTTGGATCAGCGATGTGCCCTTTACCACCAGACCACCACTGTCCTTGGTTAGGTATATATATTCCAGCTAATATGATTAAAATTTTGGGAAATAAAGATACTCACAATTCTCTCCTTCAGAGCAATTAGTTCCTCCTCTTCCTTTTGCCTGCATTCAAAGTGGGCATCAATGAGCGTCTGCAGCTCAATGAGATCCTTATTCTGTCGCTTTTTCTGAATGTCCTGTTACACATATCCACACACATTTACTTACTTACAAGTTAAAGAAATATTTTTTATAATTTTATTTAATGTACTAACTCATATTTCTAAAATACTGTGTTCTCTGAGAGCAACTCCAGGGGGCGATAAATGGTTCCAGAGATCAATCTGTTGAAAACTGTGATGGGGAATTCCTCCAGGTTTAACAGATCACTGGAGGATTAATATTTTGTTCACTGTTTCAGTTCCTTGCCATGTAATTAGGTTTTCTCCTTCCGCATGTTGCCGCTATGTAATTATAACCGACAGACCTCATTACAGTTATCTATTGTTTTTGAAAACTCTGTGCTTTACAACTTGGATGAATACTCTCAGTGCTGCTGAGCTATTGATTGTTTTTAACTGTACCTGCATCTGGATCTTGATCCCTTGACAATGAAATGCATTTAGCACATTCATAGCCATGATTAAAAGACTAACTTGTGTTCAAAACAGTATGTCGACAAACTGAGAAAAGGTGAATAACGACATACTACAAGTGTCATATGGAATCCTACAGTAATGTCAGTATAATGTGAAATCCTACAGTAATGATTATCAAAATGTTGGGAAATATATTAAGACTAAGTAAACATACTCAGTGATCCAGACCCCTCTGTTTTTTGTATGTGCCCAGTTGAACTGAACCAGTTTGAGACAAAATCTATTTCCTCTAAATCCGAGGTAGTCCACTATCTCCAACCCACAAATTGTCCCTCAAACTGCATTCCCTCTTGACTTCTCTCTTTGACACTGTTGGACCATGGGCTTTTTAATTAATAAACACCTGCCTTATTTGTGGTTGTATACTAGCTACCTTTAATCATTTTTACCTTTAAATGCTGTTAATTCATACTAAAAAAAAATTATTTTTTTTTAAAAATTCCGAAAAAAGGTGGTTTTGATACAGCTTCAAACATTGCCTAAATAATAATAAAAATAAAAAGTATTATTATTATTATTATTATTATTAATTATTAAATATTAAATATTGATTAAATAAATATTAATTCATTTTCTGTAACCGCTTAAACCTAATTGGGGTCATAGGGAGGCTGGTGCCCATCCCAGCCGACTCCGGGCAAGGGCAGAGTATACCCTGGACAGCTCGCCAGGCCATTGCAGGGCGGAAACACGCTGCAGATACTCTTGTCAAAAATCAGCAATGGTTCTTTTACATGAACCTCTCACCATAGACAGTGAGAGACATGGCTGACCTTTGATAACCCAGTTAGCTGCACTGGGGAGGACAGTGACAACTTTGTGGAGAGAGGGACTCGAACCCCCAACCTTAGGATCAGTAATCCAGCTCCTTTACCACCAGGCCATCACTGCCCATAATAAATAAATAAATAAATAAATTAAAAAAAAAAAAAAATATATATATATATATATATATATATATATATATATATATATATATATATATATATATATATATATATATATATATATATATATATATATATATATATATATATATATATATATACACACATATATACATATATATATATATATATATATATAAACATTGAACATGCTATGCTTATGATATACCTGAGGGTTCTGTTTCAGGCCAAGTCCATTAATATCAATTTTAAATAAATATAATGACATTGCTTGTTCCACTGTTGTGTAAACAGTATTTTGATCTACTTGCCCTTAAAGCTAAAAGATAAGGCTTCAGTGGAGCCACTGTACGACTGTTAAAATGATATTTAATCATGGATGATCCTAAATTTCCTGAAGTTAAATGAAAATAAACCTGATGTTGTAGTATTTAATCATCTCAAACTGCTCTCTACAGATATTCTAGGCCCTCGAGCTGCCAATATTTATTCCTCTTTTTATTTTAAAAACAGATTTCTTCTATCATCAGTGCACATTGTTTCAGCTTATAACTACATCTAAGATGAGGGCTATCTCACTTATGTTTTCATGAGGGTTATTCATTCCTTCATAACATCTCAGCTTGGTTATTGTAATTCATTATATATGTGGGCTTAGAAAAGTTGGCAATTTTACACCTGCAGCTGGTTCAAAATGCTGTCTCATGCATTCTATCATGGAGGGGGGGAAATCATATTCTATAACACCCTGTACTGTGCTCTCTCCAATGGATCCGTGCTCATTATAGAATTGATTTTTTAAAAATTCAAAAAAATTAAAATTAAAATGCTCCTCAGTGTACCTAAAACCAGGCGAAAAAAGCAGGAATAATCTGCCCCAGCCTCTTGAACAACTTTCCACTCCATATTAAATCCGTCCCCACTGTTGAATGTGACCACCATGCGAAAATATCAACGAGCATTGACATGTAAGAATTGGGGTGTATCTGCAAGGCTAATGTGATCAAAACATCAAGGGAATTACCAGTACGCAATTAGAATGTATTTGATGTCGAACATTTGCATGATTTTGAGAAATTAACTTGCAAATCGTGCAGCGCGGTGAACCAGATCCATCTTTGTAATTCATTTCACCTCTGATTTTTTGTTTGTCTTGTGGCCTCGTGATCCCACCCCACAAAACTTGACCAAATATACTGCAACATAGCAGATTGGTAGATGAAAAATAAAAGAATGTAATTGCTTTCTGCAGCATATTTTTAATATTTATTACCATTTAAAATTGCTTTGTGCCAATAAATACTATTGACATGATGGTTTTGCTGGTTTTTGATGGTTTTGCATCTATGAACGCCTCCCTGGCATGGTGTTTTGGGCATGCCTAATCTGGAAGAGACTCCGGGGTCGACCTAGAACACGCTGGAGGGACTATGTCTCTCGGCTTGTCTGGAACGCCTCGGTGTCCCCCCGGAAGAGCTGGAGGAAGTGGCTGGGGAGAGGGATGTCTGGGCCTCTTTGCTTAGGTTGCCGCCCTTGCGACCTGACCCCGGAAAAAGGGGAAGACGACAACGACGATGGTTTTGGTGTCACTATCTCAGGACAGGAGGGAGAAAAACAATAACACTTGCCAAATATTGAATTTGTGTGTCTCTTGCAAACCTGAATAGGCGACTGTACAAGTTTGGGAGACAAACGTGATGACAACTTTCACTGACGTTTTTATTTACCAATTTTAAATACTTTTCTTTTTGCATATTGCAGCATTAGGAATTTATCTTAAATCACATATTTGTGCTGCTTTGTGAAGTGTACCCTTCTGTCAATGGAATTGTAAAAACAATTATATTGGCTTACATCAAAGTCCACTTTATCTCCTTCTGGGATTTTTGGTGCGCTGGGTCTGGGTCAGACAAACATGAATGTGGATGAGTCTCACACATACAAGCACAAATGGACACCACAGAGAATGACTCGGTGTTTGGATTTGTTTGTTTTTGTTTTGTTTTTTGCAATCTTTTACCCCATTTAAACCAAATGCACATTTTCAATGTATATCAGTATGCATGTTTTGTTATGGTGACCACCCTTGTTCTTATAAACACACTGTCTGGCCAAAAAAGTTATACAATAATATTTTCTTGGAGAGTTTTGAGGCTTGATCAGCGTTTTAACAAATCTAAGCAACATAGAATTTATTTATATCCAGAGGTGAGTTCATTTATCATCAACTTCTTAAATTGATGACAGGAAAGCTGAACCACTCTATAAAGTCTTCTCCAGCACATCCCAAAAACATTCAATAGGGTCAAGGTTGAGACTCTGGGGTCCCAATACATGTGTGAAAGGGATTCTTCATGCTGAACCACTCTCACTATTTGAGACTCGAAGACGTTCATTGATGTGATAACCTGGTCATTCAGTACATCAGATCATCAGCCGATTCATTTTCATGGTCGCATTAATGTTGTTGAGTCTCAACCTGACCAACTGGAGCAGCACTGCCAAGGAGATTACATGCAGAGTTTGTGGTTAAAGGCTGTCCAAGAAAATATTACAGTGTGTGACTTGTTTTTTGGGGTTTTTTTCCTTCGATTACTGCATGGAAAACTTTTGCACTGGAAACTTTAATTGAACATTTGCTTACCTGAATTTTGGCTTCTCCTCTATATGTAAAAAGATGAAATAGAGGTTATTATAAGTTACATTACTATGGAGTTAGTTTTTGCTTGAATTACAGAATTATTACATAATTAACTATAACATTTCATAGTAATCATTTTGTTAAATAGATCACTTGCGTGAAACTCCACAAATAGAATAAGAATGAAAAATGTAATTATTATAATACAAATGCACCTGATTTTACGGTAATCAGAATATTCATAAATTGGACTATTACAATATTCATGCAACCATTCAGCCAATATAACTTAACAGCCATCCAGTGGATTTATCTATCATCTATGAATTATATAGTGGGGCTGGTGGTGTAGTGGTTAGAGTGCTGGGCTCATGATTGGAAGGTTGTGAGTTCGAATCCCACTGAGACCCCCACTGTGCTAAGACCCCTGGGCAAGGTCTCAACCACAAGTGTGCCTCTGTTCACCCAGCAGTATAAATGGGTACCAGTAAAAATATACTGGGAAGGTAACCTGCGATGGACTAGCGTCCCATCCAGGAGGAGTTGAACTCCTGGTTGCTTCACGCTACGGAAACCGGGGATAAGCACCGGCCTGATGAGCCACTAGGCTCGGGTGTAAAAACCCAACAGACTTACCTATGAATTATATCTTGAATTTATGCAAAATGGGCCTAATGGTCAGATTTTCAAATACATATGTGAATTTTTAACAATAATTATAAATCGGTCATTCAAAAATTAATAAAACTGAAAAAGTCATTAGTATGTGCCCTCTGATGGAATGGTGAGCTGTCCAGGGTGTACCCCGCCCTCACCCAGAGTTGGCTGAGATGGGCACCAGCCTCCCTGTGATACTAATTAGGATTAATTGGTTCAGAAAATGAATGAATTATGAAATAAATAGATTTACAGGTACTTTCACCATATTAATTGTTTTCTACAAGCTATCGTCAAAGAATGCAGACCAAAATCGGGAACATACATTGTAAATTTAGCACTTAATTGGGTAAACTCTCATTAATGTTTTAAACACTCTGAAAGGTTGTTTCTTAGGAATTCAGCACTGCATACAGTCCATAACAGGGGTATTGGACCTTATCTACAAAAGTCCATTGTAGGCGCAGGTTTTCATTCCAACTAAGTAGGAGCCACCTTGCCATCTTGCAGCTTTTTAAATAAATTGATCTTCATTATCAAGTAAATGGAAAATATGGCTTCTGCTTTGTTCAAAATGAAAATCTGCACCCTTTGCAGATAAGGTTGAATACTCCTGGTCTACATTATAAACACAAGTGAGCCATCAACGCCTAGTATCTGAATTAGCTGAAGTTGGATTTCACATACTTCCTCCTGAAAATGTTTCACTGTTACTAACACCCTACCTGTTTTTGTTACAGAGCCTTACGTCTGCTTTTCATGTAGGACAAACCCTAAGTTTCAGGCATTCTCTGGAGCGACAGACATAGGCGGACCGAGACCTTATTGGCCGGGGCCTGCCCAGCTTGAGACAGGCAGTGGTTGGACGATAGGACTCCGGTGGTACCTCCCACTGTGAAAGTTGTTCCGTGGCATCCTTCTTATACAACTGCGCAAATTTGGAAGGGCTTATAACCCGTAAACTGACAACTTCCAATTTGTGTCCACACTTTACAGTGGGACTGCAGTATTCTCTAAAGGGTGCAAAACCTGGATCAGAATATGGAGATCCTGGGTGGCCCGATTTCAGGATCCCCCTGTCGGCCTTGCTGACGAGGTCCAAAGGAATGTGAATCATGATGTTTGGTGTGAGTTTGGCTGCAGGAGATGCCGGAACGGTGTTACTTGTAGCAAGTGGTTTGGTCTGTGGGTCCCCACTCTGGATTTGAAGGTTTATTCCTTTTCCTTCACGTGGTTTGGCCCGTCAGCTGAGACGGTTTACCGGGGTGTGGCGCTTGGAGCCCACACGTGAGAGCTTTGGGAGATGGATGAGAGCCGGTGTTGTCCGTCCACCCTACGAAAGAGGGTGCAGCTGCGGGCAGACAAGGGTACTATCTCTATCCAGAGCCCCCTATACCCTTCTGCACAGATGAATGCATTGTAACTAGCCATGTCTGTTAGGTGCTACAAATTTCATGTTTTAATCTGGTGTCACCCAAACGATTTTGAGTCTGCTTCTTGTCACGTTTCTTTCCTCATATTATTTAGAAGAGTTTTTCCTTACCAGTGTCACCACAGGCTGGCTCGTTGGGAATGTATAGGATTTATAGGAATTTTTTTAAGTTCCTAACCAAATTTGTTTACTATATAAACCTGCTTTACCACAATGTCCATTATAAAACTTGCAATACAAATACAATTTAATTAAATTTAATTGAAAACTATACGTATTTTAAAATTAAGGCATTTTAAATAGTATTATCGTACAATTATTTTTGCTTCAATTGCACAGCAGGTTACAAACCAACGAAATCTGTCAATCCTTGTGTAATACTGGTCCATTGCAGGCTACCTTCATAGGCTTTTTTATTGGTAGACTTTTAAACTGCTGGATGGTCAGAGAGTTTTTGCTAAGACCTTGCTCAGGGGATTCAAAAACATGACCTCGTGATCATGAGACCAGCACCATAACCACTACACCACTGGACTCATTTTGCATAACATAGTACTGTACTATTATTATGGTAAGTTAATTTAATCATATCTATGGTAAATGTCCTGTTCTCTTGTATTGTAACCTGTCAGGGTTTACTTCACCTCTTGCCCTTAGTCAGCTACATCCTAGCTTCCCTATGACTCTTACAGATAAGTAATACAGATAATGGATGAATGGATGGATGGATGGATGGATGGATGGATGGATGGATGGATGGATAAATTTATATAATGGAGAGCCTGTTGACACGCATTGCAAAGCACATATTATAGTCAGTAGCAACTATTCCTTTATGAAAATTAGTATAAATGAACCTCACAAGCCTGCAGTCTGCAGAACAGTCTCAAACATAAAACTAAATGAAATGAGCACTTTAAACAACATGCAGCATCAGTTATAAGGATCTACTTGTTCCGATATCTGCAAAATAGCAAATAAACATCAGAATTATTATTATTATTTAAAAAAAAATCTACATATTATGTACTGGCCAAATACTATTGCTCTGGTTTCATGTGTGAAAAGCGAAGGCAGGATGAGTGAATATCTTTGCCACATACCTTCTTCATGCACCTCTGGTTCTGGATCAGGTTCCTCCTCAGGCTCGGCCTCTGGCTCAGGCTCAGCCTCTGGGGCTACCTCTACATCTAATACCTCTTCTAAAGCCACATGCAGCAACGCCATGAAAGAAGTTAATAACAGTTAACAGTTTAAAAAGGAGAGTGAAAGAGACAGCACTGCTAGTGATGAAAGATATGGTAGTTAGTGTAAGATGGATTTAGAGGAAAATGAGTAAGTTTGCACACACAGTGATGATGGGAGAACTGACAATGATATTGTATTGTATGCAGATGCAATATTCTGTAGTAGATATCTTACCTAAGTATGTATGATAATTCAATATAAATTGTATATAATGCCCCATTGAATGCAGAAAAACAAGGGGAGTAGTGTAGTTCGCTTAGTGTGATAATGGTGGGTCATAAAAAGACTGTGAGTCTTTAAGGTGGCCGTGTCATGGTTGTATGAAGAAGGTAGCATAAATAACATATATGGTGCCATCAGACAAAATATAGCCATCTATGTAAATGAAATGTGTTTTTTCAAAGCTACACGATAAAGAATTAGGTTTGCACAACCCGTTTATTAGGACTGACCAAGTTAATATTGCAAGTAGAAAAGCTGCATACACTCTGGCAGCTGAATTTGGGTAAAAATCATGACACAGCTTGTGGTACTCTCAACTACTCAGCTTTACTACTAGTCTCCATCTGGTCTTCATTTCAATTATTTTGGTCAAATTCATCTGACAGAAAGATCAAATCCTGCAGTGGTTCTAAAGTTATGGTCTCTAATTAGGCTTATGTTAAGGTTATATGTGATATTAGACTGAGTTTTAAAAGTCAGTCAGCTGAATTACTTAGATTTTGGGAGAATCTGTAGAGACGAGATAAATGTGCTAAATCGATTTATTTTATTTTCTTGTCCGGCAGGAAAAATTTAGCTCTGCATTTAATCCATCCAAAGGAAACACACACACATACACTGAGCACACACACTAGCAATGGGAAGCCACGTTGTGGCATCCAAAGAGCAGTTGTGGTTAGGTACCTTGCTCAAGGGCACTCCAGCCATGAAGTTAGAGGAAGAATTTTCTTCGCAGTCTGGGAGTCAAACCAATGACCATTTGGTCTCAAACCCACTTCTCTAACCATGAGATCATGGCTGCCTAATTTTTTGTTAGTTTTTCATATCTATATGGGGCCATTAGTTAAGTTCAGTTTATTTTTCACCATTAAACCACAAACAACCAAAGACAAGTTAGTTAGGCTCCAATATATAAATACCACACAAATGAGAAATACAGTGTAGTTTGGTGTGTGTTTTAGAATCAGGCATCTCCAAGCTATTAGAGTGGAAGTGTGGATAAATCAGTATTGTCTAAAACATTTTTATTTTATTTTTTTTTTTACCTTCCTCTTCGACCTCTTGACTTGCCAGAAAAGAAAACGATAGACACACAAAATGTACATAATAATTGATATTATTTCAATAAAAATGACTTTCATGGTCACACACCAATTGTCTACTCAACATTCTGCTTTGATCACAGTGTTTTTAAAGCCAAAAATCCACTCTGCAAGTTAAATATTTTTAGATGTACAGTGATCCTCGCTACGTCCCGCTTCACATTGATGCGGCTTCAGTACAGTGCTTTTTTTTTTTTTTTTTTTTTTTAATATTCATCGAATTAAAAAATAAATTAAGGAAGAATAACGGAAAAAATGTAAGGAAAATGCCGCAAAACAAGGTCAATTATGCAAAAAAAAAGAAAGAAAGAAAAAAAACCCCCAAACAAACAAAAACAAAAACACAACCCCACCCCCATCAAAGCTACTTACATTTTTATGTGAGGTGCGCATCTATGCGTGCGCGCGTCTGTATGAGTGTGTATTTATATTTTATTTACATCTTATGCATTATTCATTTTTGAATGTTTAATTGTTGTTCTAAGCATTTATAACGTTGAATATGTATTTATTGATATTATATACACATATACATGTACGTATACATCAGTCAGGGGAGTCCATCCTACTTCGCGGAAATCAGTGGTTGTGGGGCGGTCTTGGTCCCCATTAACCGCGGAAAGTGAGGGATACTAATGTCATCGAAAGAATTGCTGAACATCCTATCATTCAACACACAGACCAAGCTGAATGCCAAATATGATGCCAAAGACAAATGTTCGCCAGAACATTTTGAATGTTTTTGAATGTTTACTTGTTATTATAAGCATTTTTTAGTGTTGAATATGTATTTACTGATATTATATACACGTATACATGTACATATATGTCGGTCAGGGGGGTTGATTCTACTTCACGGAATTTGGCGGTCGCGGGGGGATCTCAGTCCCAATTAACAGCGGAAAGTGAGGGATCCCTGTATATATAATTAGGCAGGAACCAAATGCAGCTCAGAGGGCTTTATTAACATGTGACCTTTTGAGCAGTAGAAAACACTGTGTCCACAGGCAACATGATTTTTTTTTTTTTTTTTTTTTTGAATGCATGTTGATAAATTGGTTTCTCTGTTTCAGCAGCAGAGGACAATATAAAAGTTTATTGGTACAATAGATTATCACAAAAACAACAGTAATTATTATTTCTGAAAATATGTACAGTATATCATTTAATTGTATCATTTATATTAATTTATATCATTAAATCGTTTTAGTAAATGGTTTGCACAGAGGTTCCTTTTATGAAGAAAAAGATCAACAACAAGAATTATTAATAAATTCAACTCACCCTCCACCTCTCTGTAACAGTAAAAGGCAAAAGAGCATACATAAAGTAAATAAAGACTGATTATCAAGACAAGTCTTCAATTAAATCATGCAGTGTTAAGTAAAAAGCAAAAATACTTACACATCCTCTGTGTCAGACATAGTGTTTACAGATTTAAACCTGAAGCACAAGACACATACTTTCTTAGCAAGTAGAGAAAACGATGAGATCACAACTTATTGTATAATCAATGTCCTGCCTTTGTCATAAACAAATAAGCAGTTCTTCTACCTGCAGTGTCTTCGAACAACTTCTACAAGTTGACTCATCAAATGGCAAAATCAAAAGTAAAATCTGTTGGGCATTTTACACCCGAGCCTAGTGGCTCATCAGGCCAGTGCTTTATCAACCAATAATAGCCGTCAAGTCCTGCAACCTATGGAATGACCTTCTACCGAATTTGCTGACTTTTCACTGAATGGTTTTGGTTTCTGGCCAAAAAAAAAAAAGTGGCAGGAGAATTTGTTGAACAGAGTAAACACAATCTTTGAATGAACCAAATTAAAAAAAAAAAAAAAAAAGATGCAATCCAGGCTAACGTTCTGATCCCTCGTAAATCACAATGAATGACGCAACATGTCATGAACTCAAACATTACTTTTATCCTTTTTCATGATAGAAAAAGGACCAACATCCTGAGAAGCCATATGATGCAATGCATCTGCTATTCTAAAAATCAACCCCCTGACTGACGTATACATACATGTATGTGTGTATATAATATCAATAAATACATATTCAATGCTATAAATGCTTAAAAAGGTAAAGTCCGTTGGGCTTTTTACACCTGAGCCTAGTGGCTCATCGAACCGGTGCTTATCTCCGGTTTCCATAGCGTGAAGCAACCAGCAGTTCAACTCCTCCTGGATGGGACGCTAGTCTATGGCAGGTTACCTTCCCAGTATATTTTTCCTGGACCCATTTATACTGCTGGGTGAACAGAGGCACACTTGTGGTTAAGAACTTGCCCAGGGGTCTTAGCACAGTTGGAGTCTAACTGGGATTCGAACACATAACCTCCTGATCATGAGTGTGGCACCCTAACCACTATGCCACCAGCCACACAAAATCAAAATTGATCCATTAATTAATCCTGTCAGCTACCCACTAAAAGTTTGTGTTGTTCCCATTCAAAATACTGTAATTTATGTAACAGTGGAGGTGTGGCGTTGACATATTATTTTTCAACAATTCTCAAGAGTAATTTGGAGCGAGAGATGATTTACTGCAAAAATAAAAATAAATATATATATTGTTCTGGTGCAAAAGAAAAAAGTGTGGGTGCAGTCTCTGATAATGGGGTGATTTAGTGGTGAGAGATGAAGACCAAAGAGAATAGCAAGCAGGAGGAAAACTGGCCGAGTAAAAAAAAAAAAAAAGCCGTATTAAAATGAATTGGGACTATAAAGAGCCGTTACACAGGGGCAGTGGTGGTCTAGTGGTATAAGGCGCCGGATCGCTGATCCAAAGGTTGGGGGTTCGAGTCCCACTCTCCACAAGGTTGTCACTGCCCCCCCAGTGTGCAGCTAACTGGGTTATCAAAGGCCGGCCATGTCTCTCTCACTGTCTATGGTGAGAGGTTCATGTAAAAGAACCATTGCTGACTTTCGACAAGAGTAGGCTGCAAAGCCGTCAGCGTGTTTCCGCCCTGCGATGGCCTGGCAAGCTGTCCTGGGTGTACTCTGCCCTCGCCCTGAGTTGGCTGGGATGGGCACCAGCCTCCCCGCGACCCTAATTAGGATGAAGCGGTTACAGAAAATGAACTGAACTGAAGAGCCATTACAGTTATTCAGAGATGACTGGATGTAATGAATGATGTGACTTATCAACCTTGGTGATGGTCAGAAAAAATAGTGGTTGAGAATAAAAATAAAAAGTAATAATTAAGTGAAAATTGAGGGAGATAAAAAAGCCGAGCCAATATGAATGTGGGTCAAAATAGAGTCAGATTCGTGTTCAGTGGTGTGGCGTGAAGTACCATCAGAACAGTGTTGACAGTCATGTGAAAACAGGCCCAGAGGTAGCCTTGAGTCTAAACCCCAATGTGTTTTTATGGGGCCAGAATGAGTGGACACCTATGAGAAAATGAATGGCTGTGGAAAAGTATGAAGAGATAAGTGCAGGTCCTGATGGATACAGAACAGTGTGCCTGATATATCAAATCCAGTGGCTTTGCAACAAGCAGCAGCTGAGAAAGAAAGCTCAGGGAGGGGCGCCCAAGTTAGCCAATCGGGGGGGGGGGGAACCCACCAGAAAAATGGACGGAATGTGTAAACAAGTGTGCCTATCCAAAAGCAGTTCTCCACAGTTGGCCAAATAATTCAGTTGGGTCAAAGTTTCTAATGCAAAAAAGTGTAGGATGGGTTCTGGAAAAAGTGAAGAGTAAACAAAAAGCATAACAGAACAAAAAGAACAACAGCCCAGCGTTAACGGCCATCAAGTGATGTTGATCGCTGAGTAAGGAACATCCCTGCATTTAGTTCCATTCTTGGTTGTGTTGTGTCATACAGAGCCTGAGTGCAGCTGTTGAAATTTTAAAGGATTATCAGAAGATCATGTATCCTGGTGCAACCCCTCCATGATCCATTTTGTGAACATATCAGGACACAATCTTTACACTATATTTATTAAATCAAACAAAATATGATATTAATGACCATATTACAAAATGTGTGAAATTAGTACCATGCTTTGAATTGTTCATATGTAACTAATGTAGGCACAGTGTTTGCGGTGTGTGTGTGTGTGTGTGTGTCTTAACTTTTTAAAATTATTTAAAGATTATTTTCATTATTATGTTTAATCATCACAGTTTCGTTATTATTTATGGAACTAAGTGCATAATTAAGGCACTTAGTAATTGTGTAATCTTCTCTTTATATTATTTTCATATGCCGTCTAGATTTTTGCGAACTTACTTTCGTCACTAACAGCACTGAAGCTACTGCCATTATAATAGCATGCAAAGCTATAATAATCGATATCTATTATTTATAGTATAATAATACTACAGTAAATTCACATTGGCCATCAACAGACTCAATAGTCAAGTGCATTGACCACATCAGAAGAAGTCTCAAATAAACCGATTGCTTTTTTGCACGATCTAAGTCCCGTCTGCTTTGCCTGTTAATGAGTCCATTTTATTATTAATTCCAATTTCATTTCATAGTTTAGTACTTATGAATATCTTGTATAAACTCGCCAGTAAAATCATTACAATGAGCTGCAATTAAAGAGAATGCAATTCATTATTACAAAGTCAACAACTCAAATATTTACATTTTTTTAAAAACAATCTCTCGGCGTTTACCCGTCCACATACTAATGAACTCCCCATTCACATGACTGTAAACTAAAGTGAGACTTTTACTATACTTCAGCATCTCCGGAATCTTACCTCAATAAAGAAACAAGAGGAGGGTATCCGGGAGTCTGGCTGTATGCTTCTGCACACGTCTTCACTTATTTGACTCTGTATTATACTGATACTTAAGATTCCAAGAATCCGTATTGGCTGAGAAGGCCAGACAAGTAGTTGGGCCAGATTTGCATCTTCAGAACCACCCCAACACAGAGTCATACAAACACCCAAGCTTAATAAGGATAAAAAGAATATGCTGGATGGAAGGAGAGTCAGGATTGAACAGCTGAAATGTCTCATTGCTATATCTGTCATAATACAAGGAACATAAGGTCAAGCTGATGGTGTGAGACAGTCTGGACCTTTTACAAATCATCTAGGCATGTAAAACATGCCTCTGAAAATTTTAAGCGCATACAAACTCTCAAAATCTGTTGGAAATACGATGAGGTGCACTTAAAGACACTGTAATTCATCAACTCAAATATTGTCAATCTGAAAAAGAATCTCTAGCCATTTACGAAGCATGATGAAATTACACAGCAGTCAGTGGAAGGGCTTGAACGTACCAAGGTCTGTGTCGATCCGGCCAGAGGTCCAGAAGCATACGAGTAATACATAACCTTATTATGCCATTCATTCATTTTCTGAACTGCTTAATCCTAATTAGGGTCATGCGGAGGCTGGCATGGGAGGCCCTGGGCGAGGGCAGAGTACACCTTGGACAGCTCGCCAGGCCATCACAGGGCAGAAACACACTGACAGCTATGCAGCTCCTCTTGTCAAAAGTCAGCAATGGTTCTTTTACATGAACCTCACACCATAGGCAGTGAGAGACATGTCCGACCTTTGATAACTCAGCTAGCTGCACTGGGGGAACAGTGACAATCTGTTGAGAATGGGGCTTGAACCCCCCCAACCTTAGGATCAGCGATCCAGCACCTTTACCACCAGGCCATCACTGCCCGGTGCACGATGTCACTGGTGCAATTTGATTGAGGCTTAGAATTAATGTTCTCTCTGTGCTTGTGGAATCTTTTTTTTTTCTTTACAGCTCATTCATTCATTTATTTTCTGAACCTCTTCATACTAATTAGGATTGTCGGTGAGGCTGGTGCCCATCTCGGCCAACTCTGGGCGAGGTCAGCGTACACACTAGCCAGCTCGCCAGGCCATCGCAGGGCAGAAACATGTCGACGGCTATACAGCTACGCTTGAAAAAAAAGTCAGCTATGGTCCTTTTACATGAACCTCTCACCACAGGCAGTGAGGGACATGGCCGGCCTTTGATAACCCAAGTTAGCTGCATTCAGGGTTTCTTTACAGCTTTCTTTACAAATTTGAAGCATCTTGTTAGTAAGTCTTTGTCATTGTGGAAAATAATTTTGAAAATAACTGATGTTATGTTGATTGATATTGCCTCAAGTGCATAATGATGAGGAAATTTTCTGAATTGATTGACTTGTGGCAGGTGTTTTTTTTGCAGCTTTTCCTTCATAATGTATACAGAGGTTACTAAAAGGGTTTAAATACAAAGTTTAGTGTTAATCGAACCGTTTAAAAGCACACGAGTAGTAAATATAAAAAATGCATTATGCTACCATTACAATTTGACTTGCGTATTACTCTAAGCTTCTTCAACGTAATGACTTCTTTCACAATTTAGGTAGTGCATATTCCACAGGCCCCATCACTGCAATTTTTCATCAATTATAGTTATAGTATAATTCGACACTTATCAAAAGCTGTGAAAATCAGCTCGTCTATTCAGATGATGTTCCTTTTTGGGGGAAATCAAAATGATGTAAATTAGCTTCAAATTCATTACGGCTGATTTCAAAGATCAAAAAGGCAAAATCTGTTCCTTGTCAGGGGTGGAACCTGCATATCAAGTTTTAAGATTTTGGTGAAATGGTTTTAAGAGGTAGAGCTTTTGAAAATGGCACATTCAACCAATAATAGCCGTCAAGTCATGCAACCTATGGAATGACCTTCTACCGAATTTGCTGACTTTTCACTGAATGGTTTTGGTTTCTGGCCAAAAAAAAAAAAAGTAGCAGGAGAATTTGTTGAACAGAGTAAACACAATCTTTGAATGAACCAAATTTAAAAAAAAAAAAAGATGCAATCCAGGCTAACGTTCTGATCCCTCGTAAATCACAATGAATGACGGAACATGTCATGAACTCAAACATTACTTTTATCCTTTTTCATGATACAAAAAGAAAATAGTGATCCATGACCAACATCCTGAGAAACCATATGCTGCAATGCATCTGCTATTCTAAAAATCAACCCCCCCGACTGACGTATACATACATGTATGTGTGTATATAATATCAATAAATACATATTCAATGCTATAAATGCTTAAAAAGGTAAAGTCCATTGGGCTTTTTACACCTGAGCCTAGTGGCTCATCGAACTGGTGCTTATCTCCGGATTCCGTAGCGTGAAGCAACTAGACGTACAACTCCTCCTGGATGGGACACTAGTCCATCGCAGGTTACCTTCCCAGTATATTTTTGCGACGACCCATTTATACTGCTGGGTGAACAGAGGCACACTTGTGGTTAAAACCTTTTGCCCAGGGGTCTTAGCACAGTGGGGGTCTAACTGGGATTTGAACTCACAACCTCCCAATACTTACATAAAAATGTAAGTCGTTTTGTTAGGAGGTTTTTTGTTTGTTTTTTTTGTTTTGTTTTTTGCATAATTGGCTTTGTTTTTGTGGCATTATCCTTAATGTTTCCCCCTTTTCTTCCTTAATTTCCTTATTTTTTAATTTGATGAATATTTCTAAAAAAACAAAAAAAACAAAAAAAAAAAAAAAGAGAAAAACACCCCCCCCCCCCCAAAAAAAAAAAACAAAAAACAAACAAAAAAAAAAAACAACCACGATGCCGCATGAATTGAAGTGCGAAGTAGCGAGGGATCCCTGTATTGGAATTTTTCAGAAGCTTTGAATATCTTTATTTGTATAGTTGCAGTCAAACGTTAACATACATATTCTCTGTCTTCCTTTCGGCGTTTTCCCTTTTACTCGGGAGTCGCCACAGTGAATCATCTGATTCGCACGTTTGATTTGGCAGAGGTTTTTTTTACGTCGGATGCGCTTCCTGTCACAACCCTTTTTAACAAGGGACAGAAACATGCTGACGACTTTGCAGCTACTCTTTACGAAAGTCAGCAATGGTTCTTTTACATGCCTCTCACCATAGACAGTGAGAGACATGGCCCGCCTTTGATAACCCAGTTAGCCGCACTGGGGGGACAGTGACAACCCTGTGGAAAGTGGGACTTGAACCCCCAACCTTTGGATCAGCGATCCAGTGCCCTATACCACTAGACCACCACTGTCCCAAACGTTAACATACATATATTCATCTCAAACCAAATGGCTTTCAAAGAGATTGTTGGTTTTTTGTAGTGCGGACAAATTGTGGTTAAAACATACAGCTTTCATCGAAAATAAATGCAGGAATTCGGTGCACAAGTTTTAATTTCAGGTTCTGAAATAAATCCAGGGTAAACATTACACATACTGGGTAATAAATAAATAAATAAATACACAAAGGAGCCTGACTCGTCTGTACCCAATCAGCCCCATACATGACAAATTGCAATGTATGGTGTTTGTTATAGACAGTATTCAACAGTTTCTGAAGTTAATGCTCCAGTCCCTCTTTTGGTGAATCAGACCAAATGCACTAACTTTCACTTCCCATACATAAGTAAAAATTGGACACTTTTGACCTTTGGTATCACTACAAACCAGGAACACCCAAGAAGAGCTGTTGTTTTGGAGATGAATAAACCCAGTCTTTTAGACATTACAATGTGTCCTTTGTCAAAGTCACTCGGATCCTTATGCAGCACATTTTTCTGTTTCCAACACTTCAACCTTTCAGAACCATCTTCACTTTTTACCTTCTACATACCTCGCATTGGCAAAAGGTGACTGTAACAGGATGATAATCAATTTTATTTACACCCCCTGTCACCCAGTAGGCATAATCTCTTTAATGATATAGGTGATCAGGATCTATTCATCTCCAAAATGGAAGGTCTTGAGTGGTTTTTCTGGTATCCTACCAAATAAGCCTTTGTTGTGGAGGCAGTCCTGGACGATGTCATTATCAGTGGACCATACAGACTGGGGGTCTTAGTTGGATTTACTGGCTGACATTTGTCACCTCAAAAGCACTACTGTGGCCTTTGTCATTGATTGAGACCACCATGAAAGACTTAGGCCAATAGATGAGACTTTCTATTGGTCCTAGTGGATTATGAAGACAGGGACAGTGGTGGTCTAGTGGTAAAGGGCGCTGGATCGCTGATCCTAAGGTTGGGGGTTCGAGTCCCACTCTCCACAAGGTTGTCACTGCCCCTCCCAGTGCAGCTAACTGGGTTATCAAAGGCAGGACATGTCTCTCACTGTCTATGGTGTGAGGTTCATGTAAAAGAACCATTGCTGACTTTCGTAAACAGGAACTGCAAAGCCGTCAGCATGTTTCTGTCCCTTGCTAATGGGTTGTGTCAGGAAGGGCATCTGATGTAAAAACCTATGCATAATTAAACATGCGAATCACATGATTCGCTGTGGCGACTACTGATGAAGGGAAAAAGCCGAAAGGAAATCTCATCTCGTGGATTATGAAGACCCGAATGCAGTGCCTCGGCAAAACAAATCCTGACTGATCCAGGAACAGTGTTATTTCAGTCAAATGTTACAAGTCATATGACATGCTTCAAGTTTTAAATAAAAATTCGGGAAGCATATGTTTCTAAGTTAAATAATTGTGTGTTTTCAGATAATAAAAAAGTCTAAACCACACCCGTGTTTTGTTGACATCTTAATTTTCAAAAAAGTAAATAAATAAATAAACCTTGCATTGCATCTGTTTCTTTTTTATTTTTTTTTATCATACATGCTCAGAATTTTAACTTGATAAGCCCAACCAGGTATAGAAAAATGCGTTTGCAATAATTTGCTGATATTTGCTTCTAATGAAAAAATGCAAGTTTTTAAGAATATCTTTTTTCTGAAGAATAACAAATTTAAACTTTGACAGTATTCTGATATCACATGCTTGTTGTAGAACTTTTTTTGTTTGTTTGCTTTTGAAACTAACCTTTTCTACTTAACTTGACCAATGAACAAATGTCTGTATTTACTCAAATTTCATGATCATTCATTTACTGAACCGCTTGATCCTAATTAAAGTCACGGGGAGGCTGGCGCCCATCTCAGCCGACCCTGAGCGAGGGCAGAGTACACCCTGGACAGCTTGCCAGGCCAGAAACAAGCAATGGCTATGCAGCCTACTCTTGACGAAAGTTAACAATGGTTCTTGTACATGCCTCACACCACAGACAGTGACAGAAATGCATTTGATAGCAAAGTTAGCTGCACACGGGGCAGCAGTGACAGCTCATTGAAAGTGGGACTTGAACGCCCAACCTTGAGACCAGTGATCCAGTACCTTCCCACCAAGCCAGCACTGCCCACTTCATGATCATTCATTTTTATTTTTGTCATTATAGATTTAATAAAGCCTAATGCCACAAAGTAATGTACTTTTGAGATTGAATAATTATTTTCATGAATAATTATAGTAATAAATTATTAAACTGATTTTCACCAGCGGACACATATTTCCGCTGAACCACATGATACCAGCCAACCTCTTTACAAACTGTTGCTCATGCTGTGTTACACGCCAGGATAACACTGAGAGAAAAGTGGTTTCTGCCCATATTTACGTCCATGAGCTCACCAGTGATATACAGTGGTACCTCTCCTTACGAAATTAATGCGTTCCAGAGCTTTTTTCTTAACTTGCATTTTTCGTAAGTTGAACCACATTTTACATGTAAAACGCGGGATTTGTTCCAAGGCTCCCAATACGACCGCCTAAACCCTTTAAAAATTATAAAAGCATACCTTTGAAGACCTCCTCTTGCTTCAAAACCATACCGATGGTAGACTGGTTTGGCCATATTCTTTTGTGATATCACTTGAGCCCGTTTCTTCTCCTCATAGATGCATCATTCCTCCTAGGCAATGGGATTCTGTCCAAGATGGCGCGCCAGTGAAGGCGACATGAACGCCAGCTCAGTTGTTAGCCAATGGGAGGCCAGCGGGGCGGGATGTTTGAACGTCACTGATGGGAGAACAGCTCGTGCATTGTTTGAATGTTTGAATGGCGCGTTTGAATTTTTAAGATGGTGCTTTCGTAACCTGAACTTGTTTCGTATCCTGAGACAAAAATTTTAGGAAAATGCTTTTCGTAACCTGAATTTTTCGTTTGGTGAGACTTTCGTAAGGTGAGGTACCACTGTACTGTACTACAGGAATTTTAATCACCAGTAAGGACCCCAACATGGATCTTCTACTGTATTCTCTCAAATAGAAATATAAATAGAAAACTGTTCAGTCCATATAGGTTTATAATTTCCGCAGGAACCATCTGATAAGGAAAAAAAAAAAAAATTATTTTACACTAAGAGCAGTTTTTGCTTCATAGGACAGTCCAATGAATGATACATCACTATGCATTGATTAATTTGAGAGAGTCACCTCTGCACATCCTCAGTGAGTCCAGCCACGAATCTCAACTATGTGTTAGCGTTAATTCAATTAACTAATTTGCCTAAATTCCTTATTCATTATTAGAATCTGATGGAGACTGGAGCCTGTTATACCTGACGCTGGGTTTTGGGTGACAGCCTCAAAACAACTTAGTTTGCTAGAAGTCTCTATGCCGGAGAATCCACACATCTGCTGCTTTACTTAATAAAAAGCTGTGAACAAAATGCTTCACTAAATAGCTTAATTACTTAAGCCTAGAATTAAACATCGAGACTGTGTCGGAGTCACAAGTCTGTTTCAAAATATCGGACATAATAATATTGTTTCCATTAAGTAAAATATGTCCTAGCCACTGGAAACGTATTAAGTTCAAAATTAGTCCGGCGTAGTCAGTGCCGTGTTATGTCCTTTTGCAAGACCAATGTTTCCATCCTGCGATGGCCTGGCGAGGTGTCCAGGGTGTACTCTGCCCTCGCCCGGAGTCGGCTGGGATGAGCGCCAGCCTACCCGTGACCCTAATTAGGATTAAGCGGTTACAGAAAATGAACATTGTGATCTGCTACCTGTGGATTAAAAACCATTTTGGTACCGTCACTTGGATTAGGTGTCAGAATTTTCACACTTTAAAATAGAAAAAAATTACCATAAAAATTTCATTTTACTTTGTTTATTAATTAATTAATTTATTTATTTATTTTGTGAAGCATGTGACCCACCACAATAAAATGAGTGTACAATCAATGCAATTACAATAAAATCCATAGGCCGCTTTCCAATGAAAGCAAAGAGTGGTGTTCTTTCATCTCCAGAGGATATCAAGGAGAAATCAGTTGAGCATTTTGAATAATTCCTAAATCTACCGACTGATGTTGATTGGGGCGTACTTGAAGACCTCAAACAGTAGCCAAGCATTGAAGAGGTTGATGAACCCATTAAAATGGAAGAAGTTAAGACAGCTATTCAGAATACCAAGCTCAGAAAGAGTCCAGGTCCAGATGGTATACTACCCGAGGTTCTTGCTTTTAGAGACAGTACCCTATCATCATTCCTACCCACCCTCTTTAATCTGTTTTGGGTATCAGCAAAGCTACCATCTGACTTGATTGACGCCATCATCTGCATCCTACTCAAAAGAACGCAATCGCGTTGACTGTGGCAACTACCGCGGGATTTTGCTGCTTAGTGTGGTTGGGAAGATTTTTCTTGATATAGTACTGCAATGCCTCTAGCGACTACAAGAATCAGTTTATCCTGAATCTCAGCCTGGCTACAGAAGTGGGAGAAGCATGCTGGATGGTGTCTTCATCTTGCGTGATGATGGATAAGTGTAGAACAATGGCAGAACTTGCATTTTGCCTTTATTGACTTCAGTAAGGCTTTTTATTGTGTAAATCAAGAGATTTTTTTTCCACAATCCTGGGAAAGCTTGGATGGCCCAAACACTTTGTCAAAGTCATCAAGTCGCTATATTCTGGAATGCATGCAAGACTGCATATAGATGGTGAACTTTCTGAACCAATAGCGTACAACAGTGGTGTCAAGCAAGGGTGTAAGCTAGTTCCCACTCCATTTGGGATTGTATATGCTGCAATTATGCTCCACCTTGCATTCAAGAACATCATTATAGTATCATAGTTGGTTTTAGACATGACAGTGACCTGTTTGATCTCAGGCACTTGAAATCAAAGACCAAGACACTTCCTACATACATACGAAAGGCCCAGTATGCAGATTTTTGCTAAATATCGCACAGCATTACCACATCTGTTATCCACCTATAGCACTTTGTTAAAAAGAATTGGGTCAGAGAATTAACATCAAGAAAACAGAAAGTGTAGATAAACAGGTTTATTTCTTCATTTTGTATTGTAGTAGATTTATATAGCGCTTTATCCATACTGGATATTATGCTCAAAGCGCTCTTTGTTTTTTGTGCTCTGGGCACCTGTCGCCACTGTGCGGCGCCAGTTATTGCATTGTTCTAACCTTTGATGCTGAGCGCCAAGCAGGAAGCCACAACTACCAAATTTTAACGTCTTATGGTATGACATGGCCAGAGTCCAACTCCGACCTTCCAGAGGATAAAGCACACGTGCTACCAACTGAGCTAAATCCCTGGTTTCCCCATTTAAACAGAATATGCTGAAAAGAGTAGAATATTTCAAGTGTCTTGGAGACTACGAGTAATCATGGATTCAGGCTGCATCATGTGCAATGGGAAGACTAAGGGATAGAGTTTTCAACTGTAGAAACCTGACAGTATGAGATTGCCTTTCAGCTTTTTCCCTTTTTCAGGGGTCGCCACAGCAAATGATTTGTACATTTGATTTGGCATAGGTTTTTACGTCGGATGCCCTTCCTGACACAACCCTTTAGCAAGGGACAGAAACACGCTGACTGCTTTGCAGCTAATCTTTTACGAAAGTCAGCAATGGTTCTTTTACATGCCTCACACCATCGACAGTGAGCGACATGGCCGGCCTTCGATAACCCAGATAGCTGCACTGGGGCAGTATATTGTAAAGCTTAAATTATAGAACCGATGCATAATCCCGATAATAATGTACAGAAGTAAGACTTGGACCCAATGTCGTCACCATATCTAGCTTTTCAGAACAGTCCAGCAAAGGCACTTGAGGTCTGTTCTTAAGATCCGATGGAATCACAAACAATGAGATATTGGATCACGCTAAATCTACAGATATCATGATCATATTTATCAAGAACAGACTGCATTGGATGGGCCATATTACGCACAGAAAGACAAGCGGCCGGTAAAGGTTCTTCTCGATGGAGAGTTGAAAGAGCAATCCTAATTAGCAGAGTACACCCTGGACAGCTCGCCAAACCATCGCAGGGCAGAAACAGACTGACAGCTTTGCAACTACTGTGGTCAGCAATGGTTCTATTACATGCCTCACACTATAGACAGTGAGAGACAAGGTCAGCCTTTGATAACCCAGTTAGCTGCACTGGTGGGGGGAGACAATGACAACTTGTTGAGAGCAGGGCTTGAACCCTCAACCTTGGGATCAGTGATCCAGGGCCTTTACCACCAGGCCACCACTGCCCACCAACAGGCCACCACTACCAACCCCAGGTCACCACTGCCCACCTTCTTACAGACATATCAGCCAATGCACAAGCATTAGCTCCAACCCAATAACCTGAGATATTGTATATTAACATGTAGCATTATTACAAATGACTATCGTTTAGACACTGGGTTTAGTTCAGCCCTGATATACCTTGTAAGTAACGATCAACAATGAAACATGTGCATTACAAGTGCAGAGTGCAAATGCTGTTGTGACATGCTGACAAAGGTTTGCAACATGTACAAAGCACTCTTATTCCAAGCGAATCTGATTTTTTTTTTTCCTTCAGATATTCATAAGACCTCCGTTCTTTTGGAAACTTTTACACAAAACCTCAGACAAAATGTGATATTATAATTGAAATATTTCTTAAGACAGGACATTCAGATAAATAAATTTTATATCATGTAAAACATAAAAGAAAAATATCAGACTCATTTAAACAATATCAAATGATGTATCACTTAAAATTACTTATGTTCATGCATTCTTTGTGTGGATATCGATTGCATTGTGTAGTCATATCAACTGTTGGAGAAATACACATAAATAACATACCAGTAATTGGACACAGGCAAAACTCATCCATGTATTTCCTGTTGGCTTTACTTCATTCCTCTAGGTCTGCACAAGGTGCTTGATCAAGCCCACACTGCCACACTAGCATACAGGATTATCTTAAAGAGTAAAAATTGAAAAGTTTGTCTTAATCATTACTATATTTTACTACATTAATACTGTCTTAATGAGAAAGACTGTCAAGAGAATGTGTTTAAGAAGTATATTTTAGCGCATGTAATAGATACATAGTATTTTACTTCCGGCTGCTCATTCGCGCATGTGACGTGATACATGGGGTTTTACTTCCGGGTACAGAACTCGCGGATTATTTGATTATTTCGGAACCGAACTCCCGTGAATGTCGAGGGCCTACTATATATACATACAGACTGCTTTATTAAACATACATTTTGAACAAACCCATGACTTTGGACATGTTCAGTAAAAGATACTGAGAATAAACAGAAGACAATTGCATGGAACAGGGAACTGCAGAAAGAGGACAAAAATGTAAGAGTTTTTTTATTCGTTTTAAACAAGGTTGGAATAATAATGACACAAACCTTACACCCACATCAGCACCAGAATGGAAAATAGAAGATGAAGACCATAGATCACCT
The DNA here is from genome assembly GCA_024760905.1 of Plotosus lineatus. Lineage (NCBI taxonomy): Eukaryota > Metazoa > Chordata > Actinopteri > Siluriformes > Plotosidae > Plotosus > Plotosus lineatus. Next base: position 24,008,921 of record CM045748.1, on the reverse strand, counting down.
AGAGGATTGTTCAAGAGAAGCAAGAATACAGGTGGACCCTCTGCAAAAATGATGTCGTAGCTGAAGATAAAAGGGATGGGCACAAACAGCATAAAAAAAAAAAAAAAACTACAATAAATTAGAATGGAACTACATCACACCATATTGTTTATGTACATATTTACATAATTCCCTTACTCAATCACATTCTTTTGTCCTTTATAAAGTTCCCATCTCAGCATGCCTGTTCCCCAAACATAGCAAACTCTCTAGTTTTCAGTTTGTCATGTGGTACATAATCTATTTTTTCCCAAGGTGTTTTCTGTGTGACTGCCAATCTGTTGTGAAAAAGGCTGATTTCTTCTCTGCCATTGCTTCTCACTACTGTGTTGACTTTCTTGCTCTAACTGAACCTGGGTTTCCTCACAGCTCCATTACATCAGCGGCTCTTTCCTCTGCTTATGCTTTCTCTCATACTCCACGAGTAACTGGGAGAGGTGATGGTACAGGTCTACTCCTGTTTCGAAGTTGGTCCTTCACATCACTTTCTCCGTCTCCTCTAACCATCTCCTCCTTTGAGCTTCATGAAGTCAAAGTCTGCTCTCCAATCGACCTCCTCATTATTGTTATCTACTGCCCTCCTGGACCCCTAGGACACTTTCTAGAAGAAATGGACACATTCCTCAGCACTTTCCCCACTGACAACACCCTCTCATTCTTCTGGGAGATTTTAATCTCCCCTCTGATTAGCTCCAGTCCTCTTGTCTTCTCTCTCTTCACGCCTTTTCTTTAAGTTTTAACAACTGCTCTCCCACACACAAAGGAGGGAATCTCTTAGATCTTGTTTTCAGTCGGCCCTCTCCAGTGACAACATAAATCCCACTCCACTCCACATCTCTGACCATCACTTGGTTTCCTTTACCATCAATGTACCTATTCTATCTAACACTAGCTCTCAAGTTTCTTCCCTCACTCGACAAAACCGCCACACTGTACAGGTATAGCTCACCCTACGGCGTTAATTGGTTCCAGGAGAGACGACTGAAGTCAAAAATCGACTTGTCTCTATGCTAGCCTTCGCTAGGCTACGCCAAATTTACTTGTCTAGACTAAACAGAAAATAACCATTCCTAGTTCTGTACTTTATTCATGAATGCAATTTTCAATATGGTTAATAAGCCTGGAGCATGTGTGTCAGACCCAAAGATGCAGGAGACCATGTCAGAAGATTCAACGATTTTATTTTGCACTTTGGAAAATCTACATCACTGGAAATAATTAAATCGATGAAAACTGGTCGAGCACGAAGCAGGATACCAGGAGTCAGAAAGATACAGTAGCAGGGAAACAGAATCACTGGGAAGGACAATCTTCTGACATCAGATGGAAGCAAGTCGCTCCTATTTATAGCTCGCTGATTGCTGAATGGAAACAGGTGCACTCTCTGGACCTCGCCTGCAGGTAGCAGCCACGCCCCTCGCCAGTGCTTGCAATGAACGAAGAGAGAGTTAACGCCTCCAGCCAGCACAGACCATAACAAATAAGATCTATTTTATTAAACTTTACTTATCAAACTTTACTTATCAAACTTTACTTATCAAACTTTACTTATCAAACTTTACTTATCAAACTTTACTTATCAAACTTTACTTATCAAACTTTACTTATCAAACTTTACTTATTAAACTTTACTTATTAAACTTTACTTATTAAACTTTACTTATTTTTATTTTTCTATACTTTTTTGAAAACCGACGTATAATCGAGAACGACTTAACTCGAAACGACTTAAGCCAAGGTATACCTGTATCTCCTTCATGTTGCTTCCTATACTTTATCTCATCCCCCTAACCCAGTCTCCTTTTCTTCCCTAACATTTGAATCTACTACTGACACTTTTTCTCTCTTCACTCTCTGCTTCTGTAGATCTCCCCTGTCCTTTGTCGACAAAATACTTCTTGTTCTGCTTCTTGGCTCCTGGAGCTACTTCGAAGCAATCGTAGTCAACTCAGAGCAGCTGAGAGGAAGTTGAAGAAATCTCAACTTGAATCAGATCTGGTTTCCTACCATGCTCTCCTATTCATATTTTCATCTGATGTATTGTCTGCCAAGATAGCCTTCCACAAGAAAAAGTTGGTCAATCCCTCGTCATCGCAAGACTTGATCACTGCCACTCACTCCTGACAGGTCTACCTTTCAGTGCTGTTATACTTCTGCAAATGATCCAGAATGCAGTGGCATGGCTTGTTTTCAACCTTCCCAAATTTTCCCCACACTACACCTCTGCTACAATCTCTACACTGGCTTCCTGTAGCTGCTCGCATTCCATTTAAAACACGAATGCTTGCATACAAAGCCAAAAATGGACATGCACCTTCCTAACTCAAAGCACTTATCATACCTTGCATTGCGCTACATTCTCTCAGAGTCTCTAGCACTGCTAGACTGACCACTCCCTCTTCCAAGAGACAAAGGAAAAGCACATCTAAACTCTATGTTCTGACTCCAAGGTGGTGGAATGAACTTCTTCTGAGCATCCAGACAGCAGAGTTACTGGGTATCTTCAAACAATGGCTGAAAACTTACCTTTTTCAACAGTACTTAGATTAAGCACTATGCTGCACACACACACACACACACACCATCTGAGTTTGACTTAGGGTATACTTAGTGTGTGTTATAACAAACCAGTACAAGAATATATTCACTGATAGAGACTTTAAAGCACTTCAGTAAGTCGTTCTGGATAAGAGTGTGTGCTGAATGAAGTAGATGTAATGCTGTTGTAGTTTGTGTGCTTTTACTCTCCCGTGTCTTTGCCTTCATGTAATATTGCAGTTTTGCAATGTAATCTTGCAATATATTGCTTTTGTTTGTATCCTTCCTCTTTAAATGTGGTATGTTGGGTACAACGCCTAACTCCAGTTTTCAAACAATATTCACAGATTCTCAGTTTCATTTTCTTTTTCACCTTTTATCCCATTCTTTTTTGGCAGTTGTCTCTTTCATTGAAGTGGAAAATTCACATTTGAAAACAAATTTTATTTAATACTAGTTTACTGAATACAGTGCAGTTTGTCTCAAAGAAGCTGAGCAAATAAAATTACATGGATCCCTCACTTTCCACGGTTAATGGAGACCGAGAACCCCCACGACCGCCAATTTCCGCTAAGTAGGATCGACCCCCCCCCCCCCCCCCGACTGACGTATACGTACATGCATATATAATATCAATAAATACATATTCAACGCTACAAATGCTTCAAATAACAATTAAACATTCAAAAATAATGCATAAGATGTAAATAAAATATAAATACATACACACACACACACACACACCTCACATAAAAATGTATGTAGTTTTGTTGGGGGGTTTTGGGTTGGGTTTTTTTTTTTTGCACAATTGGCCTTGTTTTGGGGCATTTTCCTTAAGTTGTTCCCTATTTTTCATTAATTTCGTTGTTTTTTTATTTTTCAATGAATATTTTTGAAAAACCCGCGATGCACTGAAGCCGCAGAAACCGAAGTGCAAAGTAGCGAGGATCACTGTAATACAGGAAACAACTCTCAGAAAGCCAAG
>CM045748.1:23947859-24000359 GCA_024760905.1 Plotosus lineatus | reverse complement strand
TGTTATGATGCATTTGTTAGCGTGGGATTTATAGTGATCACCAGATATTAGGTGATGCATACGACTTGCAACTGTTTGGTACCCAATGATCAGATGTCAGGGTTGTCAAAGTAACCAAAATGGCGGTCCAAAAGTTGAAACTATGGCGGAATAAAAATTGAAAGAACAATAATACCGTCCAAAAGACGAGTAAAAAACACTTGGCTGATCAACAAGGCTGAATTTGTTCAAGGTGTAAAATCACTAGTCAGCCAGTCAAGGTCACATTTAATTCTAAAGTAAGCACTTGTTGACGGTATTATTGTTCTTTCAATTTTTATTCCGCCATAACTAACCATAACTAATAATTCCGCCATGGTAAACCAAAGTTACGAGTTACCAAAGGTTAACCATTACCGAGTTCAATAAAATAGTTATACAATATATGTTGTGATTTGTTGTCAATAAGAGTACACTACATAATACTGTTGACATTTTAAACCTTTGTGTGTGTGTGTGTGTGAAGTCGGCAGGTGGGAAAATGGATGTATCCCAGTAAACCTTAGTTCCCACATGCTAACTCGGACTTCCCATAATTCCCAGAGGTAATGAATGCATTATAACAACCAGGTGGACTTGTTTTCAGTCACTTCTCAAATTGAACGGGCTCGCATGAAGTCCAACATTTCAGTGAAATATTCATTTCAGTGAGTCGGTTCGGCTCATTTAAAGAATCGACTCCCAAAACATTTGCATTTCCCAAACGTGATCAGAATTGCTGTTCCAAAACACACCTGATTCTAATTACCAGATTTTTTTTAGTTAAAAATATGCGTAATAGGGCAAGAAAACGAAACGATATGACCAGGGAACGTCATAAAGTTTGTTTGTTTGGTTTATCTGCTTGTTTGTTTTCAGTAAATGCACTTCAACAAGGGTTCCTGTTTGGGAGTCAAATCTTTCGGAGTTTTCGAGAACGACTCATGACTCGGTTCTAGCCGACAACACGGTCGGTCTTTAAATTACGTCAGAACATGCATACTTCCCTTAAATCACGCTTATGGGTGACGTGAAACCACCGATTGTCATTAGTGAAGTCTTCCTTAACAAATCATTATCTTTTTTGTGTGTGTGTGTGAAAAACGGATGTGGTCATTGAATTCTATTAGCGCGCGCCGTTTAAGGAAGTCAATGCTAATCCAGCTGCTGTGGTTCGAGGAGACCCGCGTTTCAAAATGACAGCTGTGTGTCTGATTGCGGTTCTGATATTTTCTCTGAAATCTGGATACATTATCTCTGAAAAAGTGAGTCCTGAGGTATTAAACTTCCCTCCAGCGGAACACAGCCGTCGGAATCGAAGTGTAGCCCCGTCGACTTCGTTTACAGAGAAAAGCAACCAAGATGAGGTATGTTGTGCACGTGACCTATGCCATGATGACGTCATGATCACAATAATAATGCATGCTATTCACTTTATATTGACAGAACTTGGCAAACTCTCTTATCCGGAGCGACTTACAATTAACCTTATATATAAATATACACACACACACACACACACACACACAGGTGCCCGCCCTAAGCCCTGATAAATGCAGAGGGTTGCTACATGAAGGGCATCCCAAGTAAAACTTCTGCCAGAATACAAAATGCAAACCATAAAGACAAATTTCATACCGGATGGGTCGAGGCCCAGGTTAACAACGACCGCCATCAGTGCTGCTAACCAACAGGGTGCTGGTGGAAATTGGACTACTGTTGGTCGAAGAAGGAAAGGCGGGAGGCATGTCAGTAAGCAAACAGAGAAAAGGAAAAGCATGAGTTTAGGACTGAGAGTAGGAGCTTTGAATGTTGGAACTATGACAGGAAAAGGTAGCGAGCTGGCTGATATGATGCAGAGGAGGAAGGTGGACATACTGTGTGTCCAGGAGACCAGATGGAAAGGTAGCAAGGCTAGAAGCTTAGGAGCAGGGTTTAAGCTGTTCTATCATGGTGTGGATGGGAAGAGAAATGGAGTAAGAGTCATCTTGAAAGAGAGGGTTGTCAGGAGTGTTCTAGAAGTGAAAAGAGTGTCAGACAGAGTGATTAGTCTCAAGTTAGGAATTGAAGGTGTGATGTTCAATGTTGTTAGTCATTATGCACCGCAGGCAAGACGTGAGCTAGAAGAGGAGAGATTCTGGAGTGAGTTAGATGAAGTGATGCAGAGTACCCCCAGAGGTGAGAGAGTGATCATTGGGGCAGACTTCAATGGACATGTCGGTGCAGGCATCAGAGGGGACGAGGAAGTGATGGGCAGGTTTGGTATCCAGGACAGGAACACAGAAGGACAGATGACAGATTTTGCAAAAAGGATGGAAATGGCTGTGGTGAATACTTTCTTACAGAAGAGAGAGGAGCATAGGGTGACGCATAAAAGCGGAGGTAGGAGCACACAGGTAAACTACATCTTGTGTAGGTGATGTAATTTGAAGGAAGTCAGTGACTGCAAAGTAGTAGTGGGTGAGAGTGTTGTCAAACAGCATAGGATGATGGTGTGCAGGATGATGATGATGGTAAGAAAGGTGAAGAAGGCAAAGGCAGAGCAGAAGACAAAGTAGTGGAAGCTGAAAAAAGGAAGAGTGTCGTGCTGTCTTCAAGGAGGAGTTGAAACAGGTTTTGGGTGGTCAGGAAGTGCTTCCAGATGACTGGACAACTACAGCTAATGTGATCAGGGAGACAAGTAGGAGAGTACTTGGTGTGTCCTCTGGAAGGAAAGTAGATAAGGAGACTTGGTGGTGGAATGAGGAAGTGCAGGAGTGTGTACAAAAGAAGAGGTCAGCTAAGAAGAAATGGGACAGAGAGGACCAAGGAGAGTAAACAAGATTACAGGGAGACACAGCGTAAGGCGAAAGTAGCAGTGTCAAAGGCCAAACAGACGGCGTATGATGACTTGTATGCTTGGTTGGACAGTTCGGAGGGAGAAAATTATTTATACAGGTCGGCACAGCAGAGAAATAGAGATGGGAAGGACATGCAGCAAGTTAGAGTGACAGGGTGGGAAATGTATTGACTGATGATAGATGTGTGCTGGGAAGAGGGAAAGGGTACTTTGAAGAGCTGATGAATGAGGAAAATGAGAGAGGGGAAAAAAAAAAATAAAATAAAAAAAAAAAGAGTAGAAGACATGACTGTTGAGGAGCAGGAAGTAGCAAAGATTAGTAAGGGAGAAGTAATGAGGAGGGCATTGAAGAGGATGAAGAGTGGAAAGGCAGTTGGTCCTGATATACCGGTGGAGGTATGGAAGTGTCTAGGAGAGGTAGCAGTAGATTTTCTGACAAGAATGTTCAACAAGGTCTTCGAGAGTAAGAGGATGCCGGAGGAATGGAGAAGTGTGCTTGTGCCCATTTTTAATAACAAGTGAGATGTGCGGAGTTGTGGCAACTACAGAGGGATAAAGTTGATGAGCCATACGATGAAGTTATGGGAAAGAATAGTGGAAGCTAGACTAAAGGCAGAAGTGAACATTTGTGAACAACAGTTTGGTTTCATGCCAAGAAAGAGCACCACAGATGCAGTGTTTGCTTTGAGGATGTTAGAGAAGTACAGAGAAGGTCAGACAGAGCTGCATTGTGCCTTTCTGGATCTGGAGAAAGCATATGACAGGGTGCCGAGAGAGGAACTGTGGTATTGCATGAGGAAGTCTGGAGTGGCAGAGAAGTATGTTAGAGTGGTGCAGGACATGTATGAGAGATGTAAGACAGTGGTGATGTGTGCTATCGGTGTGACCGACGAATTCAAGGTGAAGAGTTCGAGGTGGAGGTGGGACTGCATCAAGGGTCAGCTCTGAGCCCCTTCTTGTTTGCTATGGTGATGGACAGGCTGACAGACGAGGCTAGACAAGAATCTCCATGGACTATGATGTTTGCAGATGACATTGTGATCTGTAGTGAGAGCAGAGAACAAGTGCAGGAAAATCTAGAGAGGTGGCGGTATGCCCTGGACAGGAGAGGAATGAAGGTTAGCCTCAGTAAAACAATACATGTGTGTGAACGACAAGGACCCAAGAGGAACGGTGATGTTACAGGGAGCAGGGATAAAGAAGGTGGAGGATTTTAAGTACTTAGGCTCAACAATCCAGAGCAATGGAGAGTGTGGAAAAGAGGTGAAGAAGCGTGTGCAGACAGGTTGGAATGGATTGAGAAAAGTGTCCGGTGTGATGTGTGATGGGAAGGTATCGGCAAGACTGAAAGGAAAAGTGTACAAGACGGAGATGAAGCCAGTAATGTTGTAATATGGTTTAGAAACAGTGGCCCTGGGGAAAAGACAGGAGGCAGAGCTGGAGGTAGCAGAGATGAAAATGTTGAGGTTCTCTTTGGGAGTAACGAGGATGGATAGGATCAGGAATGAGTACATCAGAGGGACAGCACATGTAAGACGTTTTGGAGACAAAGTCAGAGAGGCTAGATTGAGGTGGTTTGGACATGTACAGAGGAGGGATAGTGAGTATATTGGTAGTAGGATGCTGCGGTTGGAACCACCAGGCAGAAGGCCAAGAAAAAGACCAAAAAGAAGATTTATGGATGTGGTGAAGGAGGACATGAAGGTAGTTGGAGTAAGAGTAGAAGATGCAGAGGATAGGGTGAGATGGAGGCGGATGGTTTGCTGTGGCGACCCCTGAATGGAAAAGCCGAAAGGAAAAGATACATACAGTATGTGTGTGTGTATATATATATATATATATATATATATATATATATATATACACACACACACACACACACACACACACACACACACACACAGTATACTGTACATACAAAACTGAGCAATTGAGGGTTAAGGGCCTTGCTCAAGGGCCCAACAGTGCTGACAATGAGGATTGAACTGCTCACTGACCTTTGGATGAATATCTAACTGCCTTAACCACTACGCCACCACTTGCCTCTGAACGGCTTAATCCTAATTAGGGTTGTGCGGAGGCTTGGTGTCCAGCTCAGCCGACTCTGGGCGATGGCGGGGTACATCGTGGACAGCTCGCCATGCCATTGCAGGGCCAACACTCACAACTATTTATACTCATTCGCACCTAAAGGTGATTTGGAACAGCTAATTAACCTACTGTGCATGTGTTTGGACTGGGAGGAAACCCAAACAAGCACGAGGTGAATATGCAAACTCCACATAGGAATGCCCGAGCGAACCCAGGACCCTCTTGCTTTGAGACCAATGTGCTAACTGCTACGCCACCATGCCGCCTAGCTAGTATGGAAAAAAATATATGGTATTAAAAACTAAATAAATATATATATATATATATATATATACACACACACATACAAATAACTACCGAGCACCATCATGCCACCACTAAGAATGTTGTGTTTTAAAAGATAAAGGACATAATTCCGACTTAAATAGCCTGAGCCATCTTGTGATTAAAGGTGATAGAGATGTCAGAAAAACATGCAGATCATGACCACATGGTTGTTTAATATTGCTGTGTGTCTGAATGTACTTGTGTTCCCAGTGTGGCAAGGTGATGACATTACCTGTTGCCCAGCGCTGTGAGTTTGTACTGAATACTACAGACTGCCATGTTGAGGGTGGCTTCATTAATTACCCTTGGATCACATTTTGCTTCTTTTCTCCTAAACTTCTCCCCCTTGCTCTCGTTTTATATGTAAGTACATCTAAGATTCCTTCACACACACACACACACACACACACACACACACACACACGAATGCTGACTAGGAGACAAAGTATGGTTCCAGATACTGCCTTCCCCCCTATCTGGCGAGTAATTGTCCGGTTTTGCATGGTACACGTTGCGCTTGTTTGGGTCAATAGAAAAAGATTAAAGTAATCTGATACAATGCTGTTTTCATATAAATGTAAAAATGCTTAGCATTGGGCCTCCAGTACTGTACTTATCAATTCAGGCTCACCCTGGTGATTTTGCCACTAGTTCAAAACTGTATTGCATATAATATGTAATAAATATGTAATAGAGTAATAATAATAATATGGTTTAGAGACAGTGGCCCTGGGGAAAAGACAGGAGGCAGAGCTGGAGGTAGCGGAGATGAAAATGTTGAGGTTCTCTCTGGGAGTAACGAGGATGGATAGGATCAGGAATGAGTACATCAGAGGGACAGCAGATGTAAGATGTTTTGGAGACAAAGTCAGAGAGGCTAGATTGAGATGGTTTGGACATGTACAGAGGAGGGATAGTGAATATATTGGTAGTAGGATGCTGAGGTTGGAACTACCAGGCAGAAGGTCTAGAGGAAGACCAAAGAGAAGATTTATGGATGTGGTGAAGGAGGACATGAAGGTGGTTGGAGTGAGAGCAGAAGATAGAGGATCATGTGAGATGGAGGCGGATGGTTTGCTGTGGCGACCCCTGAAGGGAAAAGCCGAAAGGAAAATAATAATAATAATAATATAATAATCCCAGTGCAGCTCACTGGGTTATCAAAGGCCGGCCATGTCGCTCACTGTCTCTGGTGTGAGGTTCATGGAAAAAAGAACCATTGCTGACTTTAGACAAGAGGAGCTGCAAAGCTGTCAGCGTATTTTTGCCCTGCGATGGCCTGGCGACCTGTCCAGGGTGTACTCTGCCTTCGCCCCGAGTCGGCTGGGATGGGCGCCAGCCTCCCCTTGACCCTAATTATGATTAAGCGGTTACAGAAAATTATCTGAATAAAAATAATAATAATAAAAACAAACCCAACAAAAATGTCGAATGAACGTCATGTCAATCATTATAGATTTTTCAGTTGTGACTTGTAAGGCATCCCCAGCTGTAGTCATATCAGGTCACATGATTATAAAATACACTTATGGATAAAAAAATAAATAGTTAAACCTGTGCAACAAAAATGAATATTACTACTAAGTTTTTAATAGTGAGTGTAAATGATTGTGCGAGTGATGACCCTGTGATGGCCTGGTATGCTGTCCTGGGTGTACCTCGCTCTTGCCCAAAGTCGGTTGAGAAGGGTGCCAGTCTTCCTGTGACTGTAAACTACTTGATGTATTTGGAGGGGAACAGGGCGCATTAGGGCATCAGACATTGCCTTCGCTAGTTCCCTCTGCTTGTTGATTTGAGGTGGACAAAAATTGTCTTCGAAGAAAAAAATAACTAAAAACAGCTGAAAAATGAAAAGTGAAAATAGGCAAGAAGTGAAAGGAAATATTCCTCTTACAAATTTATGAATGGCAGTTATAGTTAAAATGATGAATTTTATGAATCTTGCTTTTAACAACCTTGGCATCTCTGAAAAAATTGAACAGATTTTCACCGGACAAAGAGCGCCGCTGAAATAAGTAATTCCAAATGCATACAAGCAAATGAAGCAGAGTCTTAAGAAAACATGTTTTTGTAGATAACTCAAAGCAGACGCCGCATATTTCAGCATAATTCTAAGTGCCTAAATGCTATTTGATGTACAAAATAATGAGCTTTTCTGTTCATGCCATATGGGCGTTTACTTTCACAAAATTTAAGTTACTTCTTTCAAGTGTCATTAAAATAAAAAATTAAAAATAATAAAAATCTTAATCTTATTTGATCCATTTAATCCTCACTTGGATACAAAGATTTTGAGCACCACAAGTGGGATAAGATAGATTTTATTAAGATAGATAACGACAAAGCAGCAAGTTCTATATTCTATATTGTCCTGAAATAGTTCATAGTAGTAGAAATAGTTCAGGAAGTTGCCGACTTACGACCTGCGCGACTTACGACTGTTTGACTTTACGACCACCCATGACTAAAAAAAATTAATAATTAGCTTATGTACTTCGGTATCATGTATGTGAATATCCTCAGCCATCAGTTTAGCCGAGCTGATTCATGCTTATTTGTGAGGATCAAATGGGCTGAACCATGTACATATATATATATATATATATATATATATATATATATATATATCTTTTCCTTTTGGCTTTCCCTTTTTCAGGGGTTGCCACATTGAATCATCTGATTCGCATGTTTGATTTGGCATAAGGTTTTTTTTTTTTAACATCGGATGCAAATACTGTACTCTTTACGAAAGTCAGCAATGATTCTTTTACATGAACCTCTCACTATAGACGGTGGGAGACATGGCCGGCCTTTGATAACCCATTTAGCTGCACTGGGGGCAGTGACAACCTTGTGGAGAGTGGGACTCAAACTCCCAACCTTAGGATCAGCAATCCAGCGCCCTTTACGACCAGGCCACCATTGCCATATATATATATATATATATATATATATATACACATACACACACACACACACACACACACACACACACACACACACACAGGGATCCCTCACTTTCTGCGGTTAATGGCAACTGAGACTCCCCCGCGACCGATGATTTCTGCGAAGTAGGATCAACCCCCCTGACTGATGTATACGTACATGTATATGTGTAAATAATATCAATAAATACATATTCAATGCTATAAATGCTTATAATAACAATTAAACATCCAAAAATAATGCATAAGATGTAACACTCAGATGTGCACCTCACATACAAATGTAAGTAGTTTTGTGGGGGGGGGGACGTGTTGGGTTGTTTTTGGGGTTTTTTTTTGGGGGGGTTGCATAATTGGCCTTGTTTTGTGGCATTTTCCTTAACTTTTTCGCTATATACATACATACATACACACACATACCGCCCTGTATTCTTTCTCTTTCCATCATCTGATCCGAACGATGACTCCGATGCTCTGGAATCGACTCTTTGATTCTTTGAACGATGATCTGATTCAAGAGAAGTGACGAGAGAAACAAAACACATTAGGTTGAAAATACATGTACACTAGTCCTCCTCCTCATACTTTTTGTTTAATGCAAAGAAAAGGTTGTTTGTATCATCTGTCAAGAGGCAGTGGTGATATTCAAAGCATGCAATCTGCGCCGACACTCTGAATCCCGTCACAAAGACGAGTATGATCGCTTGCAAGGCCAAATGCGAGTAGACAAATTCTGAAAGCTAAAAAGTGGACCGTTAGCTCAGGAGAATACATTTGTACCCCAGGCTCGGCTGAACCAGTCGTCTGTTCAGGAAGTTTTTGGATTGCTCAACTGATAGCAAGCAGCGTGTTTTTTTTTGTTTTTTTTTTTTCCTCTATGAACGTCCCGGAAAGGGTCAGTAATATTTGGTTATGCGCGGCTTACTGGAAAACAATAAATGTTTACGTTCAGGCAGCCCTGCGATGGTCACACTTTTACTGTTACAACCTGACCTCAGCCCCCCATCAGAGAATGGAAAAGTTATGTGGCCCTCGCAGGAAAAAGTTTGGGGACCCCTGAACTAAAGAAAGATTAAAAATTTGCAAACAAAATTTAGACACGAACTTGTAGAAAGGTGCAGTATACTGTACATACTAGTAATAATACAGGTCCAGACCCGACTTGCACCCAAACCGTCTTACAACCACATTTGGTTCTGACCAACAGGTTGTAAGTGGGACACTATCTGTATATAAACATTAGTATGAAAGCAATATTACTATGCACTAATTAAACGCTCTCCCCTCCCCCCCTTGTTTGTTTTTTCCAGGTTCTGTGGCTGTTGGTTTTGTTCCTGATTCTTGGACTGATTGCATCAGATTTGTTAGTTTTGTTCTTAACTTTTAAGCAAAAGGTTATGTTATGCATGTAAAGGTGAAATGATAAAACAAGGTGTGTCAACAGGTATAGTATTAGAAGGGTGGAATTTCCCAATTGCATTAGAGAAAATATTTGGTGATAATGGTCCAACAAGTACCATACAACTGGACTCTGGCCTATGTTCAGTCATTATCTTCTGAATCATGAGCCCGGGGCATATTTAGAATTCTAAGGTCTGCTCTCCAGCTGCCGCTTGGTCAGTTCTAATGTAGTATCAAGACAGATCGTCATATATTCCCTGCACTACTCTGAAAATAAACTTAAAATGAGTTCAGGTAGCCCTGCGATTGCCTGGCAGGCTGTCCAGGGTGTACCTTACGCTCGCCCAAAGTCGGTCGAGATGGCCCTAATTAGGATTAAGCGGTTCAAAAAAAATGAATTAACAAATGAGCGAGCGAAGGTGGAGTGATTTTTCTGCAGTAGCCAGTGATCTGAACACAAATTATTGTGGTTTGTGATTAATTATAGACTCTGAGTGACTGGACCTGTTCAAGACTCATTTTTATCCTCGCCTCTCAGAAAGAAAGCCTGGGTTCAATTCCTGGTTTCACTTTTTTCTGTGTGGAATTTGCATGTTCCCCCTATGCTTGGATTTCCTCTTCGTACAGGGATCCATCACTTTCCACGGTGAATGGGGACAGACCCCCACACGACCGCCGATTTCCACGAAGTAGGATCGACCCCCCCCCCGACTGACTTATACGTACATGTATCAGTGTATACAATATCAATAAATACATTTTCAATGTTATAAATGCTTATAACAAACATTCAAAAATAATGCACAAGATGTAAATAAAATAAATGCACACACATACAGACACGAGCGCACACACAGATGCACACCTCACATTAAAATGTAAGTACAGGCGGTCTTCACTTAATGACGGACTTGGTTAACGACGATTCGGAATAACGACGGACTGTTAAAAATTGTCATATTATCAAAAGTATACTTTTACTGTTAACGAGTCACAGCAGAAACAAAGCAGCCGAGTTATGAGTGTGCGCATACCCAGTGTTGGCAGCATCTCCCATCCCACCTCCCCACTCACATACACACGGAAGTCTACCACGCTGCTAGGTCAGAAAGTTCAAGCGATTGCTAGCAGTTATGGCTTCTCACATTCAATGCTCTATACGTATGCAATACAGTAGCCTACTGTACAAATACAAACCAAGCAAAACGTCTACTAAAGCGGGGTTCGTTTAACGACGGAATCAGTTAGCGACGGTGCCTACAGAACATAACCCCGTCGTAAAGTGACGACCGCCCGGAGTTTTGTTGGGTTGCATTTTTATTTTTTTGCATAACTGGCCTTGTTTTGCTGCATTTTCCTTAACTTTTCCCCTATTTTCCTTAATTTCCTTTTTTTTTATTTTACGATGAATATTTGTTTGAAAAACCGCAATGCACTGTAGCTGCAGACACTGAAATACAAAATAGCGAGGGATCACTGTATACCAATTTCCTCCTACAGTCCAAAAACATGCGCAGTCGGCTAAATCTGGCTGTTCCAATTCACCCCCGGGTATGATTGATTGTGAACGGTTATTTGCGTGTGTTGGCAGGGCCCAGGAATTGACCCCAGTCCTTCTTGCTGTGAGGTGGATATACTAACCACTGCGTATAGGAATACATGTCAGTGTTAATATCTTAAAAAGTTGATTCCACATGCGTCTACAGTATCTCAAGTTCAGGTTTCTTCCATCAATGGCACGTTGACGGACTTGATTTGGATAAATTCTGGGTTTGTCCGGGGTGACATGCTTACAGTGCAGACTATGGTCTGTTCACGATGAGCTAAGTGCCTCTTCTGAATCGTTCTCAGCACATTTTTCAGGCGTTACTGCACCTTGTTGGAATGATTGATAAACCAGTTTGTCCTTTGCCATTTTTACTGGCTTATGGCCCCAGTTTAATTTCATGGTTCATTGCGCAACTAGAAGTTCTAAATCATCAGTAAATAGGTTTATGGCATGTGCGCTTTCAATTAGCAAACAGCTCTCTGAAAGTATAATGTGTGTGTTGTGTTACTTGTTTTTTTTTTTTTGTTTTGTTTTGTTTTTTTAGTTTCTGTCCCAACCTGGCTGCTATCGCCTCCACATTGAGACTGACACATAATGTGGCTGTATCCTTGATCATACCTCTACTTCATTATACACTTCATATGCACTGATCTCCCTTTGCTTTTATATATAGCTCAGTATTACAGATGTTCAGATACCATTTTCCCCATACCAATATCAATACTTGATCTTTTAGCACCTGTTGATGGTAAAACCTATTTGATACCCATGCATTAAAAACATCTGTAATAGTTTTTGGAAGCAGCTGTTTCCCAATTACTCAATGTAGTTTTTCGAAATACAGTATTTTAATTTTGTTTTTGATATATTTTGATGGTGCTAAAGGTGCTGGATCACTGATCCCAAGGTTTGGGGTTCAAGCCCCACTCTCAATGGGTTGTCACTGCCCCCCCCCCCCCAGTGCAGCTAGCCGGGTTATTAAAAGCCGGCCATGTCTCTCACTGTCTATGGTGAGAGGCATGTTAAAGAACAATTGCTGACTTTTGTCAATAGTCTCTGCATAGTCGACAGCATATTTATGCCCTGCAATGGCCTTGCGAGATGTCCACCCAGAGTCATCTGGGATGGGGGCCAGCCTCCGCACGACCCTAATTATGATTAAGCGGTTCCAGAAAATGAACTGAACTATACATGTCTCGAAACATATTTTGTATGTGTTTCCCGAACTTATTTGTATTTGTAGTTCTACTGATAATTGTTGTGCTCAAGTCAGTTAAAATATTCCCGGTGTTTGGTAGTTATTGTACTTTTGTTGGAAGAATGTATTTTCCCATAATGTTATGCAGGGAGTGACATTCTTAGCCCTTGGTAATGGAGCTCCGGATGTGTTTAGTGCAATGGCTGCTTTCTCACGTCCACAGACAGCTGGTTTAGCCATCGGTGCTTTATTTGGTGAGACTTTATTGCGTTATGATCGCTGCTTGCTATTTTATAAATGTGCACATGTGTCACAAAGTACAATTCCAGGCTTAATATAAATGGTCATATGTAATTCTCTGTATGTTTTTGACTCCAAGGGGCAGGGATATTTGTGACCACAGTTGTGGCTGGAAGTGTTGCCCTGGTGAATCCCTTCACTGTTGCCTCTCGTCCTTTCCTACGTGATGTCATTTTCTACATGATTGCTGTTTTTTGGACTTTCAACATTCTCTATAAGAGAGAGATTTTACTGGCAGAAGCCATAGGTGGTGTTCTCTTTTCATCCCCCCCCCCATACAAACTTAAAGTAGTTTCTGTGTTTGTATATGCTACATTGACTTATCTTTTCTTTCTTGATGTTACTTATATTTATTTGATCATTGATATTCCACAAGTGTGTACGTATAATGCAACATGGACCTTTTTGTCCCATCTTGCAGGATATCTGGGACTGTACCTGTTGTACGTTTTAATTGTGGTGGTGAGCACATATATTTATAACCGGCAGTCACACTCTCCTCGTGAACCTCTACCAACCCCTACAGAGTTTAGCCAAGGTAAGTTGAGCTCTTTCTGCTTCATAAATGATTATTTTACTAATTGCTCCATAGTTTACACTATATAGCCAAAAGGGTTGAGGACATCTGACCATCACATTCTAATGTCAAACAGAATTAATTGCAAATACATACGTGTGTCCATCCACATACATAGTCGACATTATAAGCGCCCAGGGCGCTTAAAAAAATTGGAGTGGGTGGGCGCTTATTAAAATGTTACCAGCCGAAGTGGAACGGTAAGTGCTTATTACCATAGAGGTGGAAAACATGAATAATAACAGAATAAAAGACTTTTACTGGTATTTGTGTCATTCGTTTTGAGGTATCAACCAAAAAACTTTTTACTTACATGAAAGCTGAAAATCAACAGAAAACAGTATAATTAAAAACAAACAAAAACAAAAAAAAGACCATTTAATTTTCCCTCCCTCGAGCCAATCAACACGAAGGTCAACTTT
This sequence comes from Plotosus lineatus, assembly GCA_024760905.1. Taxonomy (NCBI): domain Eukaryota; kingdom Metazoa; phylum Chordata; class Actinopteri; order Siluriformes; family Plotosidae; genus Plotosus; species Plotosus lineatus. The sequence goes on along the minus strand of CM045748.1, from coordinate 23,986,692 downwards.
AGCACATGGCACGTTAAAAAGCACATGACCAAGAACGTCTTTAAACATATGAAGTTAGTGAGCAGGAGAATCGGGTGAACAATACTATCACTTTCTGATAGGTCCATATCTGGCTCATCGCTCCATTGATTCAGAGCATCCCATAGTTTTGCTGTAGCAGTTTCTAATGGTTCATCGATTGGAAATTTACCAAGAGAACACAGCAAAATATTTTCCTGGTTTTTAAAGCACGGTCGAACAGTCAAATGTGTTGTTACTGATGAACATTACGTACATCAATGGGGGGGGGGGGGTGTCGCTCCTACTTGTCAGAAATTCAGCGTTCGCGGAGGGGCTCGGTCCCCGTTAAACTTGAAAAGTGTGGGATCACTGTATATATATAATTATTCAAAATATGTATCAATATATTATTGTAAGAACAGTATTTTAGGAGGCATCTGATATGCCCATGTCAGTGGTTTGCTTCTTCTGCTAAAAATGTTGAGCAAAAAATATACTAAATGTAAGCACAATCGTGTGTGTGTTTCAGAGGAACAGCCTTTGATCTCATCCACCGAGTCAACCTGTAGCATCTTCCTGAGAGCTATTAACCCTATAGATTTTAGGACCTGGAGGAGGATACACTGGGGGTGGAAAGTGCTCAAGATCATTCAGGTTAAACTTATTTACTTGTTTAGATATTGATAGAGTTATTTGGAATTATTTGTGGAGCAGTGGTTCTCAGACTTTTGTAACTTAAAGCACACCAAAGATTGTTAAAGAAAATGCTGGCCAGGGTGTACTCTGGCCTCGCCCACAGTCGGCTGTGATGGGCGTCAGACTCCCGGGGACCCTAATTAGGGTTAAGCTGCTCAGAAAATGAAGGAATGAATGGATCCAGGTTATGTAATGTTACCGCTTCTCAATGCATATGCGCAGTAAATATATAGCTGGCTATATAGCAAATAGTGAAAAAACATCTGTCTCTGTAATACGTGTCGATTTTCGAATATAAATTATCCTTGAGATTATTCCTCTTGATTGGCCATTGTAATATAATTAATATACATATATAAAAAAAAAATAGAAAATAGTAATCATTGTGAATAAAGATAAATAATAATCATCATCATAAAATCTGAATTATTCCCAAGGTTGGGGGTTGAAGCTACACTGTCACTGGGTTGTCACTGCCCCCCCCCAGTGCAGCTAACTGGGTTATCAAAGGCCGGCCATGTCTCTCATCGTCTCTGGTGGGAGGTTCATGTAAAAGAACCATTGCTGACTTTCATTAAGACTAACTGCATAGTCATCAGCATGTTTCTGCCCTGTGATGGCCTGGCAAGCTGTCCACGGTGTACTCTGCCCTCACCCAGTTTTGGCTAAGATGGACACCAGTCTCCCCATGACCCTAATTAGGATTAAGCAGTTCATAATATGAATGAAAAATTTAAATTATTTGACTTGTGTTATTTGACCTACCTCTTTGACTAATTGATAGCTTACTACTGCCGCCATGACCCACCAGATGGCACTCTTTGGGATTTTTACACCCAAGCCATAGTGGCTCATCAGGCCGGTGCTTATTTCCGGTTTCCATAGCATGAAGTGACCAGGAGTTCAACTCCTCCTGGATGGGACACGAGTCCATCGCAAGTTACCTTCCCAGTATATTTTTACTGGGACCCATTTATACTGCTGGGTCAACAGAGGCACACTTGTGGTTGAGACCCCTTGCCCAGGGGTCTAACCGGGATTTCAACACACAACCTCCGGATCATGAGTGCAGCACCCTGACCACTACACCACCAGCCCCAGATGGCACTCTGAGGCTCACTGGCGGAGATTTGCCATCAGTGAGGTTCACGTATTGCTCAGTGTTCATGTATAATCGTCTACGAGATGTTTGAGTGTGCATTAACGTCTTTTTGTAACTGCTGGAGGTTTTAGAGGATACTTGTGCATGTTGTTAGTTAATATTGTGACGGGTATTAAATCAGATTTGCAAATTTGTCCGCATTGTTCTAGCTACCATTTGAAGCGGTGTTGCTGTTGACAGTGTCAGTTGTGGATACGGATAAGAAGGAACGTAATTGGAATCGCCCTCTTAACTGCCTGCACCTTATTACTGGGCCACTGGTCTGCGTGCTTACATTTAACTCTGGGGCATGTGAGTGACAAGTATCAACACGAAACCAAACATTTATTTTATTTATTTATTTTTTAACCAACAAATTTACAGTACAACGGCATAATTTAACCCTGTATTTATTTCCAGCAGATTCTTGTACTTTTAATGTCAAGCTTACCTCTATGTGCTTTTAATTGTTCAGTCATGCATTATTAATTCTATGAAATGCAAAATTTTATGGGCTGGATGAATATTGATTAATTATTTCTACTGTCTCTGTGTGCCACAGATGGTCTGTATCTCATTGAGGGAGAGTTTCCTGTGTGGCTGCTAACAGCTCTTGTTGGAGCCTTTCTCTCAGGCATAGTGTACTGTACTCACACTAACGAGCATCGTCCTCTTTATCACTTTGTGAGGGTTAATTCATAATTTTATTCTTCAGTCCAACATGTACAGAGAAAACAGTTGAAGTTTCCCCCTCTTTTTAGGTTACTACAATATATACACACTCCACTCAAAACCGGCAAAAGGCAACCAACAAGCTGATCAAAACAAATACAAGTTTAATAATGAGAATATAAACAAACCTAAGTTGACAATAGCAAGCTAATGCAACATAATGAGAATTATTCAATGGCAAAAAAAGTATATTCACCAATAATGTCCACAAACCGCTGAATATTGATCCAGCAGTGAAGTCTAAGGTGCAGTATAGATGGATTAATGTCCAGCGATGAAAGTGAGCGCTCAAACATGGGACGTGGAGATAGACAACGATGCTGTGCAAAGCAGATGATTTAAACCACGTCTTCCTGTAGGCCTCACTCAAGCAGTATTTATAGGTAACACACCTGGAGTGGCTTCCTATAGCTTCCAGGTCACATGCACCCCAAACTCCTATTCTAGCCAGTCAGACTAAGAGAAAACAATCACTGCTGGAAGGGATTGGAAAGTGGGCGGAGCCTCCACACTAACCACCAGGTGACCCACATAAAGAGATTTACACTCCTAACAGTACAGTGATCCCTCACCACTTCATGCTTCAGTTTCTGTGGTTTCAGTGCATCGCGGGTTTTTTATAAATAGTCATCGAAATATTAAAAAAAAGGAAATTAAGGAAGAATGGGGGGGGGAAGTTACGGAAAATGCTACAAAACAAAGCCAATTATGACAAAAAAACCCCAAACAAACAAAAATAAAAAACAACCCAACAAAACTACTTACATTTTTATGTGAGGTGCGCGTCTGTATGTGTGTGTGTTTATGTTTTATTTACATCTCATGCATTATTTTTGAATGTTAATTGTTATTATAAGCATTTATAGCATTGCATATGTATTTATTGATATTATATGCACATATAAATGTACGTATACATCAGTCAGGGGGGTCGTTCGTACCTCATGGAAATCAGCGGTCGCGGGGGGGCTCTCGGTCCCCATTAACCGCAGAAAGTGAGAGATTCTTGTATATACTTAAACAGTTATGTGTCTCAGACTCAGTAGATGTCTCTAAATTGTGAATAGTCCCCCTGACATTCCCTCTCACGGTCAGTGATATCCAGTGTAAATTATGTAAATTGTATCCCGACCCAATATATAAACAGTCATTTTCTTTATGTATACACTTGTATGAAGGTATGTTCGATGATACTTTGGCTCATTAGTATGTTGTGCTGTTTGTGTGTTTATGCAGCTCTTTGCTATACTGGGATTCATAGTGAGCGCTTTGTGGATCAACTCAGTGGCTTCAGAAGTTGTGAATGTGTTGCACCTGCTGGGCGTTGTCTTTCGTTTGAGTAACACTGTACTGGGACTCACACTTCTTGCATGGGGAAACAGCATCGGAGGTAAATAAACATTGGTACTTCACAATTGTAGCAATCCTTTAACTGTAAAGAGTTCTGCTTCAGTTTGTCGTCAGAAAATGTTTTGAAATGTATTGTCTCTTTCAACAGATTGCTTCGCTGACATTACTATAGCGCGGCAGGGCTACCCCCGAATGGCAATTTCCGCCTGCTTTGGGGGCATCATTTTCAGTATCCTTATAATTAGATAACTTTTTTATCCATCAATAACATTTCTTAGATTCGTGGCTTGTAACTTTGTTCTGAACAGTTTATGGACCTGTTCACACACAAACAGAAAACAAAGGTTTACATATACAGTGATCCCTTCAGCTTCTTTGGCTTCAATGCATCGCAGGTTTTTCAAACATATTAAAAAAAAAATTTAAATAAGGAAATTAAGGAAAAATAGGAGAAAAGTTAAGGAAAATGCTGCAAAACAAGACCAATTATGCAAAAAAAAAAACCCCAAACAAACAAAATCAAAAAACAACCCAAATCCCCCCAACAAAACTATTTATATTTTTATGTGAGGTGCGCATCTGTGTGTGTGTGTGTGTGTGTGTGTGTGTGTGTGTGTGTGTGTGTGTGTGCACGCATGCATCTGTATATGTGTGTATTTATATTTTATTTAGATCTTATGCATTATTTTTGAATGTTTAATTGTTATTATAAGCATTTATAGCAGTGAATATGTATTTATTGATATTATATACACATATACATGTATGTATACGTCAGTCAGGGAGGTCCATCCTACTTCGTGGAAATTGGTGGTGGCGGGAGGTCTCGGTCCCTATTAACCGCTGAAAGAGAGGGATCCCTGTATATTTTTTGTTTGTTTTTTTGTTTTGAAACCTTAGCATCTATCTACCTCAGACATGCTGTTTGGAGTTGGTCTTGGCTGCCTGATGCAGATGTTCAAAAATCACAATTTCATAATGGTACGTCTACTGCTCCGCATTTTCCCGTTTCCACTGTATGTCTACAAATGTTTTCTTGTGATTGTGTTAAATATTTGAATTCATATAAACTGATTTTTATGTGTCTGCCATTGATTGATCTGTTTGTACATATGCATAACATTTATTTTAAAAGGACAATTATTATACTTTCGGCCAGGGGTGCACAGATTTTTACAGCATTCGAGCTACTTACAAAATGACCAAGTCAAAATTATCTCTATCAACTATAAAGTTGCAAAACATTTATTTATTCATAAATATACTGAATTCTTTATATGAACCATATATGTTGGTGTACCTTGCATAACTGCGTGGACCCATAATCCTCAATACAACTCTGTACATTTTTTGTCATTACCTCGCTCTGATGACTTACACTGAATGGAATTTCTTGTTCTTAATGATTGAGTGACTCGCCCGGAATGAAGCTGTGTTGGCTGCCTTTGCTTTTGAAGTCAGCGAGGCAAACGCACTTTGAAAACGACAATTTAAAAAATAAAAAAGTCTATCTTCCATTCCTTATGGACTCTTTTCAACTCATTTTTATACCCTTATGTTTAGAAGACATAAATTGAAGGCTAGCTCACTCGCTTGTTAGAATGTGCCGCTATGTCAGTGTTTCTCAAATATTGGGGCACAGTGTGATGTTGGGGGAGCGCATATGACCCTGGGGAAGATGCTTTTCTGGAATAGTGTATGAGAATTAAGTGTAATTGCACCTCCACTCCACTAGTTGGCAGTGGTGCTCTTATTGTCGCTCTATGGTGTAGCGGTGCAAATGATATAAAGTGCAGTAAACAACCCCTTAAGAAACAACACGGAAAAATTTCTAACAGGAACGAAGACAAAGGTGGAGAGAGACGGAGATATTAAGACATAAATAAGTTGAATGAGTTTAAATAAGGATTTTTTTTTTCAGGCACATTGGTGCACTTTAAATCTTTTCTGTTACAGATTAAAAAAACAATGTTAATGAAGTTTTTAATATTAATAAAGATACAGTGTTATGTAGAGGTGTACTAATAATTTTATAGACAAATAATACTATTATAGTCGTGGGGCGGTGGGGGACGTGAAATGTTTTTTTCTTCCTAGAGGGGGCGCCACAGAAAATAATTGAGAAACACTGCGCTATGTGCACATGCACAGTGACACTGGTGTCAGAAAAGGTCAGATTGGTCAGACTGTCAATCAAGTGATAAATTTCATATTGAGCATATCAGACTGACGTCTCAGTTTTAATACCACGTGATCCACTCACACTATCTTTGCGAGCGACCGGTAGTTCGCGATCGATGTATTGGGTACCCCTGCTTTAAGCTGTTAGGCATATACTAGTCCTTCTCAAAAAATTAGCATATTGTGATAAAGTTGATTATTTTCTGTAATGTACTGATAAACATTAGACTTTCACCTATTTTAGATTCATTACATACAACTAAAATAGTTGAAGCCTTTCATTGTTTTAATATTGATCATTTTGGCAAAAAAGTAAAGAAAAACCAAAAATTCCTATTTTAAAAAAATTGTCATATTTCATCCGACCAATAAAAAAAGTGTTTTTAATACAAAAAAAAGTCAACCTTCAAATAATTATGTTCAGTTATGCACTCAATACTTGGTCGGGAATCCTTTTGCAGAAATGACTGCTTCAATGCGGCGTGGCATGGAGCCAATCAGCCTGTGGCACTGCTGAGGTGTTACGGAGGCCCAGGATGCTTCGATAGCGGCCTTAAGCTCATCCACAGTGTTGGGTCTGGTGTCTCTCAACTTTCTCGTCAAAATATCCCACAGATTCTCTATGGGCTTCAGGTCAGGAGAGTTGGCAGGCCAATTGAAGACAGTAATACCATGGTCAGTAAACCATTTAGCAGTGGTTTTGGCACTGTGAGCAGGTGCCAGGTCGTGCTGAAAAATTAAAATCTTCATCTCCATAAAGCTTTTCAGCAGATGGAAGCATGAAGTGCTCCAAAATCTCCTGATAGCGAGCTGCATTGACCCTGCCCTTGATAAAACACAGTGGACCAACACCAGCAGCTGACATGGCACCCCAGACCATCACTGACTGTGGGTACTTGACACTGGACTTCAGGCATTTTGGCTTTTCCTTCTCCCCAGTCTTCCTCCAGACTCTGGCACCTTGATTTCTGAATGACATGCAAAATTTGCTTTCATCCGAAAAAACTACTTTGGACCACTGAGCAACAGTCCAGTGCTGCTTCTCTGTAGCCCAGGTCAGCCGCTTCCGCCGCTGTTTCTGATTCAAAAGTGGCTTGACCTGGGGAATGCGGCACCTGTAGCCCATTTCCTGCACACGCCTGTGCACGGTGGCTCTGGATGTTTCTACTCCAGACTCAGTCCACTGTTTCCACAGGTCCCCCAAGGTCTGGAATCGGCCCTTCTTTCACGTTTTCCTTCCCACAGACGTCCCGCTCTACAGCACTCTGGGAACAGCCTATTCACTCAGATTTCTTTCTGTATCTTACCCTCTTGCTTGAGGGTGTCAATGATGGCCTTCTGGACAGCAGTCAGGTCAGCAGTCTTACCCATGATTGTGGTTTTGAGTAATGAACCAGGCTGGGAGTTTTTAAAAGCCTCAGGAATATTTTGCAGGTGTTTCGAGTTAATTGGTTGATTCAGATGATTAGGTTAATAGCTCGTTTAGACTACCTGAACATGATATGCTCATTTTTTGAGATAGGAATTTTGGGTTTTCATGAGCTGTATGCCAAACTCATCAGTATTAAAACAATAAAAGACCTGAAATATTTCAGTTGGTGTGCAATGAATCTAAAATATATGAAAGTTTAATTTTTATCAGTACATTTCAGAAAATAACGAACTTTATCACAATATGCTACTTTTTTGAGAAGGACTAGTATTAGCTACATATAGGCTTGATGTGTTCAAAAGAGAAACCTAAATAACTACATGTTTCTTGTCTGTCCACAGCTGGACTCGGATGGTTTACTAACTTGGGTATTGGCAGCAGCATTGGGTCTCTCTCTGGTCGCCTCATTTGTTCTTGTTCCTCTGCAGTGCTTTCACCTAAGCAGAGCATATGGCATCTTCCTTCTGCTCTTCTATGTTGCCTTTCTGATCATTGCACTCCTTACAGAGTTTGGGAAGATCCATACGTAAACCTACCATAACACTGATTCCGTTTATGCAGGGATATTACAAAACTGTGAACTTTTTAATCAGCGAGAAAGCAATACAAACTATTAATTTTAATGAAATGTATTTTTCAACTGTTAAAACAAATTTTAATTAAATGGGTTTTTTTTCACCTGTGCCTTTTGAGTTTGGACAGTTTGACTGTACTTTATTGAACACAACCCTGTAAGGGGGGCAGTGGCGGCCTAGTGCTAAAGGTATTTGATCACCGATTCTAAGGTTGGGAGGTTCAGGCCCCTCTCGATAGATTGTCACTGCCCTAGTGCAGCTAACTGGGTTATCAAAGGCCTGCCATGTCTCTCACTGTCCATGGTGAGAGGTTCATGGAAAAGAACCATTGCTGACCAAAAGTAGCTGCACAGCTGTGTGTTTTTGCCCTGCAATTGCTTGGCGAGCTGTCCTGGGTGTACTCTTCCCTTGCCCAGTTTTGGCTGAGAGGGGCTCCACCCTCCCCACAACCCTAATTAGGATTAAGCTGTTCAGAAAATTAATGAGACCATCAAGTGCAGTCACATGGCTAGACGGCTTAGTGTCTGTCTTGGTGGTAATTAGTTGTAAAAGCAGAATTTGGAAGGTGATGTAACCCTGACGTGGACTGGGGAAGAGGTTGACATGTCAAATAAGATTACACAAGGTAATAGCATACTGTCGAAGTAAAAGATTGCATACAGTTTATAATTAAAATTATGATTCCATACATTTCTTCTGATGCCAATGATCACATCTATTTTATTTACAGGTGACACTGGGGGACAGTGACAACCTTGTGGAGAGTGGGACTTAAACCGCCAACCTTAGGATCAGCAATCCAGCACCCTTTACCACCAGGCCACCACTGCCCGGGTGTTTTAAAAGTAATTGATTGAAGTTAATTGAAAGACATTTATTTCAACTTTACAGTCAGACTTCCAGTGGTTCAAAAGTTATGTGCATCCAGTGGATCGCGAAAGCAGACTGGACAGCGCCAGTCTTTCGGATAATTATGTTGAGAAGCTACTGATTGACCAGATGCCACTGACATTGTCCATTAGCACTTAATAGAAAATGCAAATTTTGGAGTCTGTCGTATTGTACTTAATACAAACTCCACAGCTCAGTCAAGATTCTACAAGTCCTCATCAGGGATTCAGAATTCTAAACACGAAGCACAAACACTTTATGTAAATAATAGACATTGCATCATTCTGGGTGTAGACACCAATAAACCACCTGTTCACATTACATAAGTAACTTATTACATAAAGGAGGCAGTGGTGGCCTAGTGGTATATGGCACTGGATCGCTGATCCTAAGGTTGGGGGTTCGAGTCCCACTCTTCACAAGGTTGTCACTTGCCCCCCCGCCCCAGTGCAGCTAACTGGGTTATCAAAGACCGGCCATGTCTCTCACTGTGGTGTGAGGTTCATGTAAAGAACTATTGCTGACTTTTGACAAGAGTAGCTGCAAAGCCGTCAACATGTTTTCACCCTGCGATGGCCTGGTGAGCTGTTCAGGGTGTACTCTGCCCTCATCCGGAGTCGACTGGGATGGGCGCTAGCCTCCCCGCGACTTAATTAGGATTAAGTGGTTACAGAAAATGAACTTATTACATAAGTTCACGTTACTACACATGTGCGGGGAATGTAATGTCAAAGGTCACGGCTACCAAACTTTTCGGTGGCCATTTGCTTTTGTATGTAAACAACATTGTCACACCTGAACAACGGTCATTAAAGTTTTCTTCAAGCCTTAAAACCTCATAACACCAGGTGCGCGTTGTGCTGTATTGAATTGTGGAAACAGGCTTGAGCGATATAAAAAGCAAACTTGCAGTGAGCATGCCTGTAACTTCGGGACAAGCGTGTGTATACTCTCGCCGCTATTAACATTATATACTTTCCCAACCGAGCTGAAGGATCCAGAGGGAGGTATTCGTTGGATTAAAGCAGTAAGTTTCTCATTAAAGTATATTAATTAACATTCTATTCATTGTAGAGTCCACAATTAATTGTGTCTTCCAACTGAGCTGACAATATGTGATAGGCAGACCCGGACATTAGCCTGATTAGGTTGACTATAGTCTTCTTCTTCTTCTTTTACTTTCGGCTGCTCCCTTCAGGGGTCGCCACAGCAAATCATCCGCCTCCACCTCACCCTGTCCTCCGCATCTTCTTTTCTGACTCCAACGACCTTCATGTCTTCCTTCACCACATCCATAAATCTCTTCTTCGGTCTTCCTCGAGGCCTTCTGCCTGGTAGTTCCAACCTCAGCATCCTACTGCCAATATACTCACTATCCCTCCTCTGTACATGTCCAAACCATCTCAATCTAGCCTCTCTGACTTTGTCTCCAAAACATCTTACGTGGGCTGTCCCTCTGATATACTCATTTCTGATCCTATCCATCCTCGTTACTCCCAGGAGAACCTCAACATTTTCATCTCTGCTACCTCCAGCTCTGCCTCCTGCCTTTTCCTCAGCGCCACTGTTTCAAGCCATACAACATCGCTGGCCTCACCACCATCTTGGACACTTTTCCCTTCCTTCTTGCTGACACCCCCCTATCGCACATCACACCGGATACTTTTCTCCAACCATTCCAGCCTGCCTGCACACGCTTCTTCACCTCTTTTCCACACTCTCCATTGCTCTGGATTGTTGAGCCTAAGTACTTAAAATCCTCCACCTTCGTTATCTCTGCTCCCTGTAACATCACCGCTCCTCCTGGGTCCTTCTCATTCACACACATGTATTCTGATTTTCTGAGGCTAACCTTCATTCCTCTCCTTTCCAGGGCATACCTCCACCTCTCTAGATTTTCCTGCACTTGTTCTCTGCTCTCACTACAGATCACGATGTCATCTGCAAACATCATAGTCCATGGAGATTCTTGTCTCACCTCGTCTGTCAGCCTGTCCATCACCATAGCAAACAAGAAGGGGCTCAGAGCTGACCCTTGATGCAGTCCCACCTCCACCTTGAATTCGTCGATCACACCGACAGCGCACCTCACCACTGTCTTACATCTCTCATACATGTCCTGCACCACTCTAACATACTTCTCTGCCACTCCAGACTTCCTCATGCAATACCACAGTTCTTCTCTTGGCACCCTGTCATATGCTTTCTCCAAATCCACAAAGGCACAATGTAGCTCCCTCTGACCTTCTCTGTACTTCTCTATTAACATCCTCAAGGCAAACATTGCATCTGTGGTGCTCTTTCTTGGCATGAAACCAAACTGTTGTTCACAAATGCTGACCTCTGCCCTTAGTCTAGCTTCCACTATTCTTTCCCATAACTTCATCGTATGGCTCATCAACTTTATCCCTCTGTAGTTGCTGCAACTCTGCGCGTCTCCCTTGTTCTTAAAAATGGGCACCAGCACACTTCTCCTCCACTCCTCCGGCATCTGCTCACTCTCTAGTACCTTGTTGAATGTTCTTGTCAGAAAATCTACTGCTACCTCTCCTAGACACTTCCATACCTCCACAGGTATATCATCAGGACCAACTGCCTTTCCATTCTTCATCCTCTTCAATGCCCTTCTCACTTCACCCTTACTGATCTTTGCTACATCCTGCTCCTCAATGGTTACCTCTTCTACTCTTTTTTCTCTCTCATTTTCCTCATTCATCAGCTCTTCAAAGTACTCTTTCCATCTTCCCAGCACACTTCTGTCATTAGTCAATAGAGTTCCCTCTCTGTCCTTTATCAATCTAACTTGCTGCATGTCCTTCCCATCTCTATTTCTCTGCTGTGCCAACCTGTATAGATCATTTTCTCCCTCTTTACTACCCAACCTATCATACAAGTCATCATATGCCCTCTGTTTGGCCTTAGCCACTGCTACTTTCGCCTTACGCTGTGTCTCCCTGTACTCCTGTTTACTCTCGTCGATCCTCTCAATGTCCCACTTCTTCTTGGCTAACCTCTTCCTTTGTACACACTCCTGCACTTCCCATTCCACCACCAAGTCTCCTTATCTACTTTCCTTCCAGAGGACACACCAAGTACTCTCCTACCTGTGTCCCTGATCACATTTGCTGTGGTTGTCCAGTCATTTGGAAGCACTTCCTGGCCACCCAAAGCCTGTTTCAACTCCTCCTTGAAGACAACACGACACTCTTCCTTTTTCAGCTTCCACCACCTTGTCTTCTGCTCTGCCTTTGCCTTTTCACCTTTCTCACCATCAGAGTCATCCTGCACACCACCATCCTATGCTGTTTGGCAACACTCTCACCCACGATGACTTTGCAGTCACTGACTTCCTTCAAATTACATCGCCTACACAAGATGTAGTCTACCTGTGTGCTCCTACCTCCGCTTTTATAAGTCACCCTATGCTCCTGTTTCTTCTCGAAGAAAGTATTCACCACAGCCATTTCCATCCTTTTTGCAAAATCTATCAACATCTGTCCTTCTGCGTTCCTGTCCTGGATACCAAACCTGCCCATCACTTCCTCGTCCCCTCTGTTTCCTGCACCAACATGTCCATTGAAGTCTGCACCAATGACCACTCTTTCACCTCTGGTGGTACTCTGCATCACTTCATCTAAATCACTCCAGAATCTCTCCTTCTCTTCTAGCTCACATCCTGCCTGTGGGGCATAAGCACTAACAACATTGAGCATTACACCTTCAATTTCTAACTTGGGACTCATCACTCTATCTGACACTCTTTTCACTTTTAGAACATTCCTGACAAACTCCTCCTTCAAGATGACTCCGACTCCATTTCTCTTCCCATCCACACCGTGATAAAATAGCTTAAACCCTGCTCCTAAGCTTTTAGCTTTGCTACCTTTCCACCTGGTCTCCTGAACACACAGTATGTCCACCTTCCTCCTCTGCATCATGTCAACCAGCTCGCTACCTTTTCTGTGCATAGTTCCAACATTCAAAGTCCCCACTCTCAGTCCTAGACTCATGCCTTTCCTCTTCTCTCTCTGCCTACGGACACGCCTCCCACCTCTCCTTCTTCGACGTCTTCGACCAACAGTAGTCCAATTTCCATCAGCACCCTGTTGATTGACAGCACTGATGGCGGTCGTTGTTAACCCGGGCCTCGACCGATCCGGTATGGAGGGAATACTTTTGATTTGCATTTTAAGTAATTGGCATTGGTTTTACGTCGGATGCCCTTCCTGACACAACCCTCTGCATTTCTCCGGGCTTGGGACCGGTATGAGGGGGAGAGACACTGGTTAGTGCCCCCCCCACCTCATGGCTGCATTATTAGGTTGACTATAGTATAGATCTATAAACTAGTATAACCTTAGAGTCAGAAAAACAATCCTGGGTCATGATAGAACAGTTAATGGATCTAATAATGGTCGAGGTCTATTGTAGGTAATGTCTATTGGGTTTTTACACCCGAGCCCCACGGCTCATCAGGCCGGTGCTTATCCCCGGTCTCCATAGCATGAAGCGACCAGGAGTTCAACTCCCCCTGGATGGGACGCTAGTCCATCACAGGTTACCTTCCCAGTATATTTTTACTGGTACCCATTTATACTGCTGGGTGAACAGAGGCACACTTGTGGTTGAGACCTTGCCCAGGGGTCTTAGCACAGTGAGGGTCTCAGTGGGATTCGAACTCACAACCTCCTGATCATGAGCACAGCACCCTAACCACTACGCCACCAGCCCCACGAGGTCGATTGTAGCCTTGTTCAAATATAATTTTGGGCTTTGCCATTGTATAGAAAATTTGTCAGACTTACCTTCTTTGTAGTCGATTCTGAGTCGCGCAAGTAAGGCAGCTTGGTCTTTTGACAACAAGAAATTTGCTACGTCAGCGTACATACAAGGAGGCCACTTTGACACGGCATTGATTTCCGTTTTCCAGCCTTCCTTATGTCGCAAGGGGTCAGGAATTGTCAGCATTTCACCGTCCACTTCAAATGTCAGCAGGCTGGCATAGTCACGCTGGATCTGCACGGATTCCTCAGCTTTTGACAGGATTATCGGCAAATTTGTGTAACGTGGCGGCCAATGCAAACGCAACTAATTCATCCTTAGTTTTGCGGGAACAACCGGGAAGAGCCCTACACGTACAATATGCCCGTCGACCAGGAACTTTCCATAAATTAAACGTATCGATAGAGCACTGTTCATTAACATTCAGGTTAAACTCCACTATTTTTGGTAGTCTGTTTGGTAGCCCAGGGCAGTGGTAGCCTAGCGATATAGATGCCGGATCACTGATCCTAAGGTTGGAGGTTCAAGCCCCTCTCACCACAGGTTGTCATTGCCCCCCAGTGCAGCTAACTGGGTTATCGATGGCCGGCCATGTCTCCCACTGTCTGTGGTGAGAGGCCATAAAAGACCCATTGCTGACTTTCATCAAGAGAGCCTAACTGTCAGCGTGTTTCTGCCTTGTGATGGCCTGGCGAGCTGTCCAGGGTGTACTCTACCCATGCCCAGAGATGGCCGAGATGGAGCACAAGCCTTCCCGCGACCCTAATTAGGATAAAGCGGTTCAGAAAATGAATTAATTAAATGACTCAAATATCTAACCCCTCCCTGAAAATATGCAGAAGTAACACAAGGCCTGGATGTCTGATAAGATGTTTACTATAAAATGCCAGACATTTAAACCAAAAAAAAAAAAGCAGGACTGCTAAATCGAGGATATGCCAAATAGAGTAGGACTAGTGGGACAAGAAAGCCGAAGCATCTGAAAGATGCTCCTGACAGATGTGACTTCTATCGAAATATAAAGGGAGTGTGTATTCGAATGAGGCCTCATCAATTTCATCGGCTAACATTGAATTCTTGGCAACTAAGCATTAAATCATTGCGAGATAAGCTGAAGACATTTCGTGTCTGCTTCGTAGAACCTTAAAATGTTTATAATGCAGTCGATATCCTCCCTGAACATCCTATACCGTCAACTACGCCATAGATTTCTGAATTAAATGATGCCATTAAACAAGTGGCCAATGGTAAGATTCCAGGTGATGACAGGCTGCCTGATGAGAATTTCACATCTGGAAATGAACTACAGTACTTACTAGAAGACATTTGCACTAATTAAATAAACATCTATTGTCAATCTTTGCATCCATGGAAACGGGTTTGTTTGTAATAATCACAAGGGCATTTCACTCTGTTCCGTTGCTAGGAATGTTCTCACTCGAGTGCTTCTAAATTAACTGAATGAATCTCATGCTAATGTGAATCATAGTGTGTTTTCAGGTTAGTAACGGTACAGTTAATAAGGTGTTTTGTTTATGACAGATACAGGAGAAGGAGCAAAGCTGCATAGCCATCAGCATGTTTCTGCCTTGTGATGGCCTGGTGAGCCTCCCCAGAGTCGGCTGAGATGGGCTCCAGCATGCCTCGTGACCCTAATTAGGATTAGAACATGAATGAATCAATCAATCAAAATAAAGCAATAATCCAAAAAAGTAGTAAAATAATAGCACATAGCACGTATAATAATATTATACAAATATTAGTAGGATAATATAATAGTCATTTTTTTATAAAATAGAATGGTAAGATAAACTGTAGATTTATTATTTAGCGAGTTACAGTGATCCCTCGCTACTTCATGATTCAGTTTCTGCGGCTTCAGTGCATCGCGGGTTTTTCAAAAATATTAACAATTAAGAAAATTGAGGAAACGGGAAAAGTTAAGGAAAATGCCACAAAACAAAACCAGTTATGCAAAAAAATAAATAAATTAATTAATTAATTAAAAAAATTAAAAAAAACCCAAAACCCCCCAACAAAACTCCACACATTTTTATGTGAGGTGTGCATCTGTGTGTATTTATATTTTATTTACATCTCATGCATTATTTTTGAATGTTTAATTGTTATTATAAGCATTTATAATATTGAATATGTATTTATTGATATTACATACACATACATGTATGTCAGTCAGGGAGGGTCGATCCTATTTCGCGGAAATTGGTGCTCGGGGGGGGGGTCTCGGTCCCCATGAACCACAGAAAGTGAGGGATCCCTGTATATAGTTTTCTCCCCCCATTATTTTTTTTTTAAATTAAGTCTGTAGAGAAGAGAAAATCTTCACCTATGTGGGAACATTTTGAAATGGTTTAATTGGTTGTATAATAATAAAAAGGTTGTATAATTGAAATAAGGCTCGTTAATGGACATTTTATGATTGTCATTTTTTTATGCTTACAGTAATTATAATCATGCATTGCCATATTCATATTGCACTTTTATGTAACTAAAGGTTAAGTGCTTGCAGTGCCTCAAAGGAATTGCCTTAATACATCAACAGCAAATATAATTATTTTCCTCATTAAAAATCAATACAATAATTACAAGCACTCTTCAGTTTCCGGACTACACAAAGTCCCGTGGCAAGCACTAAGTTCCATCAAAAAATTTTCACCCAACTTTATAGATTTCTGTATTGTTTTTTTACTAGATGTCGATTCCTCATCACTTATACAATTCTTCTTCTTTCTTCTTTTCCTTCCGGCTTTTCCCTTCAGGGGTCGCCACAGCGAATCACCTGCCTCCATCTCACCTTATCCTTTGCATCTTCTTCTCTTACACCAACGACTTTCATGTCGTCCTTCACCACATGAAGTCCAATTTCCATCAGCACCCTGTTGGTTGACAGCACTGATGGCGGTCGTTGTTAACCCGGGCCTCGACCGATCCGGTATGTCATTCTTTCTTGTGATTCGCATAGTTTATTTAGCATTTGTTTTACACCGGATGCCCTTCCTGACGCAACCCTCTGCATTTATCCGGGCTTGGGACCGGCGTGAGGGAGAGACACTGATTTGTGCCCCCCCCTCACGGCTGCATTATCACCTATACAATTCTGTCTGTCTTCCTTTCGGCTTTTTCCCTTTTACTCGGGAGTCGCCACAGCGAACCATCTGATTCGCACGTTTGATTTGGCAGAGATTGTTTTTACGTCGGATGCCCTTCCTGTCACAACCCTTTTTAGCAAGGGACAGAAACACGCTGATGACTTTGCAGCTACTCTTTACCAAAGTCAGCAATGGTTCTTTTACATGCCTCTCACCATAGACAGTGAGAGACATGGCCTGCCTTTGATAACCCAGTTAGCTGCACTGGGGGGGACAGTGACAACCTTGTGGAGAGTGGGACTCGAACCCCCAACCTTTGGATCAGCGATCCAGCACCCTATACCACTAGACCACCACTGCCCCATCACCTATACAATTCTAATCAGAGATAACATATAAACATCCAAAACAGTATTAATATTCATTCCTTTTCAGAACTGCTTTGTCCTAATTATGGGCATGGGCCCAGGAGGAGGCTGGCTCCCATCTCAATCGACCCCGGGTGAGGGCAGAGTATACCTTGTACAGCCCGTTGGGCCAACACACAACCATTTACACTCACATCTAGGGGGAATTTGGATCAGCTAATTAGCCTGTTATGCTATGTGTGTTTTTGGACTTTGGGAGGAAACTGGATTACCCCGAGGAAACCCATGCAAGTACAGGGAGAACATGCAAACTCCACACTGAAACACCTGAGTTGGGAATCCTGGACACCCAGGCCTTCTTGCTGTGAGGTGGACATGCTAATGCAGTGCTTCGCAATTATTTTCTCTGACGCCCCCTCGAGGAAGAAAAATATTAATAATTTCAGCCCCACCCCCAGCACGCAACTATAAATAGTGTTTCAAATGCTTGTCAAGTGAAACTGTAATCTGCAAGCATTATCAAATATTATTTTAGTTTATTTATTATTTTAGCTCATTTTATTATAATGAATAGATTATTATTATTATTATTATTATTATTATTATTATTATTGTGTAGCAAGTATAGAAACAATTTTTACAATTGTAAAATGTGACTGTGGACATGTGTCTTTGATTGCAGTCTTTAAAAAAAAATCTTAAACAGTACATGGGAACATAAAACTGAAATAAAATGTTTTATAATAATGTTTACATCTGTGAGGCGCTCCACCGAAAGTAGGCGCTTGTCGCACAGACCACTTTTCAGATAAAGGCCCGAAAAATAAAAATGATCCATTCTTATCGAAATTCGGATTTTTGCATAAACTATTAAAACAAGTATTCAACTATCACTTGCTCATGTGAAATCAACTAAAACTCACTAAAAATATTTTTTTCCCCAATTTTTCTGGCGAGGACCCTCATAAAACTAGATAAAAACAGTAGCAAACTTACTGTTTTTCTTTGCAATTATTCACCGAGTTCGGTACAAGACACACTATAATCCATACACCAGAAGAACGGCTGTGAAGTCATCTCTCCATTTTGGATACTGTTGTAATATTAAAATGTCATTTCAGCGAATAAAATAAAGGTTATGAAGACGATATGCTTGTAAACAATGCAGTCTAGTTGCTAAGGAAGATCTGAAACGAGCACCCTGATTGGTCAGCTCGGGCTTGCACATGCACAGTGCCCGTCACACGTTAACGTCCGGTTTACTTCCTGATTCTAGTTTAACCGCTGGCGGAACTTATCTCCAACTTTCTCTGCAATAACAGTCATTAAGTTTATTTATAATATTGTGAATACACATAATTTCTGGGAAAGGAGAGTGAAATGTCATCTGTGATGTCTAGCAGCATTAGTCTTGATGTTAAATTTGACGCAAGAATTCGGCTTTGGAGATGCCAGAATGCTTGGCGTTCTTGAAGATTATTTCGCCGGTGAGTATTTTTCTCTGCATGCAAAATTCGATTATGGAATTTTTTTATCATTTCATTTGCGTGTAATCTTGTCTGGACTGGACATGCTGGATTGTGGGTTGTTTAGTTTTGTACGGAAATATTCAAGACCTGAAAAATACTTAAATGTTTCATTCCTTTTACATATAAACAAACTGATGATGATGATGATGATGATGCTAGCTAAGTTGATGAAGATTTTGATGTTGATAAAGAAGATGCATCTGTTAATAAAAGTGTGATGAGTGGTGTTTGTAAAGAAGATGTGATCCTTTTGGCTGAGCAGGATATAGATGAAGATGATAATGATGAAGGCAGAGTTGATGAAGCTTACTTGCATAAAGAGATCAGAGAGTTTTGTTATAGTTTTCTTAAATGTGATAATGATCATGTGTGTTCAATTGCAGCATCTTTCAAAACTCAAGGCTAAAAAAGTGCATTTTTTCCTTGTAAAGCATAAGGTGATATTACACAGTCCATCCATCTTCCTGTTTTCTGCTGCTGCAAGCTCTGGTCATAGAAGCAAGGGGTCAAGGAGGGGAACCCGGGCATTCCCTGCCCACTAATACTCCCGAGTTCCTCTTGGGGGATCCTGTGACATTCCCCAGGCCAGACAGGATATATAATTTTACTAGCAATAACAATATCCTCATATCCAAATATCCAATATCCAAAAAAATTCCTCTTCAGATGCCGGAACCGAAAGTCAGAGAGGCTAGATCGAGATGGTTTGGACATGTAGAGTAGGGATAGTGAGTATATTCGTAGTGGGATGCTGAGATTGGAACTACCAGGCAGGAGGCCTAGAGGAAGACCAAAGAGAAGATTTATGGATGTGGTGAAGGAGGACATGAAGATCATTGGCGTTAAAGAAGATGCAGAGGATAGGGTGAGATGGAGGCAGATGATTCGCTCTGGTGACCCCTGAAGGGAACAGCCGAAAGGAAGAAAAAGATGCCTGAACCACCTCAGCTGGCTCCTTCCGATGTGGAGGTGCAGTAGCTCCACCCTGAGCTCCTCCCTGTATGTCTAGCTTCTCACCCTGAGCCCAGACACACTTTGAAGGAAAATCATTTCAGACGCTTGTAGATCTTCAATCTCACTACTCACATCTTACTTTCGGTGAGGATTGGAACATAGATGGACCATCGGAACGAAAGCTTTGACTTTTGGCAGAGTTCCCACCTCACCATAGCAGACTGGTACAAGTAGCCCCTTTACGTCCATCCCGTGGGCCATCCATCCATTACTTATAAGCAAGATCCTGAGATTCTTGAACATGTAAGCTTTATTATAATTAAGCCCCAGTAGACTCATTACTTCAGGAAGTGTTTTAATCAGCCAAAATGATTCTAAAACAACGATAATGAAGAATGTGGTAGCGGGTTATATAATTATGTGCCAGCTGTGAAAGGCGGCAACAGATGGACAAGTCTAACCTGTTGAATTTCCAGCAATTTATGTAGGCGTGCCTTTTATTTATCCTGCAGAGAGGAAACTCAGGGAAGTGATTCAATAAGCCGACTGATCATGCACCAAAAATAAGAATTCTACTCCATACCCTTTATACACACACCCATACTCCCTAATCATGCCCCACAGGACACCCGGAGGGAAGTCATTTTATTTTATTATTATTTTTTTTTTTTGGAATTCCATAAAGCTCAAGTACTGCACAGTGGTCTACCAAACCCCCAGTCCATGAAGAAAGCTGCAATGTTCTTCCTGGTTTCAAGGCCTGATCAGTGGTCTGACTGTCCTCTCTAGTACCCTGGCATACACCTTCCGAGGGAGGTTGAGAAATAGGACACAGCCTCCAGTCCACTTTTTTAAAGTGAGGCCTACCATCCCAGTTTGCCAGGATGGAGGTACTGTTCCCAACTCAATGTCCCAAAGTCCTGACAGCACAGACAAGTCAACAGTATCCAGAGCTTTTGAGGACCTTGGGGCACTTCTCATCCATCCCTGGGGCACTGTGATTTCAGTGTCAGTCAAGAGGTCATCGTAGACCCCATGTACTGTGCTGAATCTAAGAAACCATTGAAGTGGGATTGAGAATATCCTTCAATTATTTCTGTCACCACTTGACTATGTCCTCAATTCCACTTCGCAGAACTGAAATTCACACACATGACTTTTTATTTATTTATTTATTTTATTCATCCCTGTGGCAGCAAGATCCTTTAAATCCTATTAAAGACAGCAGTCAAAATATGATACTTCCAGTGTGGCAAAGCTTGATATTTATAAGTCAAATGCTAAAAAAATCCCACAATTTCCTAGGAAATTCTCTCGCAGTCAGAGGGATACGGGGGGGGGGGTTTGTTTATAAAATGATGTGCAATTCTGATCTAAAATATTCTGTGGCCTCATTTCTTTTATATTAACAAAACAATAAGTCGGTATCAGATTTGCCCAGAAAATCAAGAGATAATTAATGGCCCGAGTCTTTGATTTCAACTGTTTATTTACCTGGATTCATTCCAGGTGAGCATTTAAAACTTAAATTAAAAAGGCTATGAAAAAAAAAATAAATAAAAAAAAATAAATGAGAGTCTCGCATTCATCTCAAATGACGAAAAAGCTCTACAGATGTAATTTCATTACTGTAAGTCAGTACAATTTTCTTCCTTTTCTGCCCCTCCTCGATATACCACGGACCCAGTTTAATTTATTAAAAAATTTAAATAAAAAGAAAAATGTAAAAATCAGTCAAATTCACAATCACCACACAATTTATAAATATACAAATAAAATCATTTATATCTTGTAAATTACAATACTCTTGAGCTTGAAAATATAGGGGAAAAAAAAAAAAAAAAACACCGGAAAATGGAATGACACACCATCCTAAGAAATGCACATCTTTTATGTATTGTATGAGTGGGATGTAATGCAATCAAAGCTTAATTGACAACCTCTTTATCATCCATCTATTGCGGAACCAACATGAAATTTGGTCAGAGTTTTTGGGGTTTTTCCAATTTAGATTTTCTACTGACAACAATTCCAATTATTTTTATTATTATTTTTTTTTTTTTAAGTCCACGATATCACACATTATTTGAAGGGGATATATGAATATTAGATCAAATCGCTAGACTTGTATTTGCATTATTCTCTGGATCACTGCAAAAAAAAAACAAAAACAAAAAAAAACATTTGTCGGTGTTCACAAAGTGGACAGACAGTATGGAATAAAATGGCAGATCACATTTGGTATTTTAACAGTTTAGATCATTCTAATCTAAAAATAATTCAGCAATTTAAAAAGAAATACTCACTCATTTACTGATGGCAAAGCCCTGAGTATGGCTCTCAGAGGCTGTTCAGTCATTTAGAGGTACATTAGCCAGCCATGAGCATTCATCTTTAAGCCTATGTGTACAGTAATTATATATATATATATATATATATATATATATATATATATATATCCCAGTGCAGCTAACTGGGTTATCAAAGGTCTGCCATGTCTCTCACTGTCGATGGTGAGAGGTTCATGTAGAAGTACCATTGCTGACTTTTGTACAGAGTAGCTGCATGGCTGTCAGCGTGTTTCTGCCCCTTGCTAAGGGTTGTGCCAGGAAGGGCATCTGATGTAAAGGCCTATGCCAAATCAAACATGCGATAATTCACTGTGGCGACCCCTGAGAAAAAGGGAACAGCCAAAAGGAAAAGAAGATATATATATACGAGGGGTGTATGAAAAGTTTTAAGCATCAGAAAAACTAAAAGGGATATCTGATATTTTTCAACATAGTTCTTATACTTGTTCGATACTTGTTCCAACGGCCCTGAAGCGCTTTTATCCCAGTGTAGAAAAACTCTTTTGTTTGGGACTCAAGAACGCCCTCAACTGCAGCTCTGACATCATCATCACTGGCAAAATGGCGACCAGCGCAGGTTTTTTTTTCATTTTGGGGGAAAAGATGGAAGTCGGAAGGGGCCAGGTCTGATGAATAAGGTGGATGGGGAACAAGTTCGAATCCACATTCGTGAATTGTTGCCATGGCAGCCGCTGGGGTGTGGATTGGTGCATTGTCTTGGTGGCAGAGGATTTCTCTTGTGAGCATTGCTGGCCTTTTTTTTTTTTTCGAATTTCAAATTTCTGAATTTCTGAACGAATTTCTGTTTTCTCCATTTTTCACTGAATCCTTGACCCTTGCTTATTCAAAAATCTGCAAAAACTATAACAAGCATGTTAGAATATTAATATTTAGCAGGAATACTTACAAAAGGTTGAACTTTCAAAAAAATCATAGCTTTGACCTTACATCAATGCTTCATATATACGATGCTTAAAACTTTTCATACAGCCCTCGTGTATGCACACACATTTTATATATATATATATATATATATATATATATATATATATATATATATATACATACACACACACACATACATACATACATACACATATACACACACACACAATATATATATATATATGATTTTCTGAGTAGATTCTTCCGTAGGAGAGTGCTCAATACTTTTTGGTAGAGCAAATAAACCAAAATAAAAGGACAGGACAAAGACTTTCTATTGAAACTCCATTGATCTGTAGTGATAAATGGAGTTTCAATAGAAAGTCTTTGTCCTGTCCTTTTATTTTTGTATATATATATATATATATATATATATATATATATATATATATATATATATATATATATATATATATATATATATATATATATATATATATATATATATATATATACACACATACACATATACACACACACAATATATATATATATATATATATATATATATATATATATATATATATATATATATATATATATATAAATCTTAGTTTTCTCCAAGTCGGTCATGCTGCCCCAGTTTGAAAAATAAATGACAAGTTGACATCTGTAGACAGCTATAGACGGGTATGTGATAGCTTTTATCCTCTTTCGTCGGGAGAAGCTTGCAATTAAATAAAAGTAAAGGGGCAGCTGTAGCCTAATGGATAGAGACAGTTTTGGGACCGAGAGGTTGCTAGTTCAATTCCCGAACCAGCAGGAAAAATGTGTGACTATGGGGAAGTGAGCTTCTCTTCCACTGAAGTACCCTTGAGCAAGACACCTATTCCACAACTGCTCTCCAAGTTCCCCCAATACGTGTGGCAGACCAGTGCTCCAAGTGTGTGCGCGCAAGCTCACTTTGGATGGGTTAGGTGCAGAGGTAATAATTTCCCTTTCAGGATTAATACAATACAGAAACAATCAGGAAATAAATGCAAGATAAAAGAACAATCAGAATTTTCATATCGAAATAAGATGACCGGACTAAAATTATCCATGATATTTCAGTTGGTTTATAGTCAACAGGAGTTGTAGGTGTGGTAGGTGTGTTACTGTCTTTTTATAATGATTGTAAATTGCTCAGAGGGTGGGATGACTGTCAGGAATGATCACCAGTCTCGTCAGTAATCTGGACGTAACCTATGTTTGAGTGGCTCTGGCGGTACAGTACAACAAACAACACTACAACGAGCAGCAGAAGAAGGACGCCAGAAACAGCCAGCCCAACAATCACACCTACATGAACATACAAAAGAGAAATTAAATAACAATGATTTATTTAAATTGGTAGTGAATGCTAGTCAAAAATGGTAGTGTCGAGATAAACACTAAAGAGTGTGTGTGAAATATATAATCTTTGTTTATACCTTTATCACTTGTAAATGAACTGATCTGGCACTCCTTGTGCCAATCTGTTGGAATGACAGAATGCGTGAGGCGAATAAAGTCCTGCAGGGGGCATGGATGTGCACAGCCAGGTAAGGTCAAACCATGGACCCCAGAGCTATCGTTATGATAAAACATTTCCACAGAGAATGATCTGAGGGGAAAGGACCAGAGAGCATCATAATTTCAGGTGCCTTAACCACAGAAACTACAGCAAATTTAAAAGCCAAGTAAAAGTCTGTGCACTCGTAAACACATCATCAGCACGTACACAGTGGAGGAAATATGTATTCAACACATCAACTATGGTTCTTCTGAACACTAGAAACTAAACTACTTTTTCTTTTAAACTAAACTTTTGTACTTCTTGTGCAGTTATCCAGGTGAAACGTTGAGCAGACTTGGTGTGGATGTATTAATGCAACATAACTACATTGTTGAAGAAAACATTGCAGTCCATTGCATGAAAATATGTGAAATAAACTGAAGTGACATGGGGGGGGGGGGGAGACCAATGGGCTAACCCTCTGCTACAAGTCCTGGAAATAAAGGCTTAAAAGTGTTTTGGATTTCCTGATGGATACTGCACATTTTTGACTTGGGCTCGCCACTTGAAACGTCAAGGAATTTTGGGAACGGGGCTACGTCAAATAGGTATTTTTTTTTTCTTCTAAAAGTGCCTGCTTAAAGGAGTGAGTTGCAGTAGTCTCATCTTGAAGTAACAAGGGAATAAACACATATCTCAGTGGCGTTAACATGTACAAAAGCACGTTCGTGGAAAATTTTGGCCTGGCGGAAGAGGAGGAATACCGTCGGAATCATACGGAAGGACAAGGAAGATGATGGAATGACTGAGGAACGTTGTAGGATGACTACGGTTTTGCTTCCGCAAGTCTGCCGCGCTCCAGTGAAATGGTGGCGTAAGGTTCTGATGACCGGCTGCCATCTATGATAACACGGTTCCAAACAGAAACATAGTGTCTGATGGAGGAAAGGTAAGGATAAGTTGACTGTCATTTGCATAGCAGTAGTACGAGAACCCATGTGAGGATATCACACCAGCATGGGACCTAGCATAAAAAAAAGAACAGAAGTGGACCAAGTACTGAGCCCTGGAGAAAGAGAGTGAGTCAGTGTGGAGCAGATGTTGATCCTCCTCCGTGAAATTTTATAAGAGTGATCTTCCAGAAAGAAAGCATAAATGCCAAGACTGCCGAGGATGGGCAAGAGAGTCTTGAGAGACTATGTCAAATGTTAATAAAAAGGTCAAGGAGGGTGAGGACTACCGACAATTTGTCTGATCTAGTTGCGTGTAGTCTCACTGTAGAAGCCATAAAGGACAGTTTCGGTGGAATGTGCTGAAGCCAGATTAATTAGAGTCTAGGAGGATGTTCTGCAACATATAAATACTGGTTATAAATAGTGCATTCAAAATTTTAAAAGAGAAAAGAGGGGAGGTGATATCTATTTCAGATGCCTGACGAATCTAAAGAGGGTTTCTTCAAGATGGTCTCTTTTGAATGCTATGTGCCCAGATGGCATAAAATGATTAAATGATAGTGATGGTTAAGAGGAAAAGGTATTGCGAGATGGTCTGAGGTATTGTGGAAGGGATTGGGTCCAGTGGACAGGTGGTAGGATTACATGATGCTTGCAGTCTCTCTAGTTGCGAGATTAAAATGCTGTACCAGTCAAGGGGAATCTTTGATGTGTATTATAGAACTTGGAATGGGACTGAATATCTGATGGATATGTTTAATCTTCCAACTGGGCAATGGTGGTCTAGTGGATAGGGTGCAGGATCGCTGATTCTAAGGTTTGGGGTTCGAGTCCCCACACGGTTATCACTGCCCCCCCCTACCCCAGTGCAGCTATCTGGGTTATCAAAGGCAGGCCATGTCTCTCACTGTCTCTTCATGTAAAAGAACCATTGCTGACTTTCATAAAGAGTAGCTGCAAAGCAGTCAGTGTTTCTGTCCCTTGCTAAAGGGTTGTGATAGGAAGGGCATCCGACGTAAAAACCCATGCCAAATCAAATGTGCGAATCAGATGATTCACTGTGGCGACTCTCGAGAACGGGAAAAAGCCAAAAATAAAAGATGATGTTTAATCTTCCAACTGATCAAAGTTAGCAACGTCTTCAGTAGTCTTCAGTAGAGGGGATGGGGTAAGAGGAGCAAAGTAAATATGCTGTGGTGTTTGAATGAATCAGATGTTTTCTTGTGGAAGGCTGTCTTAGCAGAAGTCACATAGAATAAGAATGTGGATGGGGAAACATGGGAAGCAACCAGATTTGGTTCGAGTTGTGATTTCTTCCACTTCCTCTATGCCACTCTTAGCTGTCTATGACCGATTCACAGAACATCCAATAGGCAAGGACGGGTGAAACGTCTTCTTGGGTTTGGTAGATAGTGGGCAGAGGAGATATATAGATGCAAAGATTGAGGTGGAAAGTGTCACTGGCAGGATCCCTAATGCTAATAAGAGTACGAGAGAAAGAATAAGCAGAGGAAAGAACTTCCTCCACAGCAAAATGCATACAAGTCGAATTGGATATTCTCAATTGGTTTGAACATGAATGTGAATAGTTGTACAGTGATTCCTCGCTACTTCATGCTTCAGTTTCTGCGGCTTCAGTGCATCGCGGGTTTCTCAAAAATATTCATCGAAAAATAATAAGGAAATTAAGGAAAAGTAGGAGGAAAGTTAATGAAAATGCCACAAAACAAGATCAATTATGCAAAAAAACCCAAACAAAAACAAAACAAAAAAACAACCCAAAACCCCCCCAACAAAACTACTTACATTTTTACATGAGGTGCGCATCGGAGTGTGCACGTGTGCGCGCGTCTATATTTATATTTAATTTACATCTTATGCATTATTTTTGAATGTTTAATTGTTATTATAAGCATTTATAGTGTTGACTATGTATTTATTGTTATTATAGCTACATGTACGTATACGTCAGTCGGGGGAGGTCCTACTTTGCGGAAATTGGCGGTCACGGGGGAGTCTCGGTTCTCATTAACTGAAGAAAGTGAGGGATCCCTCTATTTCCATTTCCCCCACTGTAAATTCAGAGACAGTGTGTGTGTGTATGTGTGTGTGTGTGTGTGAGTGTGAGAGAGAGACTATGTGAGTAGTGTAAGTTTTCTTCACCCATTGTCATCCTCATGCAGCTCGAATATGTGGCAGGAAGCATATGGGGGCTGTAATCCATTAAACACGTTAAGTGCCTCCTGAAGAGCGACAATGGTTGTGTCATGCTTTAAAGAAAAAAAGCAACAATTAATTCTCTTATTTTTATTGATCATGACAGATGACAAATTCTGAATTAATGTTTTTAGCAAGTATATAATTGTTTACAGATTGAAACAATCTTTGCAAACTGTATGCATTAGCCTTATTGAAAAAAAAGTGATTTCCAAAATGAAAAAAAAAAAGTGTATTCACATGACATTTATTTCGCTGACAAATGTACAAAGAAAGAATTCACTGTTTTTACTGACTGAATTTGTAAAGATAGAAAAAGTACTATAGATGGGGCAGTGGTGGTCTAGTGGTATAGGGTGCTGGATCGCTGATCTAAAGGTTGGGGGTTCGAGTCCCACTCTCCACAAGGTTGTCACTGTCCCCCCCAGTGCAGCTAACTGGGTTATCAAAGGCGGGCCATGTCTCTCACTGTCTATGGTGAGAGGCATGTAAAAGAACCATTGCTGACTTTGGTAAAGAGTAGCTGCAAAGCCGTCAGCGTGTTTCTGTCCCTTGCTAAAAGGGTTGTGACAGGAAGGGCATCTGACGTAAAAACCTCTGCCAAATCAAACGTGCGAATCAGATGATTCGCTGTGGCGACTCCCGAGTAAAAGGGAAAAAGCCGAAAGGAAGACAGACAGACAGACAGAAAAAGTACTATAGATAGAGGAAGATGTTTGGGTCACAAAGAACAACAAAACTTCTTTCCAGCACAGTAAAAAAAAGTCTGCTCTTGCTGTCTCTCTCCTTCCACATTTTCTTACCAAAGCAGGTGGTGCCAGATTCCACAGCAGCTCAAATTTGATACACTTTCCCAAACCAATTTTCACCGACACCATCAAACTGGCGCATATATATATATATATATATATATATATATATATATATATATATATATATATATATATATATATATATATATATATATATATATATATATATATATATACACACACATATACACACACACACACACGTATGTGTGTGTTTTGGGGGACTTTGATTTTGGCGCTATGCGTCTGACTTTACTCTCTGCTTCGGCTGAGGGGCGTGTCTGAGCTGTTCGGTGGCTCACACATGAATTCACTATTCTCATTTCCTCCCAATAAACAAAAGCTTAACAAAAATAAACAAATCTTAAGTTGTCTCTATCAGTCTTTAAAAGAACAATGTCCCAAAAATATCAGAAAACAGCCTCACATTATATTTTCTTAATTTTTACAAAAAATATATAGATGTGGTTGATAATTTTTGTCTGTGGCTAATGAGCCTGCATAACTGTTATCCACAGTGGCTAATGGTTTTGAAAGGCTAGTGAGAACCCTGTAATGGTAAATATCAAGAAGTTATAAAACTCACCGCAGAATACATGATCATCTTCAGCGGAAGTTCTGAATCTGAAGTGGCAGCAGCTGACATATTCCTTATAATCTGATCCAGCAAGACACCTAGTGAGAAAGAACAGTACATGAACGCTGGCTGTCCATAATTTTGATTGAGACGCAAGGCTTAAAATGACTTGTACGCATACATGAAATGCACATTTTGATTTTTTTTTCTTCATACTATACTGTACAGTACAGCCAAGAACCAGCAGCGTCAATGATGCAGACCATCATAGTTACATCATTGCGTCTGTTGATGTTCACAAGCTAGATGACATACGTATGTACGTTTACTGGCTTCCTCAGAAATTTATGCTTATGAAGTGGTGCATTGACAAGCAGCATCAGGTCATGGAGAATGTACTGTATGCGCATGCTTACACCTCTCCCTGGTTGGTAGTGGTTGTATCTCATGGACCCCAATACGCAATACGTTGCAGGCAGGAATCGAAAAGAACTCAATTTTAACACCCAAGTCACCCCCCACCAAAAAAGGTACCAATTTTTTTTTTTTTTTTGTCTATTAATTTTTGAAACTATTAATCCTCGTTAATTTTCTGCAACAGCTTAATCCTAATTAGGGTCGCGGGGAGGCTGGCACCCATCCCAGTACACCCTGGACAGCTCGCCAGGCCATCGCTGGGAGGAAACACACTGACAGCTTTAGAGCTACTCTTGTTGAAAGTCAGCATTGGTTCTTTTACATGAACCTCATACCATAGACTGTGAGAGACATGGCCGGCCTTTGGTAACCCAGTTAGCTGCACTGGGGGGGATTGGCAGTGACAACCTTGCGGAAAGAGGTGCTTGAACCCCCAACCTTAGTATCAGTGATCCAGCACCTATACCACGAGGCCACCACTGCCTCAAAACTATTAATGATTCCATATTTTTTTCTTACCTGATATTGATGAAAATGCCATTAAGTAAGTAAAGTCTGTTGGGATTTTTACACCCGAGCCATAGTGGCTCATCAGGCTGGTGCTTATCTCCAGCTTCCATTGCGTGAAGCGACGAGGAGTTCAACTCCTCCTGGATGGGACGCGGGTTACCTTCCCAGTATATTTTACCGGTACCCATTTATACTGCTGGGTGAACAGAGGCACACTTGTGGTTAAGACCTTGCCCAGGGGTCTTAGCACAGTGAGGGTCTAACTGGGATTCGAACATACAACCTCCCGATCATGAGCCCAGCAGCCTAGCTACCACACCACTGGCCCCACGCCGAAAATACCATTACTTAAGATAATTTTTTGGGGGGATGTTTCACAAAGCAAACATGTTGCCTTTGGAAAAATTGTTTTATCATATTTTTGATTTCATCTTTGCTACGAGGTATAAAATCTAAGATCAAATCCTTTAATTCCATAATTCTTGCTCGGGGTTGTAGGCTCATAATTCAATCCATTCATTCATTC
Source organism: Plotosus lineatus (assembly GCA_024760905.1). Lineage (NCBI taxonomy): Eukaryota > Metazoa > Chordata > Actinopteri > Siluriformes > Plotosidae > Plotosus > Plotosus lineatus. The sequence goes on along the minus strand of CM045748.1, from coordinate 23,956,166 downwards.
ATTTTCTGAACCGCTTAGTTCTAATTCGGGTCACGGGGAGACCGGTGCACATCTCTGCCGGCTCCAGGCGAGAGCGGGGTACATCTTGGACAGCTCATCAGGCTATCACAGGGCCAACACTCACAACCATTCATACTCCCACTCACATCTACAGGAAATACGGAACAGCCAATCAACCCACTGTGCATGTTTTTATACCCTTGACAGCTCACCCAGGCCATTGTAGGGCAAACGCTCACTCAGCCATTCAGACCCACACCTAGGGGTGATTTGGAACGGTCAGTTAACCCACTGTGCATGTTTTTGTACTGTAGGAGGAAACCGGAGTATCCGGAGGAAACCCACAAGCACAGGGAGAACCTGCAAACTCCACACAGAAACATCCGACCTGGGAATCAAACTCAGGACCGTCTTGCTGTGAGGCGGATGTGCTAATGACTATGCCACTGTGCCGCCTCTCATAATTCAATATTTAATTAAATTACCATTTAAACTTGTTGTAGAAAGAAAAAAGCCAGATTTTACCTCCCTGTAGCCGACATTTCTCCTCTCTTTTATAGACACCAAACAAGAGCTGGAAGCCAAAGTTTTTCAGCAGCTTCAGTGTTTTCATCACTTCTGGAGTCACCCAGGCAGGAATGGTCAGGTTATGTGTCACCTATGTGCAAGAAAGTGAAAGTTAGTTTGTAAAACAGAGATACAATGGTATCTCACCTTACGATAGTCCCAGCAAACAAAAAATCCAGGTTACGAAAAACATTTTCCAAAATGTTTTGTCTCTGTCTACGAAACAAGTTCTCCTTACGAAACGCACCAAACGCGCCATTCAAACATTCAAACAATGCACGTGCTGCTTTCCCATTGACTATCTTCCAACATCCCGCCCCGCTGGCCTCCCATTGGCTAGGAGGGATGACGCAGCTCCCTCCCACTGGCGATCTCCCGACATCCCACCCTGCTGGCCTCCCATTGGCAAAGAGGGATGATGCAACTCCCTACCATTGGCTATTATGGAGCTGCTTCTCCCATAATGCTTTTCATGTAAAGGACAGAGTTACTGTTTTTTGATTCAGATCAAAAAATTGAACCGCATTTTACATGCAAAATGTGTAATTCATTCCAAGGCCCCCAATACTACCCCCTAAACCCTTTATAATTATAAAAGTATACCTTTTAAGACCTCCTTCTGCTTCAATATCATACCGATGGTAGACAGGTTTCGGCCATATTTCTTTGTGATATCACTCAAGTCCATTTCTTCTCACTCGCACCAGAAATCACACATGCGTGGGTGTATGTGTGTGTGTGTGTGTGTGTGCGTGCGTGCGCATGTGTTGACCATGTCTTCTTAGCAGAGTTATAATCTTACAAATGTTTATGGAAGGTTAAAATAAAAGCCTGAGTCGAGAAATAAAGCATGAAACAACAGTAACTCTGTCCTTTACACATAACAGCCAATGGGAGGGAGCTGCGTAATCCCTCCTAGCCAATGGGAGGCCAGCAGGGCGGGACGTTGGGAGATTGGCAATGGGAGGTAGCTGTGTCATCCCTCCTAGCCAATGGAAGGCCAGCGGAGCGGGATGTTTGAACGTCATTGATGGGAGAGCAGCTCGTGCATTGTTTGAATGGCGCGATTGAATGTTTGAATGGCGTGTTTGAATTTTTAAGATGGGTGCTTTCGTAACGTGAACCTTGTTTCGTATCCAGAGACAAAAATTTTAGGAAAATGCGTTTCGTAACCTGAATTTTTTCGTTTGGTGAGACTTTCGTAAAGTCAGGTACCACTGTATTAGCCTAATGTGCATATCCTTGGACTATGAGAAGAAACAAGAGCACGTGGAAAAAACCTACACAGTTTTTAATATACAACTGAGCATGTTGTTTTCAAAGGTGTGAAAATTGGATGTAATGTAAAAAATTTAAGGTTTACATTTGTAGAACAATTTAAAAATGTTATTTTCTATTTGGTTGTTTGTGAACACTATTAGAGGCCAACATCAGATAATGCACCAAAAAGTCAAAATGCAGGGACCCCCCCCCCCCCCAAAAAAAAAAAAAAAAAAAAAATTCATAGGGTTGAGCACTGACCAAAAGCGCTTACTATAGATACAATTATTGATGCAGCAAGTTATTCGTTTATAGGATTATGTTTATTAATAATATCCAATAAACCTCACCTCACAAAATAGTGTGTCATAGACACACCACACGTCCTGCATGGTAACTGATTTCAGTCCAGTTTTATTACGCACCATGTCCATGAAATCCTGATCATTAAAAAGTGCAGAACTCACATCATTACAAAAGACAAAATATTGCAACGCAATTACACACACACACACACACACAGTTGTGTTCAAAACAAAAGCAGTGTGTATAAAAAGTGAAGAAAGCTCAAAATCCAATCACTCAAATGCATTGGGAAATACACACACACACACAAATATATATATATATATATATATATATATATATATATATATATATCTCTTCTTCATATATATATATATATATATATATATATATATATGTATACACACACACACACACACACACACACACAGAGAGACACTCCACAACTTACAAACGAGTTAGGTTCCAGGCAGCCGTTCGTTAGATGAATTTGTTTGTAAGTTGTTACAGGGCATTCTTTAGAGGGGAACCTATGTTTAAACCTTGCATAAGTAACCTATACGAGTTTACTGTAGACAATCTCTCTCTCTCTCTGAGTTATTACATAACTGACCGCACGGTCTAATGATGCTCTTGAGCTCAGTCTAATTGAAAGCATATTCTCTCACACACTCAGTCACTCACACACTCAGTCACTCACACACTCAGTCACTCACACACTCAGTCACTCACACGCTCAGTCACTCACACGCTCAGTCACTCACACGCTCAGTCACTCACACGCTCAGTCACTCACACGCTCAGTCACTCACACGCTCAGTCACTCACACGCTCAGTCACTCACACGCTCAGTCACTCACACACTCAGTCACTCACACACTCAGTCACTCACACACTCAGTCACTCACACACTCAGTCACTCACACAGGCGACACTGCAACTGGACAATTGAACTGATCAGCTTCCGTGTTTAAACTCCTGGTTCCTCTCAAGCACAGCACAGCGGATCTGATCAGATTTATAGAGTTTCACTCTTATCCACTTCATTATAATACTGGTCTCAATTTCTTTCTTCTTTGAAACTTTTGGCACGAGTTCAAAAATGTATCATTGTTTCCCTTCCCACACCTCCGGTGTAAGTCTCACCCACACCCCTCTGCCGGAGCCTAGTATTAAGTGTACCCCAGGATAATGTTTAATCATATTTCATACTTATATTTACGATACATCTTTCTATAGATTTGATTCCATTTCTATTTCTACTTGTTCAATTTCATTTCACTCTCACTTTCGACCTCCTACAGCCCTGTTCGTATCTCCGGATTTTCGTAAAATGAATGTTCGTAAGTTGAGGAGCGTCTGTGTGTATACACACATATATATATATATATATATATATACATACACACACACACACACACACACACACACACACACACACACATATAATTATATATACTCACACATACATACAGGGATCACTCACTACTTCGCGCGTCAGTTCCTGCGGTTTCAGTGCATCACAAGTTTTTCAAAAATATTCAATGAAAAATAGGGGAAAAGTTAAAGAAAATGCTGCAAAATAAGACCAATTATGCAAAAAAGCCCAAACATACAAAAACAAAACAACTCAAACCCCCCCCAACAAAACTACTTACATTTTTATGTGAGGTGTGCATTTGACGGTGTGCACGCGTATTTGTATGTGTGTGTATTTATATTTTATTTACATCTTATGTTAGTTTTTTCAATGTTTAATTATAAGAATTTATAGCATTGGATATGTATTTGTTGATATTATATACATATATACACATGTACGTATACGTCAGTCAAGGATGAGGGGTTTGGGGGTGATCCTACTTCGCGGATTTCGATGGTCATGTGGGGATCTCGGTCCCAATTAACCACGGAAAGTGAGGGATCCCTGTGTGTGTATGTATACACACACACGCACGCACGCACGCACGCACGCACGCACGCACGCACGCACGCACGCACGCACGCACGCACACACACACACACACACGACACACACAGACACACACAGACACACAGGCACACAGGCCTGTTTTTAATTTAGTTAATGAAATGAACAACAGGTGAACTAGAGGGGGAAACAATGAGACGACCCCTAAAACAGAAAACGGTGTTGGTTTTACAGATAGAAGCCAGTGACATTGTTCCCTCCTCATTTTTTTTTTTTTGAGAGTAATACATTAAATTACTTTATTCTTGGGCCATAATGACCTCTGTAAATTAATCTGCTCTCTCAAAGTTTCCTGTTTGACAAATAAAAATTCAGGGGTAAATTCTACTATTATTCTGAGTAGGTCATGTGGCGAGAATCAAACTAACTTTGTAAGTTTTGGAGACATTCAGGAAGATCTCGGTTTGTTCTGTCTCGTTCCTGAGCAATTCGTAGCGTGGACAGTTTTTTAAAGGAAATGACAGCAGCTGGAAGACAAAAAGAAAAACAAAGTCACACAGCCACTTGTCATCACTCGGTGATAGTTTTAATTAAAAATAATAATCTGATAAGTAATACTTGTCAAGTGAAAAAAAAAAATTTAAATCAAATGGATACTTGAACCTCTCAAATAAAAATAATTAAAATCTCAATTTAGAGAAATCATGTGCAGCATACTAAGTAATGGAAGATGGTGCATATTCCTACCCTCTCTGCATCCTGAGGGACGGTGTGTACAGGTATAGGCTGCCAGTTCAATCCTGAATGAAACACCTGTGAGCCATTGGGTGGGTAAAGTCCAGCAAGATTTGAGGCAGCACTCATCAAAGTGCGATCATAGTCTGTGCTTCGTACAACAATCTGTGATATAAAAAGTCAAATTAGAATAACAGTCAGCATCCAGCGTAAGCACTGACTTTAAACCTGCGTCACATAGGCACAGAACAGTGGTATGTTATGAGAGGTTCGTGTTAATATAAAATTCTAAAATCAAAATATTTTAAATCAACAACAATATGGAGCAAGGGTATTTCAGACTGCTGCCTTTGAAAATGGTCACGTTGCAGAGAAATTAAAGCATTTTTTGAAAAAATAACTAAAAACAATATAATATGACCCCCCCTTCATCCATCCAGCATCAAAGAATAAAAACTGAAAGCTCACATCTGATAAAATATAATGTTTTTATTTTCCATAGCTCCCATCTCTGCTTTATTCGGATGACTTTGTCCTTTGGGCTTCATCAGGCCAGGACCTCCAGCTCTCTCAGTTGAGTGTGAAGCAGCCAAGATGAGAATCAGCCCGTCCAAATCTGAGGCCATGGTTCTCAGTCGGAAAAGGGTGAAATGCACCCGCCGGGTCTGGAATGAGGTCCTGCCACAAGGAGAGGAGTTCAAGTATACCGTGGCCTTTTTCACAAGTGAAGGAAGGATGGAACAAGAGCTCGATGGGCAGAAGTTCTGCCGCTGCTGAAAAGTGGAGCTTTTTTCCAACCGAGAAGAGACCTGGGGTCGACCCAGAACACAGTGGAGGGACGATGCCTTTCTCTCAGCTGGTCTGAGAATGCCACAGTCAACCCAAGAGAGCTGGAGGAAGTTTCTGGGGAGAGGGAGGTCTGGACCTTACTGCTTAGGCTGCTGCCCTTGCAATGCAACCCCGGAGCAAGTGGAAGAAATTAATAATAATAACAATAATAATAGAAATAACAACAGTAATTATTAAGCCTAGCTCATGTGTAAACAATCATGGCCAAATGTACAAACAAATTTTAGTTCGAGGATAAAGGTATTTAAAGGACAGCGATCCCTCACTACTTCAAGCTTCAGTTTCTGCAGCTTCAGTGCATCACGGGTTTTTAAAAAATATTAATAGAAAAAAATTTTAAATAAGGAAATTAAAAAAAATAGGGAAAAGGATAAGGAAAATGCTGCAAAACAAGGCCAATTATGCAAAAAAAAAACAAACAAACAAACAAAAAACAAACCCAAAACCCCGCAACAAAACTACTTACATTTTTATGTATGTATGTATCTGCATGCGTGCGCGCGTCTGTATGTATTTATATTTTATTTACATCTTATGCAATATTTTTGATTTTTATTGTTATTTAAGCATTTATAACATTGAATATGTATTTATTGATATTATACATACATATATATATATATATATATATATATATATATATATATATATATATACACGAGGGAGGGAGGGGGGGTCTCGATCCCCATTAACCACGGAAAGTGAGGGATCCCTTGAGTCAAGTGCTTACATTGATGAAGCGCCTCCCAAATAATGCAATGCCCCCCTCTAGTGGGCGTGGCTTTTTCCCTTTTTATTCGGGAGTCACCACAGCGAATCATCTGATTCGCACGTTTGATTTGGCAGAGGTTTTTACGTCGGATGCCCTTCCTGTCACAACCCTTTTTAGCAAGGGACAGAAACACGCTGACGACTTTGCAGCTACTCTTTACGAAAGACAGCAATGGTTCTTTTACATGCCTCTCACCACAGACAGTGAGAGACATGGCCCGCCTTTGATAACCCAGTTAGCTGCACTGGGGGGGACAGTGACAACCTTGTGGAGAGTGGGACTTGAACCCCCAACCTTTGGATCAGCGATCCAGTGCCCTATACCACTAGACCACCACTGCCCCTACTGTATATATATTGTGTAATGTTTATATATTTTATTAATAAATATCACAGTACAAAATTAAAGAGTTTTTCTTAATCATTACAACATGAAACTACATTAATACTGTATTAATGAGTAAGACTGTCTATAGAATGTGTTTAGGAAGCATATTTTTATGCATGTAATAGATACATCGTATGTAACTTCCGGTCGATCATTCACGCATGTAATATGATACATGGGGTTTTACTTCCGGGTACAGAACTCGCGGATTATCTTCATTCGCAGGAGGGTCTGGAACCAAACCCCTGTGAATAACGAGGGCCTACTGTATATAAGGACATTTTCAGAGGTAGTTGGTTGAGTTTGAGATAAGTGGTCTGTATTCACGGTCTTAGAAAAAGTTTGGTTCTGCTCAAAATTTAGTGCGAATTCAGAGTGGCTTGACTTCGAGAGATATTCGAGAGAACAGCTTTGGACGAATCCGTCTCTCCTCTCTAGAGTTGGCTGGCAGGAGGTCTGTGCACCTACACTTTCGTTTTCAAAAAAAATTAACACATAAATCTGCCTATTTTCCTACATGCAAAGTGCATCATGCCATCTCATACATGCATTATAATCTTTTTTCTAAATATAAATGGTGCTTCGAGTGTCATTGTCCTCAATGCTGAAGGTGCTTTTCAGAACAGACAAAGAAACCGCATGTCAGATCTGATCCATTTGTGCTCAGATCAGATTCTTTGGGATGTATTACAGAGGTTATATGGGGAATATATCTGGGGCAGTGGTGGTCTAGTGGTATAGGGCGCTGGCTCGCTGAACCCAAGGTTGGGGGTTCGAGTCCCACTCTCCACAGGGTTGTCACTGTCCCCCCCAGTGCGGCTAACTGGGTTATCAAAGGCGGGCCATGTCTCTCACTGTCTATGGTGTGAGGTTCATGTAAAAGAACCATTGCTGACTTTGGTAAAGAGTAGCTGCAAAGTCGTCAGCGTGTTTCTGTCCCTTGCTGAAAAGGGTTGTGACAGGAAGGGCATCCGACGTAAAAACCTCTGCCAAATCAAACGTGCGAATCAAGATGATTCGCTGTGGCGACTCCCGAGTAAAAGGGGAAAAAGCCGAAAGGAAGACAGACACATATGGGGAATATATCGGCTCTGCAGGAATCTATGGTTGTATTTTTTTAATTTACATTTCCTTTAATAACAAGTTCAACTTGGATTTCCCATATAAGCTCCCCTTTGACATAAAAAAGGATTTTCCTTATCAGTGCGAGGTGTAAAGCTGATGTAGACAAAATAAGTAATAAAAACCCCAGGTTTAAATGATAAGCCCCACCCTCCACAAGATTGTCACTGTCTCCCCAGTGCAGCTAACTGGGTTATCAAAGGCCGGCCGTGTCTCTCACAGTCTATGGTGTGAGGTTCATGTAAAAGAACCATTGCTGACTTTCGACAAGAGTAGCTGCAAAGCCATCAGCGTGTTCCCGCCCTGCGATGGCCTGGCGAGCTGTTCAGGGTGTACTCTGCCCTTGCTTGGAGTTGGCAGCTGCCTCCCCGTGACCCTA